>JANHMN010000001.1:27191503-27212668 GCA_030674055.1 Rhabdomys pumilio
AGAGAGAGAGAGAGAGAGAGAGAGAGAGAGAGAGAGAGAGAGAGAGAATCTATGAGAAGGTGGTGCCTTAGGAGTTAAAGATGTGAGGAACATGGAATGCCTGCCAAGCAAAGCTGCAGATAGTGAACAGAGAGAGGCCAAGAGAGAAAGGCCATGCTAACTACCTCTACCAAAGCCATAGTCGTTGTGTCGCCCAAGCTGTCACCAAACCACAATAGGTCTCAGATGCCAGATAGGGAATCATTCCTGGGAGAAGGCAAGGACGTTTTCTAAAATGTGTATTATTTAAATGAATCTGCTTAATGTTTATCAAGCTTGGCTTGGCTGTTTCTGTCCATGAGGCATGTTTTGAATGAAATGTGTTTGTTGGGTATAAATTTTGCACTAACTGAAAAAAAAAAAGTCTGTGGGTAAAAGAAATCTAAAAAGAAACAAGGTACAATTGAGCGTAGAAAAGCAACTCCAATACTTTATTTTGGAAGGTACGAAACAAAATGTATTTCTTTCCTGATTCTGAAAATAACAGCCATGTTCTGAGAAGGAAGGAAGATGGATGATTTCACTGTACAACTTAAGCTGAAAAAAAAATGAAAAAAAAATCAAGATAAATGCAACACACACTTAGTTCACAGACGACCCACTGAAAATCTGTTCCCAGAACACACTTTTACATTTCTCCGGAGAACTGGGGAAAGGTACTGCAAAAGCATTTTAGGAGTAGGTGCAAGTTAAGGCACAGTGAAGTCAATGCAGCCCAGGAGTGCAAACCATGGAGTGACGGCCGTCGCCCGTTTTCCTCACCCCTCCCTGGCTCCTTGACTCTGAAGAGTCTAGTGCTCAGCCTCATTTTACTTTCCTAGACGAAGATTTCAAATCCTTGTGCAGTATATCTTAGTATATAAAAAAATACCATAAGAGTGACATAATAATGGTTTAACCGAGGAGTCCCGTGTCTGTCTCGAGGCTCTCCCAGACCTTCCTCTTTTGTTTGCATTTTCTTCCCATCTCATTTTGATTGCCATCAAACAAACAGGAAATCTAGATTGTGGTGAATTTTAAAAAAACATGAGATAGGCTTGTCATTTTACCACGCCAAAGTAATTATCAGAGTTAATTTGATTTGTGAAAAGCAAGTCAAAGAGCAGGAAGTTTTTCTGGGTTATCTGAGTAATCCTCAATTTTATAAGCCATTTGGACAAAATATATAACTTAAATTAATGATGGTGTTGGTGGTGGTGATGTTGATGATGATGATGATGGTGATGTTGGTGGTGGTGGTGATGTTGTTGATGGTGGTGGTGGTGTTGGTGGTGGTGATGGTGGTGGTGGTGATGCCTAGAAAAAAGTAGCATACTGTTCTGCAGGAAGATTATGGAGCCACAGTTATTTAGTAAGTTACATAACCTTTGTGTGCCTCAGTTTCCACACATGTAAAACAAAGGTATTTGTAGTACTGAATTCACAATGTCGTAACAAGGATCAGCTGAGATAAACTTTGAGACAGTGAGGACATAGCTAAAGCCAGGATCTTTAGCAACATCTGTACTTGTGTTCACAGCAACTTTACAATAGACCCCCACATAGACACACACACAGAGAGAGAGAGAGAGAGAGAGAAAGAGAGAGCGAGAGAGAGAGAGAGAGAGAGAGAGAGAGAGAGAGAGAGAGAGAGAGCTCAGATCTTCAGATAATTGGTAAGCCAAATGGAGGATGGCGGTGGGTATTAGTCTTAACAAGGAAGGAAATTCTGACTCACATCAGAACACAGAGGACCCTTGAGGACTTTCTGCTGTGGGAAGCGAGGCACCAAGAACAAATATTGCACAGCTTGACTTCTCTGAGGATTCTAGTCATGGGCAGGAAGTAAAGCAGCGCTTGCCCAGAGATAAAGAATGGGAAGCTTTTGTTTAATTGGCCACAATGATTTTCAGCTCTGCAACATAAAAAGAAGGCAGGAGGCTCAGAGCTCAAAAGAGTACACTGCTCTTGTCAGGACAGAGGTTGGGTTCCCAACACCCATGGAGGACAGTTCACAAGTGCCTGCAATTCCAGTTACAGGGTACCCACCCAATGCCTCTTGTTTTTATAGAGTGTCTGCATTCGTATATACATACTCCATGCACATATAATTACAAATAATAATAACTTAGTTTTTTGACTTCTGAAGATTAGTTGCATAGCCATGTGCATATACTTAATCAAAAACTAACGCTTAAAATAATCATGGTATAAATTTACATTTATTTTATCATAACAAAAATTAAAAAGTTAAAGATTTTATCTATTAAAAACAAATTTACTTATAATATACAGAGTTTCGATAGAAAGGTAATTTTTTTTCTTTCTATTTGAAATTTTTGAGTAAGACCAGGCTATTATATAATCTCTGACGCCTTGTATATATTTAATAAGTACAAGAGTAAGTGTGTGGGTTCAAAGTGAATGACACAATGGTTGTTTTCTAGGTTGTTCAGGGGCCCTGGATGGGGATAAGCTCTGGGAGAAAGTGCCTGGAACTCATGTCCATACAGAGACCATGCACAAGTGGTTTACGTCCCATGGGGCGCCACTATAGGCCGGCAGCTAACCTGTTAGCTGCCTCGCCCAATGAAGAAGGCTAATATAAACCCAGTGGACAGTAGGCCCCCCAAAACTCTCCTCAGAGCATGAAAGAAGGGAGACCAATAAGAAGACACAAGCCCCGGTTGCTTTTCTAATCCACAGAAAAAGGATAGATTTAGCCCATACCTGCTGGCCTCGGGTACAATTGTAAGTGCTGAAATTCTAAGGGTGAGCCACCATGCTTGGTGGCAAAGTCATTTTTAAAGATAAGGAATCAAGTAGCCAACATAACTTTGAGAATGTTCAAGTGATTTCCATTTAAATTGCAAATGAAAATAATGAAGTACGACTCTAGCTCGTCGATTTTATATTCTAAGTGTAAATGCCAATGAGAGGTCAGGGTCAGAGGCATTTCCATAGCTGCAGGTGAGAGCGCAGGCTGCTGTCATCGCCTAACAAGCAATTAGCCAAACGCTCACAAAAGTTCAGAGCCTTGTACTTTAGAAGTCTGCTTAAGAAATAATGAGGGTATGCGGTCTTGTGCATGCTGTCAAAACCCCGGCGTCCAGACTGGAGAGATGGCTCATCGGTTAAGAGCAGGCGCTGCAGAGAACCAGGTTCAGTTCCAAGCAACAGTATGGGAGCGCACAACTGTCAGTCCAGTTCCAGGGAATCCAGTGCCACCTTCAAGACTCTTAAGTGTTGCGCAGTTGTGGTGAACAGGTATATATGCAACTAAGCACTGGTCCACATAAAAATAGATGAATACATAAGAGTATTACTTAGAAATATCCCAGCAGGGAAGGGGTGTAGACATGAAGCCCTACTCCAGGCTAGCTTGGCTTGGCACTGACTTGGCATTTGACAGCGGCTGGGAAAAGAACAGACAGCTTTAAGGGTGTGTCCCTTAGTAAACTGACCAAGATCCAGTAGAGAAGGCCACACAGTCAGAGTTTGTGGACTCCACAAATTGGACTTGACAGGGGTGTGGGGAGGACATGAAGCTGAGTGGGTGGGGAAGGGAGATGGGTACGAAAGAAACGGGAGAGAGGATGAATAGAGTCAAACCACATTGTACAGAAGTCTCAAAAACTAATGAAAGAAAGAAAAAATGTAATAACAAGGACTTCATCATTTAGAAATAGTTTAATTATGCAACCTAGAAATCTTCCTCCTGCAAAATTCCTGGAAATGTTCTATTAAAAGTAATTTTAATGCTGGGGGAAAGAAGAAGGAGGAGGGAGGGGGAAGGAAACTGAAAAACAAAAGATTTGTTTCTGAGCAGAATTAAGTCCAGGAGCTTTTTTAAAAGGCATTCAAAACTCTGTTAGCACAGCAATTGCACTCAACTGTGAAATTCAGTCTGATGCTTCAAATGCACCTGAACGCAGTCTAGTGATCAGACAGATGAATGTCACTGATGTACCTGTCACTTCAGACTGAACTGTGTCTTATGTTGGGACTACCCAAAATCGTTCTAATGGTTAATATGAAAATGAGAAATTGTTATCAACCATAGTTTCCTGGTTGTGTTATGGAACAGTGTAAGTTATTCCAGATCTAACTGGATGCCTTACAGTGGTAAACTAACCTTTTTCTCCCTCCCTCCTCCACACCCTTTGCAGCTCCTAATATCTGTAATTCTACTCTCCCTGTGTCTGGAATCGGCATTTTGGGTTTCATATACATGTGGACACATATGGTATTTATCCTTCTGCGCCTCAGTTCACTTAAAATAGTTTCTCATAGCTCATCGGTGCTGATGCAACAGACAGGATTCTCTCTCTCTCTCTCTCTCTCTCTCTCTTTCTCTCTCTCTGTCTCTCTCTCTCTCTCTCTCGCTGAGTAATGTCCAATTGTGAGCATGCACCATATTTTATACTTCCATTCATCCACTGATGGACCTCTGGTCTCACTCACTGCAGCTGTGAGTAGTGCTAGAGTAAATACAGCAGTGTAGGGATACTTGGGGCACATTGATTCCATTTCATTGGATGTAGATCCAATAATGGGATTGCTGGATCATATAGAATTTATATCTCTACTTTTTTTTGAGGAACTTCTATACTATTTTAGATATAGCACATATGCAGAAATGTACTAATTTACATTTCTGTCAATAGTATGAGTGTTTGGGGGCATGTTTCAGTTGTAGGAAAGATGCAGACAATTCAAAATTCAAGAATTTTTGAAGGAGAAAGAGAAGAAAAACAAGAAGAAGGATGAAGGAGAAGAGGAAGAAGAGGAAGGAGAAGGAGAAGGAGAAGGAGAAGGAGAAGGAGGAGGAGGAAGAAGAGGAAGAGGAAGAGGAAGACAGCTTGGGCTGGAAAAGTGGCTCAGAAGGTAAAGGAACTTGCTGCCAAGTTCCATCCCCACTCCATTCCCAGGACTCACATGGTGGAAGGAGAGAACCAAACACTACAAGTTGACCTCAAACCTCTACAAGCATAAACACACACAGATACAGAGACACACACACACATACACTCAAACACGTACACACAAACACACACTAAATAAACGTAAAAGAATAAATAAATGTAAAATCTAATAGTTGAATTATAATTTTTAGACAATGTAGACACGCATGTTAATTGTTGACATTGTTTAAATAAAGTTTCAATGAAACTTTATTGAACATGACAAGTTTTACTTATATATTTGTCCTATAATATTCCAAAAAATAAAAAGGTGTGTGTGTGAGAGACAGAGAGAGAGACAGAGAGAGAGACAGAGAGAGAGAGAGAGAGAGAGAGAGAGAGAGAGATCCCCAGGAGTGAACGGCTACATGGAATTCTGAATATCTATTGATACTCTCTCTTGGCCATTGTGCTTGGTAAGATACCAAAAAAAGGTATCTAACTCTAAATCCACCACATTTTCTGAAATATGTAAATATTTGCCCAATTAGAGAGTGAAAAACTGGTGTCAATAGTGTTTGAATTTAAATATTTATGAATGAGATTACATCTCTTTCATAGACTTTTTTTTTAAAAAGTTTATCTTCCTTAAAGCTGGGCAATGGTGGCACATGCCTTTGATCCAGACACTCAAGAGGCAAAGACAGGCAGATCTAGCCTGCTCTACAAAGCAAGTTCCAGGACAGGCTAGACAGCACTACACAGAGGGACCCTGTCTTGAAAGAAACACAAACAAAAAAAAAGGGAAGGAGGAAGGAAGATAGGAAGGAGGGAAGGAGAGAGGGAGGGAAGAAGGGAGGGAAAGAGAGGGAGGGAGGGAAAGAGGAGGAGGGAGGGAGGAGAAAAGGAAGAGAAAGAAGGAAGGAGGGAGGGAGGAGGAGAAGGAGAGAGGAAGGGAAGGGAAGGGAAGGGAAGGGAAGGGAAGGGAAGGGAAGGGAAGGGATCTACTACCACCACTTTACTAGACTAACATAATTCCTTCCTACATCCTAAATCTGAATCTTATACCCACAGGTAAGTAGGTATAAGAGCTGTAAAGAAGCTTCTCTTTATAGCAGATGGAGATGTGGGTATGGAAGAATTGTAAGAGCCAAAACACCAGGAAGTCTGCTGTGAAACAATGTCTCCTAGAAATGTCTACATAAACCCGACTGAAATAACGCCAGCACCAATAGAAATGCTCTTGTGAACCGGGGAACTTGTCAGGCTTGTCCAACGAGCACTTTTACCCACTGAGCCATCTTGCTGGTCCACAATCTGAAGATGTTTAACAACGTCGTAAAAATGCAATTGACATGCGATAATCTGTGTTTATTTGCTTGTATAGCTTAATAGGATTTTAACCTCTGTGTAGACCTATGAAACGGTTACAATCAGAATGATAAACGTATTCGTGACCCTGAAAGGTTTTCCTGTAGCCCAGCTCTGTACCCATTTTGGCATTTCTAGCCTGTGCCCCCAACAAAAGTATATCTGGTTTTGCTCACTATCCATTCATTTACATTTTCTATAGTTCTACAGTTCTGCTCAGACAGAAATACCCGTTTTTATGCGTATGGGTGTTTTACCTACATATATAAACCATGGATATGTCTGGTGCCTGAAGAGATCAAAAGAGGGTGTTGGATGCCCTGGAACTGGGGTTTACAAGCCATTGTGAGCTGTCTTATGAGTGACGGGAATCGAACCCACGATCTCTGGAAAAGCAACAAATTCTCTTAAGTGTTGAGCCGACTCTCCAGCCCCAATATCTGATCTAATTGTTATATCTGATATAATTGTTATGTATCGATAGTTCATTCTTGTGTGGGTCAGTACCGGTCAACAGCAGTCTACAATGATCCCAAATGATTTTTAAATGGGTTCAGAAGCTACAGAAACATATATTCAAAGAGAGAGCTGAAAAGCAATGGAGTACGGTGAAAATAACTTGTGAGGTGGGTGAAGAACAGAAGGCAGTGCCTTATACGGTTCTTAAAAACAGCTTCCCTGAAACCCAATTCGTGCACCACAGAACTCACCATCCAAATGTGCACAGCAATGACACTCCCTGCTCACCTGTCCCTGGAGTTAGGGCGTGAGCATGCTCAGAAGGGCTTTAAGCTGACACTTACAATCTACATTCAAATCTAACGATCTTTTCAAAAGTATTTGCCTTTTGTTATTGAGATGCAAAAGCACTTTATAAGTATACTGGATTATGTCCTTTGTAAGATATACATTTTGCCTATATTTCCCCCCATGCCATGGGTTATTGTTTCACTTTTTTTTTTTTTTTTTTTGCTTTCTTTATTTATTTTATGAGTGGTTTGCATGTTTGTATATGAACCACTGGCATGCCTGGTGCCCACAGAGGTCGGAAGAAGGCACTGACTCCCTCAAACTGGAGTTACAGACTGTTGTGAGCCGCCATGTTGGTGCTGGAAGCCTAACCCAGGTCCTCTGAAAGATCCGCAAGTTCTCTTAACCACTGAGTCATCTCTCCTGCCCCCTTATTTTAATCTTTTAATTAACTAGTAAAAAAAATTCCATATATTTATGGGCTACAGAATGATATTTCAATATGTGTGTACAGTGTATAGTGATGAAATCTGCTTGGCTGATGGCTCCATCTTTTTATTCTTTAAGTCTAGGGACCCCCAAACTTAAACTCCTCTCCTCTGCTTTTTAATAAAATATATACTATGTTCCTGGGATAACAATGCCACCGATGGGCTATGGAATTCATGTTTGGGAGCGCGTTCTGGAGCCTCCCTCTCCCCTTCTCCTATAGTCTGAATGTGAAATGCCCCATATGCTGATGTGTTGAATGTTTGGATTGCAGCTGGTGCTGCTAACTGAGAGACTCGGAGAGTTTCAGAAGGTAGAGCCTGCTGCCAAGGAAGCATGAACCAGGGTGAATCTTCGCAGAACAGATCCTGCTTCAGTATCCTCTCTTCCGCTCCCTGCTTCATGGATGCCACGGGGAAGCAACCTTTCCACCACACTCCCCCCATGATGGTCTCACCACAGCCCACAGTCAGGGAGCCAGCCCACCAGCACTGACATCCCACAACCATGAGCCAAAGTACATATTCCCTTTTTTTAAATGGTTTGTCAGGCTGGAAAGATGGCTCAGTGGATAAAGGTGTTTGAGGCCAAACCTGAGACCCATACACAGGAAGAAGAGAACCAACTTCCACAAGTTGTCCTCTGACCTCCTCTCAACATGCGTTCTGTCTGTCTGTCTGTCTGTCTGTCCCTCCCTCTCTCTCTCTCTCTTTCTCTCTCTCTCCACCTCTCTCTCTCTCTCTCTCTCTCACACACACACACACACACACACACACACACACACACACGCACATGCACACACATGCACAGTACAATAAATAAATATTTTAAAATATTCTATTTTTATATTCTAACTATGTAGAAGTTCATTTAAATAGACTGACTTTGGGTCTGGCTAATTTCATTGAGTGATTTTTTTTTATTTACACATTTCTATAAATCTTTTGAGTTTTTTAGACAAGGTTTCTCTAGTAGCCCATGCTATCCTGTAACTTACTCTGTAGACTAGGAACTTACTCAGTAGACCAGGCTGGCCTCTGTTTCCCAAGTGC
This sequence comes from Rhabdomys pumilio, assembly GCA_030674055.1. NCBI lineage: Eukaryota > Metazoa > Chordata > Mammalia > Rodentia > Muridae > Rhabdomys > Rhabdomys pumilio. The sequence continues at coordinate 27,200,088 of JANHMN010000001.1, forward strand.
TACAATTAAAGGTGTGTGCTACTGCCACCCAACTCACCTTTCTATAACAATTTTTAAAATGTTTCTCTCCGTTTATTTGTCACAGACACAATGAAACTACTAATGTGTTTCCCCCCGTTCCAGCCTTTGCCATTCTAACCACGACTCATTAGCATCCTGTTTTTATATCAACTTATTACAGTTCTCCATATGAGAGAGAGCACGAAGCATTTTGCTTTGGGGGTCTGGCTTAATTTACTTAAAAATCCTCCAGCTCCACTCATCCTGCTGCAAATGACAGGGTTTCATCCTTTTACGGGGAATAATAAATGTTCCATGAAGTATAAATATCACATTTTTTATCCCTGAATCTCTTGATGGACACCAAGGTCCATACTGTGTCTTGGTTTCTGTGAGTGGTGTTTCATAGACTATGGGGATGCAGCCTGGCTTTGGTCTCTGAATTTCCCTTTCTTTAGCCATAAGCTCCCATGTGTGACGTAATGGCTGCAGTCTGCGTCTATTTTCGGTTTCTTAAAGGAACCTTGGAGCTGTTCTTCATAAAGTTGCACGAGGTCTGGTATGGGCTCCCTGCTCGCCAGTGCTCACTGGTGTTCTAACTGCTTGTGAGCCACCTTTGTGCATGCTGGGAATCAAATCTTCTGAACACAACCTAAAATTGCCACAGGAAAGAGTATTTTTTTTAAGATTTGTGTGTGTGTGTGTGTGTGTGTGTGTGTGTGTACTAGGCAGGGGACAGAAGACAGTATTGACCCTGGAAAACTGAAGTCACAAGCTGTTGTGAGCACCTGACATGGGTACTGAGAAGCTAACTCTTCCAAAAAGGAAGAAGTGCTACTTAATCACTGGGCCATCTCTCCACACCTCATAAGGGTGTATCATAAGGTACTATTTAGATGAAATCAGCCTGCAGAAATTGTCTTATTTGTTCATTGGTGTAGGAAGGCTCAGTCCACTGTGGGCAGTGTCATTCCCTAAGCAATCTTGAGCAGTATGATTCAAGAAATCAAACTAAGCAGAAGCAAGCGAGAACACATGAATATATTCTCTCTCTGATCTTGTCTACACGTGTGATGCTTTAAGTTTCTGTCTTGACTTCCCTACAGTAACAGACCTGGAACTGTAGGCCGAGTAAAGTCTTTCATCTCTAAGTTGCTTTTTGACAGCATTTCATTATGGCAACAGAAATGAAACAAGAAAAAAGTTCAAGAAATGAATGATTAAATATGCACTGGGTCCTGTCTATTCCAGGTGCAGATCTACAGTGAGAAGTTCTTGTCAGTCCCCACAGCCCTGTTGTCCACCCAGCACAGCCCTGCAAGTGTTGAACATGAGAAGACCGGTGCACTGCACATGAACCTACAGCTTCAACAAGGGGAGCAGATTCTTCCCAAAGTAACGGAGCCCGGCAAGCTGCACCACAAGCTGCTAAAACTGTACTAATGGTGGATTCCTAGCATAGATGCTATGCCTTTGTAAAGCATGATGCTCATGTGGTCCAGATTAAAGGAATCAACCAGTCCGTCTTCACAGCTTGATGCTTTGTGACTGGAAACATGTGCCTTCTAAGGAGAACAATGACATCATCACCATGTATGGCCAGACCCTGTTGATGGCTGATTCCTGACTACAAAACCAGGTTCAGAGGCTCTGGAACCACGCTGGTTGCCAGAAGACCTACCATCAAACTCATCTGGAGAAGCAGAGGTCATGTCTATATAAAACTGTGCCTGTGGCAGTTTAAGGCTTTAAAGGGTAATGGAGTGCCCAGAAGTCTAAGGTGTTGTGTTCTACTTACAGTCTCCCAAAGAGGTGTGAGTTTGATTCATCTGACAAAATCAAAAACACACTCACTCCAGCCAGGCTTGTGATGACACACACTTGTGACCCATCTCTCAGGAGACTAAGGCATGAGGTAGTTGAGTTTGAGACCAGCATGGGATACATAGTGAGACCCTGATTTAAAAAAAATAAAAATAAAAAAATAACCAGGTAGGGGAGGGTACAAGAGCATGAACCTAGTTCTCTCTTTCTGACCCTGTGGCAACAGAATAAATCTTCTGTGTGGTCCCGAAGCCTGTACTCCTGAGGAAAACTGGAGAGGAAACAGCAACAATGACATTTTTGGAAGTCAGAAAGCAGAAGAATGTGCTATCGCTGATTTAACATCCCCAAAACCTGAAATCCCTAGCTGGCTGCAGGGCGATTCACAACCAGCGTAATTTGTACCACAGTCCTCCAAACTCAAAATCAGACATTGGCAACACCAGGAAAATCTGTAACTGAGTGTGAAAGGGTTCCAAATAAGGAAGTGTGGGCAGACAGCTGTCTCAGATCCCTTATGTTGACCCACATAAAACAGACGGGTGGGGCCAAGGGGAGGTGTGCTGCGAGACCAGACAGACATCTACTGATCAGAAGGCCAGTGTTTAATGCAAACGCTTTGAGCCTTCTCCTGTGGTGGCACAGCCACAGAGAACTGGCAGCCAGATGCTAACCCTGCAAACGGCAGATTGAAAACCTCTTTTCCGAATGTCTGACCTGCTCCTAAAATATCAACCCTCAGACTGTCCCCCGCAAATGAGCCTCCCACTTCTGTGAAGCTTAGTGGTCCAATCGCCTTGCCTTTTTCTCGTCTCTTTTCATTTGTCATATTTTTAATTATATGTACGTGTGTAGGTATGTACACGTGAGTGCAAGTACCCTTGGAGACTAGAGATGTTGGGTCCCCACGGGGCTGGAGTTTCAGGCAACTGAGAACTACCAGGCATGAGTTCTGGGAACTGAGCTCAGGACCTCTGGAAGAGGCGCAATTGCTCTGAACAGATAAAGCCATCTCTCCAGCCCGGCCAATCACTTTTCAGTCTCACATTTTCTCGTTCATGAGGAGACAGTAGAGGAATCAGGAATCCAATAATGACATTCCCATCATAGAAGATAGAATGCAAAACTAGTAAGCAAATTGAGACAGCGCAATTTTGAAGGAGAGAAAAACCTTGAAAAATATCATTGTACGATCAAGATGACAAAGAAAAACCATATTCTACCATGAAACAAAAAGCGAGACACCGTAAAAAGAAACATTCAGAGAATGTTGTAAAACAGGGTTAAGGCTTTTTTTAAAACGATGTAGTAAAGAACTGGGCAAGAAAGAAAAAAATTTAAAAAGCTAGGTTTGGTGACTGATGGTTTGTATATGCTCAGCCCAGGGAGTGGCACTATTAGACGGTGTGGCCCTGGTGGAGTAGGTGTGTCACTGTGGGCGTGGACTTTAAGACTCTCATTCTCACTGCCTGGAAGTCAGTCTCCTAGCAGCCTTCAGATAGATATAGAACTCTCAGCTCCTCCTGCACCATGCCTGCCTGGATGCTGCCATGTTCCTGCCTTGATGATAATGGACTGAACCACTGAGCCTGTGAGCCAGACCCAATTAAATGTTGTCCTTATAAGAATTGCCTTGGTCATGGTGTCTGTTCACAGCAGTAAAACCTTAACTAAGATAGAAGTTGGTTGGTACCAGAGAGTAAGGGTATTGCTGTGATAGGCCTGACCATGCTTTTGTTTGGAGGAGGAATGTGGATTTGGGGATATGGAAATCAGTGCAATGCTTGAAGTTGGGCTTAATGGGCTATCCTAGTAGGAAGATGGAAGACTTTGTTGCTGAGAATGATTTGAACTGTGCAGACCTGGCCCAAGAGGTTTCAGTGGAGAAGAATTTCAGAATGTGGCCTAGAGACTGTTTTTGTTTTTGTTTGTGTTTGTGTTTTTGTTTTTGTTTTGGTGAAGAATGTGGCTACTTATTGCCCTTGTCTGAAGAGTTGCCAGAGCTAAGGTAAAGAGACTCAGATTAACTGCCTTGACAAAGGAAGTCTCAGAAATGCCCATTATAAACTTTGTTTTCTGGTTAAGTCTCATGACAAGCATTTTTGAACAAGTGTAGCAAGCTTAGAAAGGAAAGATATAAAATATATGGTTCAAGTGAAAAAGGGGCACCAGGAAGTGAGATGGAGCTGAATCCTATATTCCAGGAGATAGCAAATTAAGGGAGTGGGACTTTGGAACAAGATCCTACCCAGTTAAGTCTAGATCCAGGAATTTAATCCCAAGAAACAGAGCCATACAGGTCTCTGAATTCAAAGTCAATCTACAGAACAAGTTCAAGGACAGCCAATCCAGGCCAGCAAGCAGCAGAACATGCCAGCTTCAGCCATGTGGCTCTGGCTTTAGAGTAAAAAATAGAAGGGACTACTGGGACAATTGATGCTGGTTAGCTAAAGCTAAGAAATTAAGATTGGTGATTGGTGATTAAGAAGAGACCAGTATCCCTGAGGTAAGATCTTCTGGGAAGTATTTTCTGAGAGCACAAAGAGGCTGTGTCCCAGAGATAGCCAAGGTTGCACCTCATGCTGCAGCTGTACTTGGTAATGTGTAAGAGTCACCCAGGTGGTACTGGTTTTGAAAGCATGAAGGGGTCATGAAGAGCAGCTGAGGCTTGGCACTGTGAGAGGCCATAGAAGGCCATTGGTGAAGGTGCAGCCTCAGTTGCCAGTTGTAGTTGATGGCCCAGGACTAAAGAGGTCATGCAAAGAATTTGAGGCTTGGCACCATGAAGAGAGCCTATGAGGCTACTGGTGAAACCTAGTTGCAACAGAAGACCCTAGTGTATTGGAGAAGCCAGTTCCATGGGATGATCAGCAAGAACAGCAGCAGCAGTGGAGTGGAGGGATCTGAGCTTAGAGTGCTCCAGAGGGCAGAACTGGAGAAATGACGCCAGCTCTTTGGAGGAGCCCAAAAGATCATGTGTGGATCCCAGACACTGAAACAAGAAGCTGTAACATTGAAGCTGCTTTGGAGACTCCAAGATGTTTGAGATGCCAGAGCCATGGGCTACCTGCTGAGGAAAGCTGCTAACAGGGAGTAGAACCAGCCCAGAAGGAGGAAGGTTTTTTTTTGCAGTCAACAAAGATTTAAAAAAAGAAGTTGGAGATCTGACGACAGCTTTTACATCATGGAGATGCAGAGTTTGGAGTTTGCCCAGCTGGTTTCTTGTCTTGCACTGGGGATTACAGTTAAATGATTGAATGGCTCTCAGAAGAGACTTTGGACTTTGGATTTTTGGCATGGCTGAGACTGCTATAAACTATGGGGACTTTTGAAGTTGGACTAAATGTATTTTTGCATTATGATATGGTAGGTATGGTCCCCATAGACTCATATGTTTGGACAAGCCTATGGGGGCCAAGGAGTGGAGTATGATGGTTTGTATATGCTCAGCCCAGGGAGTGGCACTATTAGAAACTGTAACCCTGTGTTACTGTGGGTGTGTCACTGTGAGTGTGAGTGTAAGATCCTCACCCTAGCTGCCTGGAAGCCAGTATTCTGCTAGCAGCCTTCAGATGAAGATATAGAATTCTTAGCTCCTCCTGTACCATGCCTGCCTGGATGCTGCCATGTTCCTACCTTGATGATAATGGAATGAACCTCTAAAACTGTAAGCCAGCTCCAAAAAAAATGCTGTCCTTGTAAGAGTTGCCTTGGTCATGACGTCTGTTCACAGCAGTAAAACTCTACAATATTGACACACAGCTATCCCACCACTTGGGGGGCTGAGGCAGGTGTGTACAGTGTTTGAGGCTGGTTGAGTTTTGAGATGCTGTTTCCAAAGACCAAACAGGCTGGAGAAACAGAGGAACCAGGTTCAGTTTCTAGCAGTCATGTGGCAGCTCACAACAATCCATAGCTCAGTTCTAAGGGATCTGATGCTTAGATGTTTGTTTTGTTGTTGTTGTTTTTAATTAAAGCATCAAAAGGAAAACAAAACTATACAGACATAATTGGAAACTTTTGAGTTAAGAAATAAAACTGCGCAAATCCCCTAGAAATGTAGATCAGGGTGGCTGGAGAGACAGCTCAGAAATTAAACACATGCGAGGCTCTGGCAGGAAGCCTGAGTTCCATTCCCAGCACCCACTCCTTGTAGTTCACATCTGCCTCTAACTCCAATTTCAGGAAGTTCTTACGCCCTCTTCTGGCTCCTATGATTAACTGCACAGTTGAGCACACACACACACACACACACACACACACACACACACACACACACGTATACCATATAAGTTTTAAATGATTTTTTAAACCAAAAAAAAAAAAAGAAAAGAAAACAATATCATATGAAACAGATAGAAACCCATCTGAGAGGTCAGGATTCTGAGCGATGAGGAAAAGACAGCATCAATGAAACCATTTAAGGCCATTTTTAGAACCAAAGAAAATGAGCTCACACGTAGAAAGAGACACAGAAATGGGTATAGCAAGGATATTGTTAAAATTTATAAATTTATAAAAATGTCCGTAAAGCCTTCCAGAGAATACAGCAAATGGCCCACAAAAGAGCAGAAGTGTGATCCCTAATGGGCATTTACCAGAAACTAGTACGAGTCTGGATTTTGATTCAAAGTAACTGAAAAATGTGCAGAAAGTTGTAGGCAGAGTTGATAGCCATGGAGACAGGATGAGGGATACTTGGCGATTCATCTTATTCCCCTTTGAACATCTTTAAATTTCTTTATAATAGAAAGTTTTAGAAAAAAAAAAAGGGGGATGTCGGGAATGATTAGATTTCTTAGCAACATGGTAAGAAAGATATTTTTCCAAAATGACCACAGATTCTTAAAGTTAATGGCTTCCAAAGTAGAGTTCTGTACCTTGACAAGCTATGGAGGAAGTATAAATGGCCTTGGGTTAATCAATGGCTGTCCCTCCAAGTGACTGGGACAAGGCATTTGGGGACATTTGCCAGAGAAACAGGAGTCAGCTGTCTTCAAATATTTATTATTTTTAAATATGATTTATTCCTTTGTATGTGTATAAATATTTTGTCTGCATGCATGTCTGTGCATCACATGTACACGGTGCCTAGGGAGGTCAAGAGAGGCCATCAGATACCCTGGACCCATCTGGTGTGACAGGTTGTTGTGAACTGCCATGTGGATCCTGGAAATCAAACCTGGGTCTTCTGCAAAAGCAACAAGTACTCTTAGTGGCTGAGCCACCTCCCCAGTCACTCCTCTCTGTGCGGCTTCCTCTGGGGAGTTTCGTACTTCAGTACGGAATGCAGATACATAGATGCTACAGGTGTGTACCAAAAACAAAACAAATAAGCCAGCAAGCAAAGCCCCTCATACCATCCTCCAGTGGAGCATGGGTGGTAGCTTGTGAGACTCTATTGGTTTTTTGTGCTTTCGGATTTGTGGAGCAAGTGACACTTGAAATGATTCTTAAAGGCGATTAGCAGTATCACAAGAGAAGAAAGAGGGAATATCGATTTGAAGTAGAGAACTCAACATTATCAAAGATGCAGAGATTGTTATGAAGCAGAAGCACGGCATGTGGAGAACACTCGCTCTCTACTAGAACACCAGACTCAAGCACAACGACACCCGTTGGCATTGATTAAATAGCCTGGTCTTCTCATAGGCCTGGCATGTCTAGATGAATGGTTATTACCCAACCATTTCTTATTCGAGAATAATATTGTTGGAACAAATATCACAGCCAAGAAATACGGTTCTAGGGGAGTGAAGTTCTAGGGCTTTGGAGCACTGAGTCCTAAATGGGGTGTCTTCATCGAATCCCTCCTCTCAGGGCTCAGGGATCTATGCAGAAGAGGAGGCAGAAAATTTGTAAGAGCCAGAGATAGTGGGTGACTCTAAGGAAACAGAGCCCTTCAGACACAGCAGAACTGATGCACATGGGAGCTAACAGACTGTGACAGTATATGTAGGACCCACAGAGGTTCAAGCCTAGCACTGAGAGGGGGAAGGGGACATGAAGCTTCCAAGTGGCTATTTGCCATCCATATGTGCTAACAACAGGAAAGTCAGTTTCTCCAATGGCGTGACACTGTGTGCACCGACCACACTTGAGGACAGGCCCAACCTGGAAGAATGATCAGCACCAAGTGAATGCTATGAATTTGTATAGGCTTTTGTTTGCTTGCTTGTTTGTTTGCTTGCTTGCTTGCTTGCTTGCTTGCTTGCTTGCTTGCTTTTGTCTTACGGTTTTCTCTTTTGATTTTTGTTTTGGGGGAGGTGTTTTTGTTTTGAAAGAGAAAGAGAGAGAGAGACAAAGAAAGAAAGAGACAGAGATTATCAAGGTGGGTGGGTAGGGAGAGCGGTGTGTAGGATCCAAGAGACACTAGGGAAGAGTCTCGTGATCAAAATATACTATATGAAAAAAAATAGATAAAAATAAACTCGTAAAAGAGGGAAAGAAATAGGTGCCGGGAAGCTGGCTTTCTGCACAAGGGTGAGGATCTCGGTTTGAATGACAAGAAAATTCATGAAGTCAGATGTGGTAATGCGCACGTGATATCTTAATGTTCCTATAGGGAGATAGGAGGCAGAGATGGGAGAAACCCCAGAAGCTCATAGACCAGCTAGCCTGGTGTACGTAATAGCAGATAGACCAGCTAGCCTGGTGTATGTAACAGCAGATAACTGTTTGAGATCTGCCTCAAGCATGGTGCAAGGAGAGGATGAACGACTAAAGCGGTTCAAAGAAAAGAAGCCAATGCTGAAAACTATTCTGGAGGATAAATTAGGGACAGAGGAAAATGGCCGAATGACAAGGCCGAAGTTCTCAGTAACTTAAACTGAGTATGTCTCCTACTGAAGGACTTTTGAACTCAGCTTTACTCTGAGTCAGTCATGTTCACAAATTACTTTATATTCATAAGATTGAAATCATCCTTAGTGATTAAATAAAGTAATTAAATTACTGCATTCATTTAATTCAGCAATGCTTTTATCTTCACACTCTTAGGTTGATTGGTAGTTCATATACAAAAAGACAAAAAACATTTAAGCATCTACTTGTACAGACACTGTTAAAGTGAAGAAGTGCCGGTGGTGTTGGGGAGACACAGACACTAAAGTAATGCATAAACATTAATATGTAAATAATATTTAAATATTCATGAGGTCCTTACTATGTAACGCCAGTGTTTCAGTACTATTGAAGTTGAACTTCAATCTTAAAACACTTCCTGAGGGGACTGGAGAATGGCTCTGTTGGTAAAGGACTTGCCACACAAGTGTGAGGACCAGAGTTCAATCCTCAATATTCATATTTAAAAAACAAACAAACTGAGCACAACCCAACAGCACCAGGGAGACAAAGGCAGGCCAATCTACTTAATGAGTTCCAGGCCAGCAACAGATCTTATTAGTTAAGAAAAAAAATAGTGTCTAGTGCCTGAGGAACGACACCCAAGGTTGCCCTCTGGCCTGCATGCACACCTGCATACATGCATAGGTATACACACACACACACACACACACACACACACACACACACGCAGTAATTAAAAAATAAAAATAATTGTAAAAAAAAAACCACTTAAGTACACCAGTACTTTTTAATACATGCTCTAAATGCAGGAAAAACTCAACATAATTTTGTGTTTGCTCTACTCTTTATTTACTCATGAGAAATTTTAGGGTTTTATTTATGGTTCATCCAGGCCTAGAGGACTACTTGGATTAGCAAAATGCAGAATTACAGGAAAATATGTGAATGCATAGGCTTGTTTATCTTGTGGGTTTGTTTTTTTTTTTTTTTTTAAGGAGTCTTTAACTCCAACGGAGCTTCTGTCACCATAACCAAATGACTGAAGTCACAATTTAACTGCAAATCAGAAGGGTAAAAATAGTAGACTGGACATATAATACCCTTCTTTCTTCATCCTTGCTTCTGGAAGGTGTGTCTTTCCTAACGATGAGTCATCTCCTCAGACCCTACAACTCCCTGTTTGTGGCTTCGTGCTCACAGGGACGAAGTGTGCTGCCTACAGTGGGACTCTCAAGGATCGTTCCTCGTTGCTTCGCCTCACATGACTGATCTGACCCCCGTGAAAACCCACATAACTGTCGCAGTCTCGCTGCCGCTGCACCTTCTGCAGCTTACTTCCTGTATAATTTTTTTCCGTCGTCAACATCATAGAACACTGGTGAATAGTCCCCAAAGCATAGGCTGCGCCTTGATATCTTGGCAGCTACTCCATCCCTACAGTCGTGGCAACGAGGTAGATGAGGCTTAGATTTTTGAGTCATGACCAAAATTAAACGTTGACTTTTCTTTCAGAAAAGTCAACAGAATGTTGACAGAATGTTGCCTAATCATTAAAGTAATTACTTTTTTAAGAGAAAATTTCGGGGAGGAGGGGGCAAGGTCTCATTTTATAGCCCATGTTAATCTGGAACTTGTAGGTTATAGCCCAAGCTGACCTTGAACACAGGATTCTCCTTTCTCTGCCTGTAGATTGCTGGGAATGCAGGAGTGAACCATCATGACATTCGTAATAATTATCTTAATTTAAAAATATTGTCAAAATGTAGCATCTTCTAAAGTTTGTTTATATCATGTACTTAATATCCACCTCCTTTAAGGTTTTATCTTTGTATGTCTTTTGGTGGTAAAAACCTTTGTTTGGGTTTTACTGCTGTGAACAGACACCCTGACCAAGGCAACTTTTTTTTTTATTTAGTCATTTAATGTATGTGAGTACACAAACCCACCAGAAGGAGACGTTACATTCCATTACAGATCGTAGTGAGCCATCACGTGATTGCTGGGAATTGAACTCAGGACCTCTGAAAGAGCAGTCAGTGCTCCTAACAGCTGAGCCATCTCTCCAGCCCCCAAGACAACTCTTAAGAGAACAACATTTAATTGGGGCTGGCTTACAGGTTCAGAGGTTCAGTCCATTATCATCAAGGTAGGAACATGGTATCATTCAGGCAGGCATGGTACAAGAGGAGCTGGGAATTCTACATCTTCATCTGAAGGCTGCTAGTGGAATACTGACTTCAGGCATCTAGGATGAGGGTCTTAAAGCCCAAACCCACAGTGACACACCTACTTCAACAAGGCCACACCTCCTAATAGTGCCACTCCCTGAGCTAAGCATACTCAAACCACCACAGGATATTTTTTCTAAAAAATAAACATTAGTATCGAGTTAGCTTCTCTAATAAGATATTTTGCCATATCTGAACAAAAGTTGCAAGTGATAACTTATACAAAATTATGTAGAAGTGAGTAGCCTTTTCTTCTGTGTCATCCCAATAACAAATTGTTTAAACAATCATGAGAGTGAATTTGTGGGTAGATTTCTTAGTCTGTGCCTATATTTGGCTAATTCAGGGTACAGCAGCGACACCTAGTGGAAAGTTTCATAATTTTTCATAAAGAGTCATTTCACTATGAAAATCTGAAATTGACTAGCTTTGCTTGGTTTGACGTCTGACTTGGTTAGGGTTTTGTTTGATTTGATTTAGGGTTTTGTTCGTTTGGTTTGGTTTGGTTTGGTTTGGTTGAGAAAAGGTTTCTGTAAAGCTCAGTTTAGCATAGTTCAAGTTGGCTTCAAATGCTGGACCCTTCTGCCTTACCTTCTCGAGCCCTGTGGTTACAGGTATGGACCACCACACCCAGCTAAACTGTGTAAAGAAACGAAATATGTGTGGACTTTATTGACTAACCTGATCCTTTGGTGCGCACATACACACATAAATATATTTTTAAATTAACAATAGCAAAAAAAAAAAGGTCAATACTCAGTATCACAATCATTGATTAATGATAAGAGACAAGCATTTTTAAGTGTGTTGAGACACAGGTGTAGCCTGTGCTTCAAATTTAGCTCCTATCGTTTCCTGTGATAAGAGTTTATAAAGGAAGCAGAGTGGAGATTTGAATCACCAGAGATGAAAATTCTCAGAGAAAGCCATTATTCCTCCTCCTGTTCCCAAGCACCTATGAAAGGTTCCTAACAGAAGTAATAATTATTGTTGTGATAAAGCACCATGGAGAAAATAAAATGGCCTCCTGGGAGTTTATATGCAAATGTGGTAGGCAAAGAGGAAATTAAAAAGCTATGCTAATCCCAGTCTTCTCATTTCCCCTTTGCCACAGTGACACTGGCTTTTCCAGATGTTTGATTAAAACCAGCATGGGAGCCAGGACTTTATACATTAGAGGAAAGACATAAATAGGTACAGTGTAGGACCAGCTTGTCTAAATAGTCTCATAATTGTTCCTCCCACACTAATTTAGAATTGCTGACTTGACACAGGACTCCTTCGCTTGACTAGACTAGAAAAACAGGCAATGTGCAAAGACAACACTGCAGAGGTGGCTCCATGTTCAAGGACTCATGTAGGTTACTTCTAGACACAAATCTGCTGCAGACATCAGGAAAACGGTGTGGGAAACAAAGACAAGAAGCTGTCTTTGGGACTGGAGAGGTGGTTCAGCGGGTAAACGAACTGACTGCTTTTTCAGAGGTCCTGAGTTCAATTCCTAGCAACCACATGGTGGCTCACAACCATCTGTAATGGGATCTGATGCCCTCTTCTGGTGTGTCTGAAGACAGCAACAGTGTACTCATATAAATAAATAAATCAAAGAAGGAGGAGGAGGAGGAGGAGGAGGAGGAGGAGGAGGAGGAGGAGGAGGAGGAGGAGGAGGAGGAGGAGGAGAAGGAGAAGGAGAAGGAGAAGGAGAAGGAGAAGGAGAAGGAG
>JANHMN010000001.1:27212678-27248710 GCA_030674055.1 Rhabdomys pumilio
GAGAAGGAGAAGGAGAAGGAGAAGGAGAAGGAGAAGGAGAAGGAGAAAGTGTCTTCATTTCTTTCCAGTTGATATGATAAAATACCAACCCCACCCAAAAGCAACTTAAGAGAGAAAGGGCTTACTTTCATTTACAGTTGCAGAGGGATACAGTTCATCCTGGTGAGTTGCCACAGGGTCAGAAGCAAGGCACAGGGTCAGGAGCAAGGCTGGATAGTCATGTCCCATCTGCACCCAGGATGCAAAGTATGAACACTAAATAGGTACGGAAGTTTACTGTTTTATAAGCTTTCCAAAACTCGCATTTAAAAAAAAATAAAAGAACTGACATGGAGTTACTCTGCATGGCAAGAATAATACCCCTCCTGTGATGGTTTGTATATGCTTGAACTAGGGAGTGGCACTATTAGAAGGTATAGCTTTGTTGGAGTAGGTGTGTCACTGTGGGCGTGGGCTTTAAGACCCTCTTCCTAGCTGCCTGAAAGTTAGTATTCTGCTAGCAGCCTTCAGATGAGGATATAGAACTCTCAGCTCCTCCTGCATCATGCCTGCCTGGATGCTGCCATGTTCCCACCTTGATGATAATGGACTGAACCTTTGAACCTGTAAACCAGCTCCATGTAAACATGTAATTGGAGTTCTTATAAGAGATGCCTGGGTCATGGTGTCTGTTCACAGCAATAAAACCCTAACTAAGACACCTCCCAAAAGCCATTTAAGGCAAAAGGCCTAGGATGGGATAGTTTCTTTCAAGCTATCAGTCAAGGGAGGTCCCAGAGACTTCCCCCAATCCCCCTACCCAGAAAAAAACAATACAAGCTTTGGCATTTCTCTTGGTTGCCCACCAGAATCTGTTAGTAAAACCCTATTGCTAATATGACACACTTGATCGTGGGACATGCATCCTGTGATCTTCCTGGGGCTGACCTTCGTAGTGTCAGAAGATACTATGCAGGCTGTAGAGCGAGAGACATAACCAACAGTTTTACACAGCTAAGAACCCTGTGAGCTACAATAGCAGCAGACCTGGCAACATATGCAGTTTATGCCCAGTGGTACAATATCAGCATAATGATGGAGATACCCAACCACGTCTTATTGGATTTAAGGCCCACTCCATTAAAGAGAACCCATGCCTAGTACTGCAAACCTGGCCAAGAACCCAAGGTTGAGATAATAAGTCCTAAGGAAGAACCAGTCACTATTATGTCACTGAATGGACATATTATCAAACAGCCTTCTAAACAATTATCTTTATACCCACAGATTGATGTAGCTCTCAGCAGAGAAGCTTTTGTTTGCAATGAACAACAATTAATACAGAGACTCACAAATTCTCAAGGCAAGGAACAGCTGTATCACACTCTTTTCCCACTAGCCTCACAGAGCAATGCAGAAGAAAGAACGGAAAGTCTGTAAGAGCCAGAGGTCAGGGAGAATGGCCATGTGACAGTGTCTCCTGAACATAACAGAGTCGTTGCATGCATGGACCCACAGTAGCTGTCATAACCTGCCCAAGATCTGTACAAGACCAAGTCAAACAACATTCCGGCACTGATGGAGGAGGAGCTGAAAAGGCCCCGACCCTAGCTGAGGAGCTATCAACAATTAAAAGCTGCTGCAGGAGAATTCTCTTCCTGGGTGGAGGGTCCCCTGATACATTTCCCGTGCTCCAGTGGGTCATCCCATACCCATGCACTTACAGGCACCACTAAGATTCAATGGGTTACATTCAGGAGGAGGAGGTGGTAGAGCAGGGAGAGCAGGGAGAGGAGGCATGGAATTTGTAGACACAGAGAAGGTTCCTGGAACAACTGAAGTGAGTATTAGGTATTAGGTATTAGTGGGTATTAGGGTATGCTCAAAATACATTGTGGGCATGTGTGACATTCTCAAAGGATGCATTTTAAATATTACATTGAAATAAACCTCACAGCCCTCCCCAGTGACTTATCCCAGCCAGGATCCCCCCCCCTCCTAAGGGCTCTACAGCCTCCCCAAACTTCACCACCAGTGGGGGCCAAGTGTTGAAACACATGAATGAGCCTATGGGAGATGTTTCACATTCCAACTACAACGGAGGTCACTTGTAAAAGATTTGAAATAATAGGAAAGGTTTCATAGGGCCTAATCACGTAATCATGGGGCCCTTGTTTAATCAGACACATTGATGAGTGAAACACTGGTCTGGACTACATAACAAGATCAGCAAGCTGCAGCTGGTCTAGGGCCCTGTTTGGTACAATCTGTGAGTTAGGGTAGATTTATAAAGTCGTAAGACAAAAAAAAGGAAGAAAGAAAGAAAGAAAGAAAGAAAGAAAGAAAGAAAGAAAGAGAGAGAGAAAGGAAGGAAAAGAAAATAACAGAAAGAATACGTGACAGATTTGTCAATAGCTGAGCCTACAATTCTTTCTAGTCTTTGATAGGTGTTTGCTGCCCCCACTATAGGAAAAGATCCAACAGTCGATGAAGTCATAGCCTAGAAAAGCAACTAAAGTGAAAGAGGAAGAATGACAACAATTCCTGCATTCTGACCACATAATGACAGCCTGCAACTGGGTTACATTACATGATATTGTCTCATTTAATGCCCACAATAAAAATCCCATGAGACGGTTGTTGTCAGCAGTTTGCTGACAACTGAAAGAGATAGTTACCCGGATGATCCAAACAATCAGATCTGTGATTAAAACGCAGGTGCTCAGCCCACTCCATCCTGGCACATGCCAATGTGAAAGGCAAAGAGAGGTAGGTGTTCTGAGAAATGTAAAAGCACAACGTGCTGGGTGTGGTGGTGTACGCCATCAATCCCATCACTCAGGAGACACAGGCAGGTGGGTCTCAGTGAGTTCAAGGCCAACCTGGTCTACAAAGTGAGCCCAAGACAGCCAGGGCTATTACACAGTGAAACCCAAACACAATGTGCTAAGGGAAAACAGAGGCTTCTTAGGGACATTCATGGAAGACCCTTAGACTAAATTGGGCCCCAAAACCTGAAAGATAAGGATAGTCTAGACAGTTGACCCTAAATAGTACAGCAGCCAAGCTTGGATCAGCCTCAAAAAAAGAACCTTTAGGCACATTGTGGGAATAGTGAGTGGACCCAGAAACAGGACAGAATCTTCACAAAGAGAAGTGGCTACATAGAGAGGAATGCAAAGATGGCTCACAGCCAGCTCAGACAGGGATTTAAGAAGAAGAAACAAAAGAGGGACATTGAACAAATGAGAGTGACTGAACATTTGCAACTAGATGGTTGTCACAGCCAACCCCGTGCTCGAGGAAAATGAGCCTCACAAGACACAGTGAATAAAGAGCAAGCAGCAGGGTAGACTAGAATGTGGCTGGCAGTAGTCCAGAGCAGAGAGAATGGAAATCAGAGGTACCACAGAGCAGGGACAGGGGAGAGAACGCTGTGTCACCAAGATGCCAACTACAGAAACATCTGTGCAAAGAAAGAAGAAAGAGGAAAGAGTTAATTAGCCTGGCAATGACATTCTATCAGGCTGTGTCCCTCTGACTCTTGTTCCCCGACGGCGCCACGAGCACACACATTCACACGCGTGAGTTTTACGAACTTGAAGTCCCATGTTGGTGATCTGGAGAAAGTCATCACTTCATATTTATTTGTGTGGGATTTCACCTAAATAAGATGCCAATGCCTCGTGGTTGAGTGGGGGGGCAGAGAGGACAGGGACACACTGTGTGACTCGCTAGGTCCTCACGTTACAGGAGTCGTGATCTGTAGCCCAACCAACAGCTCTTAGGTGCCAACATGCAGGTCTTGGTTGGGTAGCTTGGAAGGTTTGTTACTTCAATAGCTCAAGAGCCTATTCACAGGGAAATAAGAGAGGTGAAGAGGAGGGTCTCCTTCACCAGTTTAAAGACTAAGATGCAGACAAGATCATTGTTCCAAGTGATGACAGAAAATGCTAACAAAGTGACATCGTGATGAGACGGAACTCTTCTGAGTACTGGGGAAGGTTTACAAAGCAACAGAAATGACAAAGCAGAACTGTGTTCTTGGAGTACATGGGGAAGGTTTGGTTTGGTTTTCTGTTGCTATCGAAGTTGAAAACTCTGAAGAATTGAGCGTCGTGCATCCAACTCTCCTTACTTCAACTTCCTTTCCTGAGCAGAAACTTCTTTAGAAAATGTGACTCAGGTCTTACTCGGCCATAAAGAAAAGTGAAGCTCCGCCATTTTCGAGAGTATTGATAGAATAGATTAGGTGAAATAAACCAGACCAGAAAGACAATCATCACATGCTTTCTCTCATATATGGAACCGCGGTCATACACCTTTATATATGTGTGTGTATGTAACATGCAAACAGAAGGTACTTTGTAGGAAGAGAGAGGAGACAACCACGAGGCAGGGGGACAACAGGGACATACTTCACCCAAGTGTCACTATAGGGCCCACTGATTTATACAATAAATATCACACTAATAAAGGTATATTTAATGCTACTTATGAACTGGGAATATACCTCAGTGCTAGAGAGCGTGCCTAGTATGTGAACAGTCCTTTAGGCCTGGTGGCTCACACCTTTAATCTCATATTCAGGTGATCAAAGAAAGAAGACCAGCCTGGGCTACATAGTGAATCTAAAGCTAACCTGGGCTATATGGGACCCTATCTAAAAAAAAAAAAAATGCTATTTGCTGTGTTCATTTTTATGTATTATTATTGTTATTGTTGTTATCATCATTTTTATTAATTAGTGCTCAAAAGAGTGGTTTCATTATGACATTTTCACATACATGTGTATATTTTGCTTATATATATACATATATATGAATATATATGTATTTTATCTCTTAAGCATAATCTGAGTCTCATTGGTCAGACAGTTGCTGAGATCATCTTTAAGTCAAGATATCAAAGCCAGAACACAGGGTATGGCTCCGTAGGAAAATGCTTGCCTATCTTGCACAAGGCCCTGGATTCTAGCTCCAGGATGATACATAAATAAAATTAAATATTTTGACTTCTTTTTAGATCACCTAAAAAGATCACTTTAGATCACTGCTCACACCCAAAGAAAAGCCAGAGAGTCACTATAAAGCATAGTGCTGGGGACACAAACCACAAACAAGCATCCACACTGGCAGTGGGGAGGGTAAGCGTGGAATGGCTGGCACATGCCCGGAGCAGCTGCAGAGCAGGCGCTCAATCAGAGGCTCCTCCAGCAGTAAATCTGCCCCAGGCCAGGGGAGGGGACATCTTTGGCGTGATGGCAAGACAGTCACTGCCTACCCACTGTGTTCAGGATTGATAGGTGTTACAGAATAAGGGAGCCAATGGATTTAAGTGCCCCCAAGCTGAAAGAATGACAAACAGCGAGAGTTCTTCCAGTCGAGTAAGGTGAGGCAGGCCAGTTTCCATCCGGGCAAGCCTTGTTGGAGAATCCTACACTCTTCTTCCAGGCTTGTTAGGTGTTGATTCTGGCCAATTTCAATAGTGTGTATGGGTTCCTTTCTATCCCAAGATTGCCTCTGAGTTCCAAACCCCACTGCCCTAAAGGCAGGAGACACTATCGAGCCCACACGGAATGTTCCAGTAACGGAAGCAAGCAGAGCCGTTAGGCGAACTCGTCTAGACCCTTCTCGTTACTCTCTGAACACCACTTATTTTGCTTCGTGGATTTATAAGGCAGCAGTTGTGTTTCAATTTCTCCTGCAAAGCTAGCTGCAGAGAAAAGCCATCAATTAAAAGAGACAAAAAGAGACCGCAAATTACTTTACCAGTTACCCCTAAACTGACAGTCTATAGATTATAACCAAATCTTGAAGTGCTTTGCTGGTCAGTTTTGTGAGCCTGTAGCTCATAAGTATCTGTGCAAAGACCTAAGGCGGGTGATGTTTTCGGCCTCGATCCAGAGTTTAAAATGTGTAAGACATAATGTAAGCTTACCTACAGTTTTATGAGAATTTCAGCTTTTGGGGGGTTCTGCCTGTGTGCTGTCATTCTTCATTCCCAATGAGCACATTTTCGTTCTTCTGGCCTTTCCCACCATAGACTTCCCATCATCAGCATCATCTACCCTGACTTATTTATAAGCTGCTGTCAAGCTCACACCAGCCTGCCTCACGGCACACTGAACTTAATCCCCACCGCACCCCTGTCACTGTGGATACAGAGCTCTAAGAGGCCCTGGGCAGGTTCGTTCTCTAGGGGAGATCTTCTGGAGAGAGAGAAAGAAGGGATGGGAGAGTGGATGTTTGGGATCAGTTTCTGGCAACACAGCTTCACAATGAGCCATTCCACACCAGGGATGCATCTGCATACAGCACAAGACTGCAGGCATGTCTAGCGGTGTGAACCAGGCAGGACTGCCCACAGAGACAGATTGGGGACTCCTTGACATCAGCGGCAGAGCTTGTCCTGTCTCTTTACAATGCTATCAAAAGGTATCATTGTCAACTGATGATGAGCTCCCGGGGGTAGGGGACAAGTAACGTCACATACACATCCAGGTAAGAAGCACGGAGAGAAAGACTCTACTAAACTAGGCCTGCTCCTGGTTCTGATTTTCCTGATAGCTAGCTGGGTGGTCACGTTACTTAGCATCTGTGAGACCCACTCATACTGCTGTGCAGACATAGGAAGGCTGGATGAGGCATATCTCAGATTCTAACATTACTGAGGGCCTGTGATCAGTGTGTATCTAGTAGCCTTCATACAGGTGTGGCTTTTCTTCTAAAGCTGCTTTTGTCTAGTCCCGTCTATAATCAGGCCAAGTCCTGAGGCTTACAGTTTGTAGGATTACCACAAGACACAGAATGATTGTGTGTCATCAGAAGTCAAAGCATTTGGAAGAAAGGAAAAAAAAAAAAAAAAAAAAGAACATTCCCCCCAACTAAATTAAATCTCACTGCTCCAAAATAATAAGATGCTATAGAAAGAAAATATCAACACCACCACAAATCAACATCTGAGGAACAGCCCAGAAAACATCTGGAAAAGAGCATTAAAATGAACCCCGAGATAAAATATTTGATTTCCCACTCACTGATGTTACTAGCTGCAAAAGCAGTTAGGAACATCAGCCCAGGGATATTTTTGGCGTGGGATGAACAGCAAGAAAGCCAGCTGTTTGCACTTGCTGTCTAGCCAGTGCCAATACACACACTGGAACCCACAGTCTGCCAAGCATGGAAAGCAAACCACACAGTGCGGTGGAAAGGGTCCTGACCCGGCTGAAACAATCCATCCGGCTGCCGGGACTAAACGACAGGCAGATGCCTCCTTCTGCTGCAGCGGCCCACTTACAGCTGCGGCGGCCCACTTACAGGGACGTGTCCTTATGAAGTGTGTTTCCTTGCTGTATATTCGTTCATTTGCTTTTACTGGAATGTTATATTGTGGTCTGGAAAGAACTTCTATTCTAGACAAGGGCTCCTCTAAACCATAACAGATGTTGAAAACACCATGAAACTAGCCCCGAAAGGAAAGGGGTTGAGGGTTTCCAGGAAGACTACAGCAGTGAGAGACAAGAGGCCACAGCTGAGCAGATGTGAGGAGAG
This sequence comes from Rhabdomys pumilio, assembly GCA_030674055.1. Taxonomy (NCBI): domain Eukaryota; kingdom Metazoa; phylum Chordata; class Mammalia; order Rodentia; family Muridae; genus Rhabdomys; species Rhabdomys pumilio. The sequence continues at coordinate 27,220,211 of JANHMN010000001.1, forward strand.
GGAAGCAGACAGGTAGTGTATGTGGCTATGCAGTGGGGCACTGGGTAGCGTGTGTGAGGCCCTGGTTTGATCTCCATGTAGAAGAAAAGGGAGGAAGAGGAATAGAAGGAGGATGCCGAAGCAAGCTTATGTTAAAGCCATATTTTATGTATCTACTCAATCCCTACTTGAGAGGGACCAGGGAAGGGTGGGGCTATAGCGTAATACTAGAGTATGTGACTAGCAAGCATGAGGCCCTGGGTTCAAATCTCAGCACTGTAAGTTAGTAAATAAATAGAAGGGAAGTACAATTCTTAAAGAGAGGGGGTTATTTTGATAAAAGACAAAGGAAGCATTGCAACATCAAAGGAAAAAGAGTAGGCAGTATGTTTCCTTGCGATGCTACAAAGGTAAGGTAATTAAAAGAGAAGACAAACATTTAATTTAATGAGCAATTGTTGATCTTCTCCTATGTGTAAATATTTGCCTCTGGGGGATGGGGACAATAGTAAACAAAAAGCCACAACAACAAAGGGCACATTATTCAGGTAACCACCACCAATGACCATCAATGAAAACTGAAAGTGTTTGTTTGAAAAGGCATTCCTTCCCCCCCTCCCCCACCCATCTATGAAGAAACACTGTATCTATTCACTCCAGATTAGGCACAGATGATAGACCAAAGACATAACTTCAGCCAAGTCTAGTTTAGTGAACTACATCGGTTTATTTACATTCCTCGAAGAAGCATGGGTGACTCCATGCAGCTTTGTTATAGAATAGCCCACTCCAGTGTGGCCAAGGACTCATAAGCACTATATCTCTAGAGCTCCCTGCATGACCTACATAGTTATTGGGTCAGTGGGTGGCAGGGGGAGGGGGAGACTTCTCTTCCCAAGCCATTGCTACTGTTTACATAACCTTGAGGATCCTTGTGAATCTTGTAACTTTAGGAGTTTCCTGAACCTTGTAAGTTTCCTTTATTTCCTGAATCCTGTGTAAGCTCTCCACTCCCTAGGAAAGAATGCCTCAACTCAGAGAATACCAGCGCTCAACAATAGTTCTAGCTGGCCTGGTGCTCATTGTGTAGCCCAGACTGGCCTCTGATTCCTGCCTCTTCCTCCAAGTGCTGGAATTATTGTGGCATGTGCCAATATGCTCAGTTAAATGCTATGTTTAAGTTAGGGATAACAAGATTAGATTTAATATTGAAAGGATCACTCTGGAGCCGTTGCTCTTGCAGAAGACCCAAGTTAGGGACCCAGAACATATAAAGCACCCATATAGATAAAAAAAAAAAAAAAAAATTAATGACTGAATACCAGGGGATGAGGAAGGACTGGATGAGAACATGTGTTATGAAAGAGGATATAAAGTTAATTGTTTCTCTAGTTCTACCACTGTTAGGAAGTTCTAGAGGTTTGGTAATTGATAAGAACACAAAATATATTCAATAGCAAAAGTATAAAACCCAATGGGAAGCTCCACAATGCCTATTCCAAAAGGTACTCTAACTGAACAGGAGTCACCAAATGGTAGAGTCTTCAGTTTGGTTAATTTCAGGTCTGATTTTTTTTGCAACTTTTTAAATAATAAAGATTAAAATATTTTTAAGTACAATGTTTAGAAATCTGAATAAATCACTCTCTTTTCTTGGTCCCAAGGCTCCAATCATGATTTAGTCATGGAAATGAGTATTTTTTTATTTTTTGTTATTTTCTTTCTCAAAGAAATTCTGATGTACTACTAGTCTTTGAAGTCATTGGCTTAGCAAAGACTGAGCACTGCACAGAGTAATCACTTACTGAATACATGTTATACCAAAGTCAGCTAGGTGTTCATCTGTAATCCCAGCACTCAGAAGGTAGAGGCAGGTGGATTATGAGTTTGGGGCCAGCCTGGGCTACATGGTGAGTTCCTGGACAGCCTAGGTCACATAGTGAGACAAAATGAATAAATGATTAAATGTTGCCCACCCAATGAAAAATGATTGTACTGTATTAAATCTGATTTGGGAGCTGGAGACATGGTTCTGTGCTTCAGAACACACACTATTGTTGCAGAGGACTAGAGTCTGGTTCCCAGAACCCAAATCAGACAGCTCACAACTTCCTGTGACTCCAGGCAGGGGGGTCTTATGCCTCCGGCATCTGAGAGCATCCATACACACAACCATACACACAATTGATCATAAAATAAATCTTTTTTTTAATCCTAATTCTATAGAGAGCTTATGAAGTGGTGCTGAAAACACCCCCTTTTATAACTTTATCAGGAAGTAGGCTAGGACCTTCCAATACTGGTTAATACTAACTTGGTGTCAAATAGCCCTCTACCAGATTGGTTTTAGAGAAAAGGGCTTCTTCTCACTAACAGGAGCAGTAGTACAACCAAGAATATGGAATTGGCTAGCATCGAGCCATACTGGCTGTGAGCCACCCTCTACATCCCCCTTCTCTGAGAGGATTCTGCATGTAGGCTTTTTCTTTCTTCCCAGCAAGAGCAAAGTTACAAGGCAGGGGAAGGACCTCTGAGCCCGGACCTTGACAAATCCAGAATCTGTAGCCGCTCTACTTAAGAAAAACTTCCAGTTGAAACTACTTTAGTTTGCCCTCAATCAAGAGACTCTGCTTTGTTGCTGTTGTTTGGTTGTAGTATTAGTGTGTCGTGTGTGTGTGTGTGTGTGTGTGTGTGTGTGTGTGTGTCCACATGCATGTGTGTGAGCTCCTGTGGTGGTCAGAAGACAGCTTTCCTGAGTGGGTTCTCTCTTTCTACCTTAAAATTTGGCGATCAAACTCAGGTCGCCAGCTTTTCCAGGCAAAGGTCTATACCCACTGAGCCATCTTGCCCATCCTGGTTTGCTTTTCTGGGAATCAAATGTTTTACTCGTTGACTCTGTCACTCATAGTCCCATGGACACAAAGCAAATGCATGAATAAGCATTCTGCTTGCAACTATGAGAGGGAGGGTGGGAGTGGGCAAAGAAATTGTAACCAGATAGAAGTCACCAAGCCACCAGGTCAGAGGCCCACCGTACAGTCTTCTAGGAACATGTCACTAACTGTTGGACTAACCCTAATTCTGAGCACTGAGCAATCCAGTGTAGATAGGGTCAGGCCCGATATGACTTGTCAACATGCAAGTCTTAGAATGAATCCTAACCATATGGAATGTTACCTCGCCCTGTGTAGCTTGCTTGTAGCAGCTCATCAGTTGTTGGAAGATCAATCATGTTAACTTTTTTCCAATGATACTTGCTAAAGACAGGGTCTCGCTATTGAGCCCTGGATGGCCTGAAACTTGATGTATAGATCAGGCTAACCTTGAACTCACAGAGATCCACTTGCCTTCCAGAGTACTAGGATTACAGGCATGTGCCAACTTGCCTGTAATCCTAGTACTCATCCCCTGCCACTCACTGGCCCCTTCTTCTCAGCTAGTCCCCTTTCCATCCTCATGCATCCAATTCCTTTCTGGTTTGTTTGTTTGTTTGATTGATTGATTGATTGAGGCTCTGTGCAGGCAATCGCAGCAGCTGTGTGCTCATGATTGTCTACAATATCTGCATATTAAAACAGCAATGGCACAAATTTATGGCTGCCAAGCTGGCTGCCAGGAGCATATGTTGTTGTAGGTGTGAAAATGTAACTCCTTTATATCATTATATACATATATTATTCCATACATTATATCCATCCCATCTCATATCATTTGCCCTATTTTATAGGACAGGGCATTGAACTTGCTATGTATTTAATATCTCATTATAGAAATACACCAGGAAATAGAGACAGAAAACCAGTTTGAGCCCTCAGCTACATAGCAAGTTCGAGGCCAGCCTAAGCCTCAGGGTTGAGGGAGAATAATGCTTCTAAGGTTCAGGAAACATTTCTGAAGGAAAGGCAGAGGGAATGTAAAGGGTGGAAGTTAAAGAGAGAGGCTGTGAAATGCTGTCTTCTGGACATGATGGAGTCACGCAGTCAGGGTACCACAGCGTCTAAGGCTGCCTGCAATGGACCTGCACAAGACGGGGCCAGTCGTTGATCGAGGAAGGCCTTCAGAACCCTACTCATCTCTGCCGAACTAGGGTATCCTGATAGATTCTGGGAGAGGGGTAGCCATTGTGTTCTGTGGTGTGTCTGCTGAGAAAGCCACCAGGCTCTAATTGACAGTTTCAAATTTATCAACACACAGATGACCCTGGTGAAATCCAATAGACCTCAACCCCTCCCCCAAAAGCCATGAATGTGGGAAAGAGATGGGGAAGGGGGCAGTAATAGGCAAAGGAAGAGAGATGAGAAAGGGGGATTCGGGTAATCACAATGTACTTTATGCTTTGACAAGTAGAAAATTGTCAAAGAACAAGTTCAAAGAAATTATTTTAAAAAAGAGAAATGGAAAAGAAAAAAGAAAAGTTTACCTCAATAAATATATTAAATAAATAAATGAAATGGTTGCATGGTATAACAATGACATGCCTCATTTTCAAATGTTCATTATGTTCCTAAAGTCACAAGGATTTTAACATTATAACTCATAATTCACTGACCACAGCTAGACCCATGGCTCAGCCTGGTCACCATGTGAACAGCCACATGCAGCAGGTGGAATGCTGGGAGAAGCCGGTTACCATGACTGCTGATAACTTTTCCTCTGATACACCTTTCTCCAGACACCTCAACATGTAGCCAAATTACATTTGTCTTCTGAGTCAACTTGTGTGCAGGTAACGATGCTACATGCTGTTGTGTGGACCAGCACCGTAGTCTGACCTTCCCCACTGTCAATACAGTAGGGTATCATACATCTCAAAACACAGGGTAAGCTGGAGGACCACCAGCTCAGGGGGCGTCTACACTACCTGTGATCACCATGTTCCTTACTAAGGGACTGACAGTCCTGCTCGAGGGACAGGTATCTCTCAGTGGGGATATCCAACAGCTTCTTCTTCTTCTCTGTCTTTGGGCTGTACCTGTGGGCAAGCTTAAGCAGCTGGGTAGCTTGGTCCAGGACTTGAGTGACCTGCTTAATCACTGCAGGAAGCACTTTCAGCCACTCGTATCGAGGTCTTTTGAAGGAGCCCCTTTGGGGCTTGATGTCTTGCTCATCACCAAATTTCTAAGGGTTTTGCTCAAAAAGAGGATTCTCCACCTTTTTGGCCTCCTGCTTCTTCAAGACAAGAGAGACTGGGGTCACCTCCTTTCCGTTGGTCTTGCCTTACCTCGTACTGCTTGGCTGTGGCAGAGGGAAACAAGAGGCAATTGTCCCAAGCACAGATTCTTAATACTGAACATTCTAAGTGAGGTGACTGGAACTGGATGTAACACAGACTTGCCTGTTGTCTTGAGTGAGTCCACCTCACAGACAGCTCTGTTGATGTCGGGACTGTTCAGTGTCACTCACCAGAGTGTAAGTTGAAGGTGTCCAGCAGCGGCAGAGAATGTTTACTATTTTGGTTCAATATCAAATGTGTAAAATTTTCCCCCATTATTATAATTATAATATTACAATTATTACCTGGAAATAAACTATTTTATCTGTTTACTTTTAATATTCCACATATTCCTTTGGGATCAATTGTCATTTCGGATCAAATGTCTCTCCCTCAAGTCAGACTGTATTTGTCCACTAGATGGCAATGGAGGCCCACAAACATTTTTAGACCACCAGGCCTAAGAATTAAGTTTCTGGTCTGCTTTAGACAGCAGATGCTGGAGAGGATGTGGAGAAAGAGGAACGCTCCTCCATTGTTGGTGGGATTGAAAGTAGGTACAACCACCCTGGAAATCATTCTGGCAGTTCCTCAGAAAACTGTACATAGTATTACCTGAGGACCCAGCTATGCCACTCCTGGGCATATACCCAGAAGATGCTCCAACATGTAGTAAGGACACATGCTCCACTATCTTCATAGCAGCCTTATTTATAATAGCCAGAAACTGGAAAGAACCCAGATGTCCTTCAACGGAGAAATGAATACAGAAAATGTGGTACATTTACACAATGGAGTACTAATTTCAGACAGGAATCTAAATTTTAGGCTAGGACAAGGAAGTAGGCTTCAGACATGAAAATGACTTTGGGCTAGGACAGGGAAGTTGGCTAAAATATTTTGGTCATCTTGATAAGCCCTTAGAAACAGTGATCATGGGAGTGTCCATGGAATTTTGCTTATTGCCTTGCTTGTTCTTTGACTATTTGTGTTTATTGTCTTGCTTGTTCCTTGACTACTTGCATCTATTGTATTGCTAGTTCCTCAACGTAGAACTGACCTTAATACTTGCATGTAATTAAAATGGTATAAAAGCAAAAAAGAGGAGGGGAGATGGCATGGGGGGAGGGGGTTCTAGGGAGGGGAAATGGGGAAAGGGCATGACATCTGAAATGTAAATAAATAAAATATCCAAAAAAGAAAAAAAATTAAAAAAAAAAAACAACAATGACTTCATGAAATTCTTAGGCAAATGTATGGAACTAGAAAATGTCATACTGAGTGAGGTAACCCAGTCACAAAAGAACACACATGGTATGCACTCACTGATAATGGTTATAAGGAAAAAAGCTCGAAATGGCCAAGATATAATTCACAGACCACATGAAGCGCAAGAAGAAGGAAGACCAAAGTATGGATGCTTCAGTCCTACTTAGAAGGGGAAAAAATAATCATGGGAGGTAGAAGGATGGAGGGACTTAGAAGGGAGAAAAGAGGAGGATGAAAAAAGGGGGCAGGACCAGGTTTGGGAGGAGACAGCAGAGATACAGAGGGTCACAAGATTGAACAGAAGTGTGTAACCGTGGGGTTAGGGAACTGGGGTAGCCACCAGAAAGTCCTAGATGCCAGGAAAGCAAGAATCTCCCAGGACCCAATGGGAATGACATTAGCTGAGATACCTAACAAAGAGAAGAAAGAACCTGTAGAGACCAGAGCCAAAGGTTAGGCACGGTCCCCGGTTGAGGGACGGGGCCACCTACCCATCTAAAAAATATTAACCCAGAATTGCTCCTGTCCAAAGGAAATACAGAGACAAAGAGTAGAGCAGAGACTGAAGGAAAGGCCAACCAGAGACTGTCCCACCTGGGGACCCATCCCATGTGCAGCCACCAAATCCATACACTATTGCTGATGCCAAGAAGTGCTTGCTGACAGGAGCCTAATATAGCTGTCTCCTGAGAGGCTCTGTCAGAACCCGAAAAATACAGATGTGGATGCTCGCAGCCAACCATCATCTGACTGGGCATGGAGCTGAAAGGGTTTGCAACCTCACAAGAAGAACAATATCAACCAACCAGAACCCCGCCCCCAATTGTTCCCAGGGATTAAACCAGCAGCCAAAGAGTACACATGGAGGGACCCATGGCTCCAACTGCATATGTAGCAGAGGATGGCCTTATCTGGCATCAATGGGAGGGGAGACCCTTGGTCCTGTGAAGGCTTGATGCCCCATGGGAGAGGAATGCCAGGGCAGTGAGGCAGGAGTGGGTGGGAGGGTGGAGGAGCACCCTCATAGAAGCCAGGGAAAGGGGGCTGGGATAGGGGGCTTGTGGAGGGGAAATCAGGAAGGGGGATAACATTTGAAATGTAAATAAATAAAATAACCAATAAAAAAAAAACTCATTTGTAGATAGAAGAGTGTGGTAGCTCGGGACCTTAACCCTACCACTCAGCAGGCAGAGACAGACAAATCTCTGTGAGTTCAAGGCCACCTTTATCTATATTATGAGCCATAGCTATACAGTGAGACACTATCTCAAAAACGAAATAAAAGAAAGTCTTTAAATGGAAGAGGATACTTGCATGTTAAAGCCTCAAATGTTGATCTTCTCGTAAAAGGCCTTTTAAAGTATTTTGAGAGTTTTTTTGAATTTTAGAAATCTCAATTTAATTTTTAAAAGCCCATTAAAAATAAGATACGTTTGTAAGTATTTTTGGTAATTTAGCTAGGTTAACATTTTCTGGTTCTTGTCTTAATTAAACCAAATTATGTTAACCACCATGATTAGTAAGTTGGTAGGGTGGATTTTGATTAGTTTTTTTCTTTGTGTGGAGTGTTTGTTTTATTTGGGGGGATTATGTTTTTGGAGGTAGAGTGTTTAGTTTAGGGAGCTATTTTGTTTTGATGTTGTTGTCCCAGGTAACACTCTTTGAAGCTCCTATCTTGGAAAGGAATAGAAAGTTCCATTCCCCCAAGATATTGGAGATTCTCCTCCTTTGCACATCCATTTAAGGCTTAGAGAACTCTGTTCATGGGCAGTGGCGGCAGCAGGAGACTGAACATCTGCAGTGGACTCGAGAGTCTTTGGGGCAACTCCTCATTCTTCATGTGAGACTCCTATTAGTAACACATGATCTTGGCAAAGAGTATTCATATTTCTGCTGTCTCGTGTGTAGAATGATTTTTCAGTTGTCTACATTATATATAAATGATATGTTCATATACATAAAATAAGGCCTGAACATGGTAAATGCTCCCCCCAAAATGGGAACGAGGTATGAAAGATGCTCGATGAATAAGGTAAAAGAGTTGACAAGCACCATTCTCTGATATCAAACTAGGAGCTCCATGTACACATACATAGACAAACAAGTGCCCACATAAATGCAAACATGCATATATGCACGCGTGCACACCACACACATTCAAATAGAAAAATAACCCACATGTAAAAATAAACTTCTGCAGCTTTGATAAACTCATATGCAAGTACTAAACTATCACATTGTAACGCCAAAATGTGTAGAATTATTACATGTCAATTTTCAAAGTGGATTTGATCAACACATTATAGGCAAGTACCAACTGTCACACAATATCCCAAAAATGTACAATTATTACATGTCAATTTTTCAAAGAGCTGTTTTGTAAAATAAAAACAAACAAACAAACAAACTTGTAATAAAAGCCTAGTATGATGTCTTACCCCCAATCATCCCCCAGGCAGAGGCAGGGGGATTGCCACAGATTTGAAGTCAACCTGGAAAAAAATAGTGCATTTTATTTCTCAAACCTGTCTATACCCAAACAAAAAAACGAACAGAAAGTTGTTTAAAAACAAATACTTGAGAGACTGGGGTGTGACTCAGTTGGCAGGGTTCTTATCTTACTTTCCTGAGGCCTTGGGCTGGATTCCCAGCATGACAGTAAACACTATGCACCCAGTGGTGGTCTGGGACAAAGGAACGTACTTACTCATGTAAGAAAGCCAGCCTGAGGGCTAGAGAGATGCCATGGTGGTCGAGAGCACTAGAGGATCCAGGTTCAACTCCCAGACACCCGCATGGCAGCTCAGAGTCTGTAACTGCAGTTTAGGGGGATCTAAGACCTTCTTCTGCTCTCGGTGGACACTTCACAAATGTAGTGTGGTATTCTCTCTAACTGAATTGATATATTTTAACAATTTTTTCTTTCTTTTTTTTTTCTGTTTTTTTCGAGACAGGATTTCTCTGTATAGCCTTGGCTGTCCTGGAACTCACTCTGTAGACCAGGCTGGCCTCGAACTCAGAAATCTGCCTGCCTCTGCCTCCCAAGTGCTGGGATTAAAGGCGTGCGCCACCACTGCCCGGCAACAATTGTTTCTTAATTCTTTTTTCCCCCCCATATGTATGTGTACAGACATGTTGTCTGCACCACCTGCATGCCTAGTGTCCTTGGAGGGCAGAGGGGAATTCTGGAGCCCCTGGATTCACAGTTAGAGATGGCTGTGAGCAGCCATATGAGCACTGGGAATTTAGCCTGCATTCTCTAAAAGAGTAGCCAGTGCTCTTAACGTGCTGTCTCTCCAACCAAGATTTTCTTTTCTTTCTTTTTTTTTGTTTTTTGTCTTTTGTTTTGTTTTGTTTTTCTCACTCTGTAGCCCAGGCTGGCCCTGAACTCAAGATCTTTCTTCCCCCACTTCTTAAATACTAGGATTTTAGGATGTGCCACCACCATTCCTGACTTACCATTTTTTAATATGGTATTATTTTGATGGGGGAGGTAATAAAGATAGTTCAATACAGGCTTAAACAGGAGGATTAGAAGACAGGCATTTGCCAGATAAGACACACCCAAGATTCTCTGGGAGTGAATCACAGATAGTAAGACAAACCCCCCAGTGTGGTAAGGACTCCTCATGGAAGAGTTGCTAAATCTGGTTTTTGTTTGTTTTCATTTTTTGGTTTGGGTTTTGTTGTCGTTGTTGTTGTTGTTGTTGTTGTTTTAAGAAAAAAAATTAATTTCACATGCTTTCACATACCTAAAGTTTATTTTGTTGGTTTTTTAAAGGTTTTTTTAAAAATGCATATGGGTGTTTTACCTGAATGTCTGTATGTGCACCACAGGCATTCCTGAATGCCCTTGGAGTCAGATCCTCTGGGACAGGAGTTACTGATGGTTGTGAGCCACTGAGTGGTTATCCTGAATCAAATCCAGGTCTGATACTAAGAGTATCAGACTTCTTAGCCACAAAACCATCTCTCCAATCCTGAATTTACCTTTTTGAAGAGGAGAAAAAAAAAAAGGTAAACAAATTCTCTATAAAACAAAATGCCCTTTTAAAGGGTCCTTTAATTTGCTTTCTGGGAGAATCGTGTGTCAGTTTCGCCTGTTCCCAGCAGATGGCACTAGGGAGCACACATGATGACTGTGGGACTTCTGTCCAATTCCGGGCCCCTTAGGTGGTGGTGTGGCTGCAAAATAAGAGTGTTTTTACAGAAAAGGAAGACAAGGATGCTTCAAGCCAAATCAGGCTAGTCTGAGGATAACCCTCGGTCCCTCAGTTGTCCTCGGGTCTGAAGGGATCCGCTGAAGAAGCTGAAGCAAGAGTTGGAGGCCAGCCTGGTCTACATAGTGAGTTCTAGGCTAGCAAGCACTACACAGTGAGACTTTCAAACAAACAATAACAACAACACATTATAGATATTCACCTTAATGTCTACGTCATTGACAAGTCAAAAGAAAGTGGTTGTAACACAAATTGTTTGAAACAATTAATAAAAGCAGAGAACTTAAAAATTCATAATCAAAAGTCTATATTATAATCAAACAACCCATTTGAAATGACTACATCTGAAGAGAGGGAAAAATGGTACAGCGCCTGTGAAAATCCATTTTCCATAGTCACTTTGTGACCTCCCAAACTTCACATATTGATGTCTAACCCTGCCTCCCTGTTGCATCACCCCCCAGACTAGTCACAGATGGTTGTAAGCAAACTTGTGGGTGTGGTAATCAAACCTGCTCTTAGCCACTGAGCCATCTCTCCAGGCCCAGAACATGTTTTCAGGTTTTGTTTGTTTGTTTGTTTGTTTTTTGGTATTTTTATTTTTGGCTGGTTGCTTGCTTGCCTTTTGAGACAGTGTTTCTCTGTATATCTGTGGCTGTCTTAGAACTTTCTCTGTAGACCAGGCTGGCCTCAAACTCACAGATGCACCTGCCTCTGGCTCTGCCTCCCAAGTGCAGGTATTACAGGCATGGGCCGCCATGCCCAGCTGATTTTAAAGGCTTTGACAGTCACGAGGATGTTAGAGTATGTTTAGTAGTGTACAATGAGTGGCATTCCATTGCTAGAGGAGAGTCATTTGATCTTGTAGAGTCTTCTCTCTCTCTCTCTCTCTCTCTCTCTCTCTCTCTCTCTCTCTGTGTGTGTGTGTGTGTGTGTGTGTGTGTCTGTGTGTGTGTGTCTGTCTGTGTGTGTGTGTGTTTGTGTGTGTGTGTGTCTCCTGGGAACTTCAGTTAATACAACTCAATGTATGGCCTATAGACCAGGACCAGCATCACCTGGAAGCTTATCAAAAACATGACTGTGGTGGCTCAGGCCTGTAATCATCCAGGAGACTGAGGCTAGAGGCTCTCCTCAGGAGGCAGCTTGATATATGCAGTGATCAAGCTTGAGCAAGTGATCAAGCCAGCGCTGTGTGAGACCCTGCCTCAACCAACAGAACATCATCATCATCATCATCATCATCATCATCATCATCATCACCACCACCACCATCATCATCATCATCAACAACAACAACAACCACAAATGCAGAATCTATCCTGGACTGTGTATTGCACTGGACTCCCAGATACTGAGAATTGAAACAGGAGAATCATTTGAAATCATTCAAATGCTTCCTTTGATTCTGGCTCCTCCTTTTTTTTTTCTCCTTTGTTTTATATCAAAGCTTCAAGCTGGGCAGTGGTGGTGCACACCTTTAATCCCAGCACTTGGGAGGCAGAGGCAGGCGGATTTCTGAGTTCGAGGCCAGCCTGGTCTACAGAGTGAGTTCCAGGACAGCCAGGGCTACACAGAGAAACCCTGTCTCGAAAAACCAAAAGAAAAACAAACATAAATAAATGGAGAATATCAGGCTAGCCCCAAACAAGTCATTCAGAATCTGCATTTTAAAAAGATCCTCAAGTGAGTCATTTGTCCACTAGGGGTACCAACACGTGTCAGAACAAAGAAGAGTGAGCTTGGTTCCAAAGCTTCAAAGTCCTGGTTCTGTTTAGTGATGCAGATATATCCTGTGAGCAATACCCTACCTGAGCATGGTGACGGGAGAGCAACAGAGCTTTTGACATCTAATCTGTTTGCATGCAAACTCATTTATATGACTCTAGAAACGGACTGCATGTGCGTCCTATCTTCTCAAACAGTGTGGTCAGTACTATTTAATTCTTTGTAATTGAGGGTCAACGCTATGAGCGTCTGTTTTGATCTTGACATACGGTGCTCTCCTAAAGCCTGCTCTGCTCGAGACTCAGGTGTATTTAGCAAATTATTTTTCACTCTATTCCCTTCAGAATGCCAGGCTATAAATTCTCCAATGGCGGAGGCTTGTGGGCTGTTTCCCACGCTCCCGGGGGAGTATCTGGGGTTGCTCAACCTCAGTTGTTGCGTCAGGCCGCTGTGCGGTTTTCATTCTTCCATTTCCCAGTCCTCTTGTCTGTCCTGTACTTACTCTGACAGCTTGTAGCGGTGGTTGCTCTAGGCAGGGACACCTTTATCCAAACCCATTTCCCTCCTCTTCTTGTGACTCTTTATTTCTAATATGGTACAGGGTGGAACTAGAGAATGAATCTACAGCGTGCCGACAACACTAGGATCTGTGTGAGAATTAGGGATTTCCTGTAAGTGCTCACATTTCCCTTTTGTTTGATTACATGGTAAAATTTCCCTTCTGAGTACGTGGCAGGGGTGAATTTCAGTCATGGCGAGTCACAGGAAGACAGGGAAATTTGGGGGACCTGGGAAGGGAGAGGAACCCTCATGTGGAACTCTGACTGAAGCTCTTATCAGCTAGAATACCGGCACAATTAACAACATATAATGCAAAGGCTGAAGGCATAGAGTTAGTATTCCATTCGCTATAACTATTGGACATTAAAATAGCAATGATCTAGCTTAAAACTGGATGCATAAGACCTTGAGCCAGGCATGATGGTGCACTATTCCCAGTAATCAGGAGGAAAAGGCAGGCAAACCTCTCTAAGCCGATGGCCAGCCTGGTCTACATAGAGAGACACATAGCAAGACCCTGTTTCCAAAAGCAACCAAGCAAACAAACCTCACCAAAACAATGTGCTGTGCCCACACTTCAGTATGCCTATTTTCTGAGCACATCAGTTTCTCCTAACCTTTGTACTTAAGCCTGTATTAAAATATCTCTGATAAAACCTGCAACTCCACTTCATAAATGAGCTAGCCCTGAAATTGTGTTCAGTGTTAAGGCTACAAACCCTGTTTTGGCCTAAGTCGAGGTCCCTGAAACTCTAGGCGCTGCTCAGGCTGCTGAGGGTGACAGTGGGGTACTATGTCTCCTTCCCCTGTACTCAAAAAAACACAGACAATGACACTTTTCCTCTCCACCTAGACTTGGCCACAACATTACAACAACCGTGCACCTCAAACAGTCAAGACTGACAAGGAGCTGGAGTATTTGATGTTCACGCTACTTTAGTGCTAAATATCTTTTTTTGCGGGTTTGCAGAAGTTGGCAGAGATATCCTAGAGGACGAACCCAAAACTGTAGAGGGCCGTAATCGCTGTGGGCACAGGGTCTTAGGGCACGCCTACTTCCCGGCGTCACGCCATTGAACTGCGCATGTGTATCGCAAAGGAACCTGGGAATTTGAGTGAACAGCTAACCATGAATGACCACGCCCACGGGCCATAAAAACCGGGACGCACCATGCGGCGGTCTCTCTCTTGGCGGGTAACCCTCTCTGTATTTCGGTTCTTCCTCTATCTTAATCTTTCTGTCTCCCCACTCAGGTTAAAAGAATAAAATCACCACGAAAGGATTCCCCACGTGTTCGTGTGAGTTCCTGCGGGCAGGGATACCACGCGCGGTACATCTGGTGAACGAAACCCGGGATTATAACATCACCGCACCGAGCGAGCGATCTCTGCGCTCCGAGTGGATCCAGAATCGTGGTGGAGTGATAAGGTAAACTCTTGAGAGGCATGTTCGGTCTGGAATTGAGCCAGCTCCTCCCCCAAGAGACAGGAGTTTCAATAGCCTTGGCCGCCGTGATAGCAGTGGCCATACTCGTTCTCTTAGCTCTATGGGAGGGAAATCATTTAAAGATCGTGGAAACGGGCCGACGGTCAGAAACAGAGTCAAGGAAAAGGCTAGCCACTCAAGATGAGAATAGAAATGCGCGAAAAGGTTCAGGTCCTCCCGCAGACCCTCGGTCGGCGGAAGTGAGAATTTGGGGGAAGCAAGCCACGAGAGAGTTTTGTAATAAGAAAGGTATTCAGGCAGATAACCAGAGGGTGTTACAAGATGGAGAACGGGAGAAGTTGGAAGGCGGGAATTGCGTGGCGTCTCAGCCAGCCGCGTCCTCCCAACTTGCGATCCCCAGCGCTCTTCCGCCTTACGCGGACAAGCGCCGTTCAGATTCCTTCCTTTCAGAGGAAGACAAAAAAAAGATGTTACAAGCTTTCCCCGTGTTTGAGGCCGCAGAAACAGGCCGCGTCCACGTGTCAATAGAATACGCCGTGATAAAAGAGTTAGCTGAAGCAGTTAGCAAATATGGAATTGATGCTAATTTCACAGTCATGCAACTCGAGAGACTCGCCGTTGTGGCGATGACTCCGAATGATTGGCAGAATACAGTAAAGGCTGCTCTCCCTAATATGGGACAATACTTAGAATGGAAAGCCTTATGGCACGATGCTTCCCAAACGCAGGCAAAGGCCAACGCTAACGCGGAAGGCAACCAAAAGCAGTGGACATTTGAGTTGTTAACGGGGCAGGGACAGTTTGCTAATAACCAAACAGATTATGATTGGGCGGCTTATAGCCAAATCTCCGCCGCCGCTATTAAGGCGTGGAAGGCTCTTTCAAAGAAAGGCGAAATTGGGGGACATTTGACCAAAATCTTGCAGGGTCCCCAGGAGCCATTCTCGGACTTTGTTGCTAGGATGACAGAAGCAGCAGACAAGATTTTTGGTGCATCCTCTACAAAGATTATTAAATGGTATCCAGATGCATCCGCTCATCTCGACCCTTGTAGGCTAAAACCAGCTGTTACTCATTTCAGAAAAGATCCTACGTAATATTTGTCCTTGGCGCGCCAATGTCCACGTGTCTCTGTGTGTGTCTCTGTCCACGTGTCTCATTGTATGAATGATTGGTGGTCTATGTCTTATGGTGTTCTATGTTTAATGTTCAAAAGATCGTTTAAATTGCTTGATTCAACCCTTGCTCGAGTTTAACTTGGTTTTCAAAGACAGTTTTAAAATGCCGAGCAGCGGCTGATAAGTTTGTTTAACACCTGTAGCTAGAGCTGAGCTGAGCTAAATAAAAAGCCTTCCTAACAGCTAATTGTCGGTATAAGCTGCTTTTAAAGGGAACAACAAATTCTTAGAGTCAGTAAGGAAGCTAAGAGTGGTTTTAAAGGACCCTACCTCCAGTCTGGACCGGTGCTCACCCACGCACACTCAATCGTGAGTTTGAGAGGATGCATTTGTATATGGTAATTTAATAATAAGGGCCTTTGGGTTAAAACCCGTCCCACACAGGAGACGGGGGATTTCAAACCCAAACCCCAGAGGCAGGGGGCATTTATGAATAGGGGTAGAGAAAGACAAAAAGGTTTGGCGCGGTTGCACATGTTTGGTTAATTCTAGTGTCAGTGACTTGCAGAGGTGGCAGGATGGCTAGTTAAGACTTGTCTAGACATGCTTTTGTTTTTCTTTGTGGCCAAAAATGTGTCTTCCTGCTTTGGGCCTACCCCACCCATAGGTGGATTCTCTTCCCTGAAGAATGGTTAATTGCTTTACATATAAATATTGTTGTTACCTTGATATTAAAAATTTAAATCTTCAGTGTATATTCATTGTGTGATACTTTATTAGCGGATTCCTCTAAAGGAGTTTTTCTACAAGCCTTTGCTCCAATATAACGAGCTTTAAAGGACCTTAGAGTAATTGCTACTCCAAAAGAATTCAAAGGCAATATCTTTTCAATATTTGAAACCTCAGTTATATCCTAAACAGGTTGTGACATAGAAAGTTATAATAAAAATAGATAGTTGGGGCTGGAGAGATGGCTCAGCCGTTAAAGGCTAGACTTATAAAAATATAAAGATTGAATTCCCAGCAACCACGTGGTGGCTCACAACCATTGCTGGTGGTGTCTAGCGCCATCTTCTGACTTACAAGTGTACATAAAAAAAAAAAATGGTTTGCTTTTAATTTTAATTCACAGATAATAAATTTTAAAGGCTGTTAAGAGATATTAATTGGCTAAAACCTCATCTTAAGCTTACCATAGGAGGATTTAACCCTCTGTTTGATACTTTTCAAGAGATACAAGTCCTAATTCCCCTTGACAATTGACTATAAACGAGAGATAGCTTTATTGAAAGTAGAGTAAACTGTTAGTTAACAACAGATCAATTATATAAACTGATAGATTGTTGGATGTTTGTGTTATTACTACTCATATGCCCATAGCAGCCCTTTGACAAAAGAAACCATTAATGTGGATTCATCCTTCTACATCTACAAGTAAAGTTTAAAACATCCTATTATAAAATTGTAATTGTGTTAATACAAGATTACAAGGTATTATAGAGTGGACTCATTAAACCTTTAAGTCCTATCTAATAAAACAAAAAGGGGGAGTCGAGGAAGCTCTACCCTCAGTGCCACGAGTCACCGTTTCTATAATACTTTTCACCCTTAATTTTTTAAATCTGGACAGCCAAGGCCACACGGCAGCTGACCGTCATTGTTTAGAACCTAACAGACCAAAAGAGATGGTCAAGTGGAAGGATGCTCTAACTGGACAATGGAAAGGCCCGGACCCTATCTTAATACGGTCCCGGGGAGCTGTTTGTGTGTTTCCACAGGAAGAAGACAACCCATTTTGGCTGCCGGAACGCCTGACACGAAGAATCTTGGAGTCTCAGCCTGATCCTGCTGCCCAGAGAGATGAAGACCCTCCTGCTGTCACTCCTGATGGCGGGACAGGCGGAGCTGAGACGGAGATTCCCTTTTTCTAGGTTTTACTGCACAACTGGACCCCAGAGTTCGAGGAAAACCTGAGAGATCTTCAGCCCTCTCCTTTTAAAATTGGGTGGGAATAGGCCTGTTGTTAATAAAGATAAAAGGGATTTCTTATCAGGGGAAGTGTGGAGAAGAACAGACCTGTTTAGTATAACCCTGGGCTGTAAAATACATTCTTGGTTGGTCTGCAAACTCAAAAAAAAAAAAAAAAAAACCCAACAGAAGTGTAATTAGGCGATAATTGCCCAAGTACCTGTTGCCTTAAAACAAAGTTTCTCCCCCCAAGGTTTGGCTGTTTGTGCTACAAAGTAACTAGCGCTTGAGGTCTCAGCTGTTGCACTCCACGGGTTCTGCCCATTGCACTGGATCAGTGAGACAAAAGCCTGCGCTCTGTACATCTCTGGGTAGAGGTACACTGTGATGTACAAAGGATGTTCCTCAGAGATAGATTCCTTGAAGGCATGTCTAGTTGCACAGAGGTCGAATTGCCAAAATCCTCTCCCTGTCAAAGGCAATGGGGATGGGTAGATAAAAGTACACTCATGGAATCAACGACCAGGGTGGAAATTCTTTACAATATCCCAATATTCTGCACAAGGGACTAGACCTCTACCTTCCTCTACAAGAGAGATAATTCAGAGTCGCACCAGACGCCATCCAGTCATTCAATAAACAAAAAAGGGGCGGATGTAGAGGGCCGTAATCGCTGTGGGCACAGGGTCTTAGGGCACGCCTACTTCCCGGCGTCACGCCATTGAACTGCGCATGTGTATCGCAAAGGAACCTGGGAATTTGAGTGAACAGCTAACCATGAATGACCACGCCCACGGGCCATAAAAACCGGGACGCGCCATGCGGCGGTCTCTCTCTTGGCGGGTAACCCTCTCTGTATTTCGGTTCTTCCTCTATCTTAATCTTTCTGTCTCCCCACTCAGGTTAAAAGAATAAAATCACCACGAAAGGATTCCCCACGTGTTCGTGTGAGTTCCTGCGGGCAGGGATACCACGCGCGGTACACAAAACCTCTCACAAAGTAAAAATGAACAGACCAGTTTAGCTTACCTTTGCTATTAAAACATGGTAGCTCTCAAAATAGTGTCAGAGAGTGTGTTAGACTGTTCAGCACTCTGACAAAAAATAAAAATAAAAAATAAAAAAAAACCACAGGAACACGTAAGCAAGATTCAGTTTGCTGCAGGTCTTGTATGGTTTCCGTCCATGTTTCAGGCTTAGGGTAGGCAGAAGCATCGTGGAAGAAGGGAATTGTTGAAGGAAAGCTGTTTATCCCATGGCAGCCAAGAAGTCATGATAGCGGAAAAACCAGAGCCAAGACGTGCTGTGTAAGAGCAGGCCCTCAAGGACCCGCTGCCTGGTTGTGGATTGTCCTGGTACTGTTTGTATTTTGACGCTAATTCCACTTCTCCAAGATGTGCTGCCTCAGATTAGGAGTGGATCACATACTCCACCGACTTCCTGTGAACCTTCTCTCCATTTTAACTGGTAAGATAAAGGCTAGAGCCTGTGTTTGGGCAGTGGAAAGGAAAGGTGGAGCTGGAAGTTTTAGAGAGGGAGAGAGAATAAGAAGGAGGGGAGATGAGGAGATGAAGGAGAGAGAAAGACAGAAGAAGAGGTGGAAGGAAGATAGAGGAAGGAAGAAAGAAGCATGTGGCCTGGAAGAACCACGAGTAGCAAGGGATTTCATAGATGGGGATAGAGTAGAGTAGAAGTAGATCTGCCCCACCTAGGTATGCAGCTTGTATTCATATTAACTGGGTTGTGTTTTCCTTGCCCGGGCTTATTAGGGTTGGAGATTTACCACAACATTTCCTCCAAATATACCCTACCTTCCACAGTTGCACTGGTCTATTCAAATAGCCCATTCAAATGGTGAATTCACGGATGGATTAAACCACCAACTGGGTCCTGGCCCTTAAGATCAGAGACATACTTGGAGACATTTAGACACCTCTCAGTCCAATCAGATCTGCGACCAAGAGTCAATCACATGCAGAGCCTGTTGGGCCCCACCTTTTAGTTTCTGACTCACTAGATTTGTGTTTGAGTTGGAGAGTCTGTATTTCAGACACTTTAAGACGTACGTATCATTGTACAGAATACTGAATAAATGTGTGTCCCTGTGGGGTGGGGGTGTGCACACATGTGCTCGTACATGTGTACCGGTGAGCATGCCTCTAAACTGGCATGTGGATGTCAGAGACAATCTAAGTGTTATTCTTCAGGATCTGTTCACTTTTTTGTTTGTTTTTATTCTTTTCTCCTCTTCCTCTTCTTCCTCTGCTCTTCCTCCTTCTTGACAGGGTTTCTCACTGGCCATGGTGTGACAAGCAGACTGAGCTGGCTGGTTTGTGATCCCTGGGGATTTGTTTGTCACTTGTTTCCCTGGTGCTGAGATTGCAAACATGTGCCATCATGCCTCTCTCTCTCTCTCTCTCTCTCTCTCTCTCTCTCTCTCTCTCTCTCTCCTTTATTGAAGATAGATTTCTTTTTTCTCATATAATATATTCTGATTATGGTTTCCCCTCCCACTCTTCTTGCCAGCTCCTCCTCCCCTCCTCCTCTCCTCCCCTCCTCCCCTCCCATCTGGATCCATTCCTTTTCTCTCCCTCATTGAAAAACAAACAGGTTTCTAGGGGATAATAATAAAATAAAATAAAATAAAATAAAATAAAATAAAATAAAATAAAACACACCAGAATAAGACAAACAAACAAAAGGAAAAGATCCCAAAAGAACGCACAAGAAATGGATATAGATGAAGAGACCCACCTGTTTGTACACTCAGGAATCCCATAAAAACTGAACTGGAAGCATATATATATATATATATATATATATATATATATATATATATATACATACATACACACACACATACAATAACACATAAAATAACATCTGTAGTGTTAAAAAGAGAGAAAATAAATAAAAATAAAAGTAAAAATGGAAATAAAACTTAAGGACAGGCATGGTAGCACACACTTTTAATCCCAGTTATCTGCTTAGAAGGCAAAACCAAGTGAATCTTTATGACTTCAAGGCCAGCCTGGTCTACATAAGAATTCAAGGACAACCAAAGTCATTATGAGACAAAAAACCTCTAAAGATGCCCTTGAGTTCCTTTCCTGTTGGCATCTACTGCTGGGCGTGCAGCCTACCCTTAGGGGTAGTTTGTTTGCCCAGTGAGACTTCCTTGGAGGAAACTATATTTTTATTTGCAAGTGGTTATTGATTGGAGACAGCTTCTGGTGGGGCATATGTCCACTTCTTCCAGCCATAGGACTCCATCCGGTACAAACTGATGCAGGCTCCATGCATGCTTCTACAGTCTATGTGAGTTCATATGTACATCAATCATGCTGATACAGAGGGCTTTGTTTCCTTTGTTTCCTCCATTCCTTCTGGCTATTAATCTTTTTCTGCATCACTTCTGTAGGGTTCTCTGAGTCCTGAGGGGAGGGATTTGATGGCAACATCTAGTTTAGGCCAGAGTGTCAAGGGCTCTTACTCCCTGCATAATGTCTGGCTCTGAGTCTTTATATCTGTTCCCTTCTGCTGGAGGAGAAAGCTTTGGTGAGAAATATCTGGTTTGTTTTCAACTTCTGGCTATTATGAATAGAACAGCAATGAATATAGAGCAATGAATATAGTTGAGCAAGTGTCTCTGTAGTGGGATAAAGCATCCTGTAAGTTGTGCCCAGGAGTGGTGTAGTTGGATCTTGAGGTAGATTAGTTCCTATCTTCCTGAGGATATGATTTCCATAGTGGCTGTATAAACCTAAAGTCTCACCAGTCATGGATGAGTGTTTCCCTTATTCTGTGTCCTTGCCAGCATGAGCTGTCACTTGTGTTATTGATCTTAGCCATTCTGATAAGTGTAAAACGAAATCTCAAAATAGTCCTGATTTGCAATTCCCTGGTAACTAAGGATGTTGAACGTTTTAACTGTTTCATAACCATTTGAGTTTTCTCTCTTTAGAATTCTGTTTAGATCTGTAACCCATTTTTAAAATTGGGTTATTTGGGGGTTTTTTGATATTTAGTCTTTTGACTTCTTATATATTTTGTACTTTAGTCCTCTATTGGATATGAAATTGATAAGAAGCTTCTCCCATTCTGTAAACTGTCTCTTTGCCCAAATGATGGTTTTTGTTGCCAGGCAGAGCTTTTTAGTTTCATAAGGTCCCATTTATTATCTTAGTGTCTATGCTAACAGTGTTCTTTTCAGAAAGCCCCTTTCCAGTGCCATTGAGTTTAAGCCTATTCCTTATTTTCTCTTCTATCAGGTTCACTGTATCTGATGGCATGTTGAGGTCTTTGATCTATTTAGAAGTTGAGATTTGGGCCAGGTGATAAGTATGGATTTCTTTGGATTCTTCATGTTGCCATCCAGTTTGCCCAGCACCATTTGTTGAAGATGGTGTCTTTTTTTCCAGTGTGTATTTTTGTCTTTGTTATCAAAACCAAGTGTCCAAAGGTGTTTGGATTTGTGTCTGTGTCTTCACTTCGATTCCATTGATCAGCATGTCTGTTTTTATGCCAGTACCATGCTGGTTCTATTATTATGGGTCTGTAATACAGTTCGAGGTTTGGGATGGTGATACCTCCACTAGTTGTTTTATTTTTCAGGATCTCTCTATCTTAACAAAAATGTGGGCATTTAGTACAGTGAACTTGCCTCTTAGAACTGCCATTATTGTGTCCTATAAGTTTGGGTATGTTGTGTATTCGCTTTCATTGAATTATAGAAAGTCTTTCATTTTTTTTCTTGACACATTTTTCATTCAGTAGTTAGGTGTTCAGTTTCCATGAGTTTATAGGCTTTCTGTTGTTGATGATATCTATCTTTAATCCATGGTGCTCAGAGAGGATGCAGGGTGTTATTTCAATTTTCTTGTGTCTGTTGAGACTTGTTTTGTTTTAGAGTATGTGGTTAATTTCAAAGAAAGTTCCATAAGGTGCCGAGAAGATGGTTCATCCTTTGTGTTTAGGTGAAATGTTCTATACATATCTGTTAGGTCCGTTGGTTTATTACATCAGTTCAATCAAGAACTTCCCTGTTTAGTTTTCTTTTAGATGACCTATTAATGGCAAGAGTAGGATATTCAAGTTTCCCAATATCAGTGTGAGAGGATCATATGTGATTTATGCTATAGTAGTTTTTTTCTTCTATGAACCTGCGTGCCCTCGTGTTTGCTGCACAGCTGTTAGGAATTGCAATGTCCTGTGGGAAGATTTTTCCTTTGGTGTGTATGTAGTGTCCTTCCCTATCTCTTCTGATTAGTGTTGGCTTAAAATCTACTTTGTCTGATACTGAAATGGCCACACCAGCTTGCTTCTTTGTCTATGTGATCGGATGAGGTTTTTCCATCCATCTTACTCTGAGGTGATGCCAGTCCTTGATGTTAAGGTGTGATTCTTGGATACAACGGAAGGATGGAGCCTGTTTTTCCATCCATTCTGTTAGTCTGTGTCTTTTTATTGGGGAGTCGAGACGATTGATGTTAAGAGATGTCAATGAGCAGTGTTTGTTCATTACTGTTGTTTTGTTGTTGTTGTTGTTATGTGGTAGTAGTGGTGTGTGTTCCCCTCTTTTTGATTTGCTGCTCTGAGATTATTTGTTCATTGGACTATTTGTTTGTTGTGTTTTCCTGGGTTGTGTTTAATGCCTTTAGATCAGAGTCTTTCTTCTATTGCCTTTTGTGGGGTTGAATGTGTAGATAGATACTACTTTGGGTCTATCATGGATTGTCTTATTTTCTCCATCTATTGTGATGAAAAGGTTTGCTGGGTATAGTTTTCTGGTGTGGCATCTGTGGTCTCTTAGACTCTGTTGCACATCTGTCCAGACCCATCTGATTTCAGAGTCTTCACTGAGAAGCCAGATGTTGTTCTACTAGCATCTAATATTCCCTTTCAGCTCTTGTTCCTTCTTTTCCGGCACACTTAGTGTTCTGATTATCGTGTGCTGAGAGGACTTTGTTTTCTGGTCCACTCTATTTGGTGTTCTGTCTGGTTTTTGTACCTTGATAGGCATCTCCTTCTTTAGGTTAGGAAAATTTTCTTCTGTGGTTTTGTTGAAAGTATTTTCTGTGCCTTTGACCTGGGTTTTCTCTCTTTCCTCTATTCTAATTATTCCAATAATTTCAATTATTCTTAGGTTTGATCTTTTTATAGTGTTCCAGGTTTCCTAGATGTCTTATGCCTGGAGATTATATATATATATATACATTCTTTGCCAGAGGTATCCATTTTTTTCTATCACGTCTTCAATGCCTGAAATTCCCTCTTCCACCTAGTATTCTGTTGGTGAGTCTTGCCTCTGAGGTTCAAGTTCCTAACTTTTTCACTCTCAGATTTTCCTCAGTTTGGGGTTTCTTTATTGATTCTATTTCCACTGTGAGGTCTTGAACTGTTTTACTCATTTCCTTCCACTGTTTGTGTTTCACAGGTTTCTTTAAGGGATTTACTCATTTCCTGTTTAAGGGTCTCCATCACATTCATAGTCTATTTTAAGGCTATGTCTCCTTGTACTTCGGCTATGTTGCGATTCTCAGGGCCTACTGTGGCTGGGTTGCTGGGCTCTAGTGGAGACATGTTTTCCGTTATTGATTAGGTTTTTATGCTGGCTCCTAGGCATCTGGGTTTGAGTGATGATAACTTTAGGCGCCGGTCTTGTCTTTGTTGGGTGGGTTTTTTGTTTCTTGGTTTCCGTCGCTCTCTCTGGCTCTTTAGGAGGATGTGGTCTCTGGGTGTTGCCTGGTGGAGAATTCTTTTGGGATTCTGTTAGGTGTAGCCACTGAGGGTTCTGGGTAAAATGTGTTTCTAGATATTAGGAGCTGACATTTAGGAACGGTGATGGACTGGGTGTGAGGCTACGGGGATTTATTCATAGGCGTGAAGAAAGGTTTCCACCAAGATTGTCTTAGTCCCCTGGGAATGGAGGCAGAATGTGAGGAGCTACACCAGGTAGTCTGCTACAGACCTAAGGATGAGACTGGGGGATTGGATTTGAAGGGGAGGAAAGAGAGTGAAGATCTGAAGCTTGCCTACCTGCCTCACCGGCTGGCCTATTTGCTTCTCTGCCAGGCTTAATTGTCAGGCATGCGCAGCTGGGATAACAAGACAGGTGGAGAGTATGGTTAGAGGAGAAGGTCTGCTTGATCTACCGGAGATGGGGTAGAGAGGAAGAAGGAGTTACAACATGTGGCGTGCTACGGAGTTAGGGCAGAGACAGGGATTTAGAGGAATTCGGGGCTCCAGCTCAAGCTGGTAATGCAAGCACTTTACCAACTGAGCCACCTCTCCAGCCTCAGAGACTAATTATGTAAAACTGAGCATCATTGACAGGCGAAACAGGCCATTGTAATTAGTGCAGCTTTACAAGGGGCAGTGGAAACTAACCCGGGATAGCTTGCAGTAAATTGGAGGTACTGGAGCTAAACAGGCTTTGGCTTTCTTTCTGGTTCTGCTAATTAAAGGCTGATGAGACGCTCCCCTCCCCACCCCCCAAAGTATCTCTTAACTCTATTAAGCTCCCAGTTGGATCCCCTATACCAAAGTACAAACTTTTAAACTTTTAAACATTTTATAGGACACTGAGGCTTTCATAAAGAATTGGAAATTTGAAGAAAGGGTTACATGTTTTTTTTGTTTTGTTTTTTTCCGAGACAGGGTTTCCCTGTGTAGCCCTGGCTGTCCTGGAACTCACTCTGTAGACCAGGCAGGCCTCGAACTCAGAAATCTGCCTGCCTCTGCCTCCCAAGTGCTGGGATTAAAGACGTGCGCCACCACCACCTGGCAGGTTGAATGTGTTTTAAACCTGGGTTTGAGGAAGAGCAGAAGGTCATGGTTTCCCTTCAAAAGGTCCAAGTATTCCTGTTTTCAGGGATGAGGCTGCTATGCTCCCAAAGGCACATGCCATCATCTCATGATCTGCTTCAGGGGAAGGTTGGGGAATTCCTCCTACAGCAATCATTTCTTCAATTCCTTCAGCTTAAAATATGCCCAAGAGTCACTGACATATATTGTTTGGTGCAGCAATTCCTGAATACTGTCATAAACATGCTAGAAGGATACTGTCCTTGATTCCAAATTGTTTATTGGTTGTTCATCGTGAAAAATGGGTACCTACCATCCTCTCAAGGTGGACCACAGATTAAACACCTTTTACAGGAAGAAATGTCCAGGGACACTGTATTGTGTCCTGTATTGTATCAGGGTCTCTAGATACCTCATTAGCATGGAGAACTCTGTTCTGGAATCCATGATCACACTGACATGGGGAGTGGGGTCACATGTTCTGGGCTAGGAATCTAGCAGGGAGTAGGAGGTCTCAGTGGGTATCTGAGTGCCAGGACCTCAGACCCACTCAATCATACCCAGTTTCCTGGTATGGTCCACTGTTCCACACCTGACTAATACAAACACTATAGTGAATTAATGGATAATTGGAGCTACAGATTGTGACAAGCTATGTGTAGTGGTCCTGAGGCAGGAGGATCTACATGTATATAGCCAGCCTGGAGCTACACAGTGAGAGCTTTTCTCAAAAGTAAATGAGTTTGAGGCCAGCCTGGTCTACAGAGTGAGCTCCAGGACAACCAGGGCTGTACAGAGAAACCCTGTCTCGAAAAACCAAAAAAAAAAAAAAAAAAAGTAAAACAAACAAATAAACAATACCACTCCTACCCCACCCCCAGCCTGTATGAACTGATAGTATGATTGCCTCATGGTATTAAGGTGAAGGTTTTAATTGTAGATATGTGTGTGTGTGTGTGTGTGTGTGTGTGTGTGTGTGTGTGCGCGTGCGTGCGTGTGTAATTCAGCCCACCACTTGGGGTCAAACTCTACTCCTGCTTGAGTATTCTGTTTGACCTTGGCTAGCCAACTCTCTCCCCAATAAACCTCTGCTGATTGCATCCAGGTATGGTGTCTTGAGATTTTTGGGTGGCCGTGATTTCCCGAGACTTGAGTAAGGGTCTCCCGAGTTTGAGGGTCTTCAGAATGAACATGGCCAGCAGACTGGACATGGGCAGGGCTCTCTACAAGGCAGGGGAGAATAGCAGGAGGTTGAGAACAGAGAATGCATGATGAGAGAATTAGGAGCTGAGGGAGAGAGGGAGAGAGGGAGAGGGAGAGGGAAAGGGAGAGAGGCAGAAAGGGAGAGAGGGAGAGGGAGGAGAGGGAGAGAGGGAGAGGGAGGGGGAGGGGGAGAGGGAGGGGGAGAGGGAGAGGGAGAGGGAGAGGGAGAGCACACAACGGAGAGGATAGAGTAACAATAGCAGGGTTCTAAGGAGAACTGAGTAGCTGGGGGGGAGGGGGGAATCCTGTGAGCTGGAGAGAATTTAGGGTGGGGAGGAGGGGAGAAGGGCTAGGATGGACTTTGAGATGTATAACTGGTATTTGTGGTACAGAGGGAGGATGGAAGCCAGCATGGGCTTTGATATGCTAATAGGCACCACAGGCAGCTATGTGGTCCCTTCTGCCAGAGGTATGGGAAACAACTCCTTTTGATGGAAGGTGTCTTAGGGTTTCATTGCTGTGAAGAGGCACCAAGACCACAGCAACTCTTACAAAGAAAAACATTTAATTTGGGGCTGGCTTACCGTTTCTGAGGTTTAGTCCATTATCATCATGGTGGGAAGGATGACAGCGAGCAAGCAGATATGGTGCTGGAGGAGCGGAGATTCTACATCTTAATCTGCAGGCAGCAGGAGACTGCACCATACTGGTGTAGCTTGAGTATATAAGACCTCAAAACCTCAAAACACAGTGAGGTAATTCCTCCATCGAGGCCACGCCCCCTGATAGTGCCAATCCCTATAGGCTAAGCAGTTAAAGCATGAGTCTGTGGGGCAATACCTATTCAAACCACCACAGAGGGAAACCAGTTTTACAAGTTTGTGAAGAAGGTTGCCTTTTATCTAACTGCCAGAAATCCTTCTATAGTCCGGGCTGAGCTCATGGCCGGATGTTTGGGCTGCCTTTTGGAATTTGGGGTACTGGAGTTTCCTTTGGAACCAACACAACCCACAAACAAAAGTAAATAATTTTGGAATAATTACATTATGGAGATCTATGAAAATGTAATATCTCATTCTGTGTGAGGAATCGTCCCCGAAGAGACAGCATATCTGATTAAAACAAGCTAACAACAAAAACACATTCCAGAGGCAGAAAGCCAATTGCTTATTATTCCCTTACTCACATGGTGTCATCCTCAATTTAAGCAAATTCAAAGGACTCCTGGCAAGGGCTGGAGCTTGAACTGAGACCTCCTTGATGAAATGGGGATGTGATCTCTAGCTCAGGAAGAACGAGTTTCCGTGAAGAAGCTGAACAATACCACAATATATATGAATATAGAGCATAATGTAGTTGGAAATCTCAGAACTCCTAAGTTTATTTTTAGTGTGGTTCAATAGGGCATCCGTCATTAATTCACGGCAACTATTTAAGGAAGGCTTTGTGTTCTAGAACTACGAAGCTTTAAGGTTTGCATAACCTTCCAGTAAATAGGATTCCACCGCTCCGGAAATGTCATCTTACTAGATCTCATTCTGAATGCAAACGTTTCTGAGCAGTTGCACATCCACTACTGTGTGACCGTGACCTAGTTGGGACCACGATGCCCAAATGACTTGGATAATGCAGTCCTTGCCTGCCAGTCAGCATGCTACATGGACCAGGGAGATTGTTTCAAAGATTTCACTAAGGTAGTCAAAGCAGCGTGACCTGTCTTCAGGATGCCACAGCTTTCCTAAACACCAATGGGCGGAGCCAACCCTTGGCGGGTGGGGGGGGGGGGCGTGGAATATAAAGTTTGTCTTCAAGCTCTCTTTTTATTAGGTGTTCGCCTTCCTCTTCCCTTAGTGTTTAAAGTCACTGGTTAAAGTTTTGACTACTGCCATTATTGAGACTCTGTTATAGAGAAATGTTTTTGCTTGAGAATTATACATTTCCAATAAACACTTGGCTTGATTGCACTGCTAATTTGGAGGTGTGTGTGTGTGT
>JANHMN010000001.1:27248720-27291220 GCA_030674055.1 Rhabdomys pumilio
GCCTGCAGGGGGCGCTGGCGCGGGAGGACTGGGCCGGGGTCCGCGCGCGTGCGGTGGCGCGGCCGAGCGTGGGTGCCCGGGTCGCGGTCCTCAGTGAGAGTGACTCGGCCTGTGACGCGGGCGCGTTCTTTCCTCTTCCTCTTCCTCCGCGGCCCCGCCTTCCTTCCCTCCGCCCATCTCCCGCCGCGGAGGAGCCGCCGCCAGCCGCGCCGTCATGTCGGCCCCCGCCGGGTCCCCTCACCCGGCCGCCGGCGCCCGGATGCCGCCCAAGCTCGGCGGAGTAGTCTCCGGCCTGGCGCCGCCGCAGCAGAACGGTGAGGCGGGAGGCCGGGACGAGGCGCGGGGCCTAGGCAGGCGGGAGGGAGAGAGGACGGGCGAGCGGCCTGCGCGGTGGCTCGGGGCGGGCAGGGCCGGGCCGGGGAGGCCGCCGTGGGGCCCCGAGGCCGCGGCGGAGCATGGAGGCCGCGGTGCGGCGAGGGGAGCGACCGAGAAGACGGCAGGGCGGGGCTGCCGGCGGTCTGCCATCCAGGCCAGCCATCCCGCGCGGACCGAGGCCGTAGCGTAGGAGTCGGCGGCCGGCACGACGGTCTGCTCAGACCTGGGCGCCGGCCGGTTGCCCCGGGCGACCCTTTCGGCGCCGAAAGCTCACAGGACGCCGGGGCAGCAGAGTGCGTGGTCTATGGAGGGCTTGGAGTAGCCTTGGTACCTGGTGGATCGCATCCTTCCGGCCCCAGGAACGTAGCTTTGATTGTTTTTTATTTTTTATTTTTATTTTTTTATTTTAAGGCCCAGCGAGCACGCCGCCTGGGACGGAACTTAGTTTGCTCTCAAGTTTGTAGGCAGAAGGATGTATATATGCTGCAGAAGTGTAACTGTAACCCCGACCCACTTCGGCCTTGGGAATCTGTTGTGGTTTGCCGCTGCGGTTGCTTGCTCAAGCCTTTGGAGTTTGCTTGTTGTAGTGTATTTGGGTAGCAGGTGTCAAAAGGATCTGAGAGAGCACCTTTAGATTCCCCCAACTCCAGCTTCACTTTAAAAATGTAGAAAAACGTGCCAGAGTTGCTTGGCCCTGTTTTGAGGCAAGGCCTGCGTAGGGAAACATGAATGTGGCTTTCATACCGAGGTCATAGGCTGGCTCCCAGCATGCAGGAGTTATTGCTGAGAAATGATCTTACCCTAGCATGCCTAGCCCTTGCTCTAGAGATCTGGAATGTTCCTAAATAGTACTCGGGGAGGGGCCCTCTTTAAAGACTCGACAGTGTGTCTGATGAGACCCTCCCAACGTAATGAAAGCTAAGAAAATCCCTCTGTCCTGTGTCAAAAAACAAAACCACCCAGTACTCATCAAATCGTTGACCTGGTTTACACAGTATGCTAATCAAAGTTTACAGCCAGAGTTTGGAAGATTGTTAATGCTCTCCAAACTTGAAACACCCCGAGAACCAGGTGGAATCTTTATTCACAATTTAAAAAATAAAAATGATGGTTTAGTCTTAAGAGTCCCCGGATTGACCTTACTTATCAATATTTCATGCTTCTTATAGCCATTGTTTAGTATAAAGAACTTTGGAAGGTGAACAGTGTCATTGGTGATATCATACTTGTCCAGGTGAAATCCGATTTGTGAGCAACCTTGTCTATTTTGTGTGCATTTTTATAAATGAATGCGCCCCTGCTTGCACACGGAGGTCAGAGGTCAACTTCTGAAGTTGGTTCTTTCTATCATGTGGGTTTTGGGAATCCAACTTAGGTAGGCTTCTTGCAAATGCTAACTAGGCTTTGTTTTGTCTTTTGACACATCTTTATATGGGGAGCCACCAGAACATCATAATTTAGAAATAGGTCCCAGATTAGAACGTTATAAATCCGTGTCTAACAGTTTCAAAGGATGGTGTCCTTGATTTTCAAGTTCATTTTTATTTTTTGAGAAGACACGGAGGTGCCAGGATGTTTACTCAGCCACATGGGTGTAGGAATAAATCCATGTCTTGATGCCCAGTAGAAATGATGCTGGGTTTCTCTTCATACTTACTTGTTGCTTGGCTACCAGATCAGTATTCAAAGTTAGAGTACTGTGTGAAACAGAAGCCCTTCTCCTGAATTGTATTTTAGCAACATTCAAATTGGTTCTGGCTGGTCTTGAGTGATTTGGTAGGTAGCTGGGGGAGGAGAGGGAAGGGCTGTCTGTAGGAGGAGGTTCCATCAGGGACAATCCTGGAAATGTGCACTTAGAAGCGCAGGCCCTGTCTGTGTAGAAACTGGAAGTGGTGGAGGAGAGCAAAGGGAACTGGGTGGAAGGAGTTGTAGAAGAGGCCAGGTTGCAGAAAGGTCTTGACATGTGTCATGCTGAGGCATTTGGAAATAAAGAACTAGCAGCCGATTGGTTTGGGTTTGTGGAAGGGATTAACACGCATAAAGAGGATCAGATCTGATTTTGTTTCTCAGTTTTAGAGAAAGTCATCATAAAGATTAAGCAATAATTTGAGGTTTTGTTATGTACTGAAACCTCACTTTGCTTTTTACTGTATCTCTGGAATCCCAGCCATGGTAACAATACAGAAGAATAGATGAGAAGTACCATGGGAAAACAAGCCAGTGAGAAGAGAAACACCATAGCAGACGGAATGAGATCACTCCTTCATAACCTTGGTAGACTGAGTGGGATCTGGTTCTGTCACGTGGTGCTAAAACTCTTGGAACTTTGAGAGTGATAGGAGGTCACTGGCTCTGCACCTATTTTATACTAGTATAATTAAGTCACAAGAGGCCCCGGGTAGCCTCAGGATGGGACCGGTGAGCTGGAGATTTGCCCTTTCAGTCTCTACTTAGTAACCTCTGGGTAGACATTCTGGTTTGACCAGCATATTTTTGGAGGTGCCCCTTCCCCAGACCTTGCTTGTGTGCACCCCTTTGAGGTGTGGCTACTTACTACATTTTTTCTTTTTCTTTGTTGGAGATGGGATGGAGGTTGTAGCCCTTTGAAATGTCCTGTTTACTTGTTTCTGCTTGAGCACAGTCTCATGTAACTGAGATTGGCCATGAACTCTGGAGCTTTTCGCCTCAGCCTTCCAACTGCTTGGTGATCCTTTTGCTTCCACCTTCAGATTATGGGTATGGCCATACTTCCCTGTAGTGTCTTATAGCAAACCAGAAAAGGTATTTCCAAGGGGCAGGTAGTAGGAACTTACCTTACCATCACATAAAGGAAAGTTGTGACAGCCTGCTGTCTGTGATCAGCCTCTCAAGGGAACAGTGTTGTGGGATCTGACTCATAATTCAGGTAGGAATTTCAGAATTGAAGTTAGATGCTGGCCACTGGAGTTTGCTTGGGAAGGGAAGAAACCCACACAACTACTCCCTCAAGTCTTCAGTGTCAGTTCTTTTCTTTAACATGAAACAGCAAATGGGGGCTGAAGAGATGGCTCAGCAGCTAAGAGCACTGGCTACTTTTCCACAGGACCAGGGTTCGAGTCCTGTGCTCACCTGGTGGATCACTGTTTGTAATTCAGCTGTTTGTAATTCAAGTTACAGAACTTTCAGTGCTCTCTTCTGCCCTCTTGTGTGTGTGGGGGGGTACCAGACTTGTATGTGATGCACACATATGATGCACAGACATATGTGTAGACAAAAACACACCTTCACATAAAATAATTTAAAAAAAAATAAACAACAAGTGTTTTAAAGACAGGTTTGATTTTCCACAGAACGCTAAGATGGAAATGGAGGTCTAGTTAGCTCTGGAACCCAGTCCGGAAAACACCTTGTGTAGTTCCCTGCTTTGGCAGGTGAAATCAAGATCCAGAAAGGTGAGCAGGTGAGGCATTTTCCACCAATGCCTGAGGAAGGTTGGTGAGAGAGGCTGTTCGCCTGTTTATTGCTGTGTTCTCAGTGTTGCAAACAGTGGTGGGCGAGTTACAAGTGCTCACTGAAGATTTATTGAATGAGGCCACTTAGTCCTAATTCTGAGTTCAGTGCACTTAGAACAGACTCTAATAAGGTGCCATGCTGGCCATAAACTCCTGGTCTTCCTGCTTTCACTTCCAGATGCTGAGATACAGGCATGCAGTGTCTGATAGTTATGAAGTTTTGATATCGTAGGTAGAAATGAGGCTTTGTTATTGCTTCTGCTGTTTTTCTAAGATTAGGTACTAGGCTCTCACTGCTTAAATGAAGACAGTCTGAGGATATTGCATCTGTAAACTCATTTCTTTTCACCTTGGAACTACCCTTCCCCAGATTCTCATTCTGAGTAACACATGAATTTATTAAATTGCTTTCATCTCCATATGAAGTATTAATTGATTATTATTATTATTATTATTATTATTATTGTTGTTGTTGTTGACAGAACTTCCCT
This sequence comes from Rhabdomys pumilio, assembly GCA_030674055.1. Classification (NCBI taxonomy): domain Eukaryota; kingdom Metazoa; phylum Chordata; class Mammalia; order Rodentia; family Muridae; genus Rhabdomys; species Rhabdomys pumilio. Next base: position 27,253,078 of record JANHMN010000001.1, read on the forward strand.
GTGTAGCCGTGGTTGGCCTGGAATTTGCTCTGTAGAATAGGCTGGCCTTGAACTCCCAGAGATCTTCCTGTCTCTGCCTCCTAAGTACTGGGATTGAAGGCTTGTGCCGCCATGCCCAGCTTCACTTGGCTTGACATTGCTTCCAAAGCCAAGTCATCAAAGATGTACTGCCGAGTGAAACAACAGCCCTACAGAGAATAATTCCCAAATTGTTCCCAGCCAGCTTGACATCCTGAAAGTGTCACAAACAACCCAGATCTAACAGTGTTCCTCTGCCCAAAACGATAGCGCTGGTTCTAATGGTCAGTGATGCAGTGAGGTTAAACAGAGTGGGAATTACTAGACTTTCTATGGAAAGGTAGACAGACTGTTAATTCAGAGATACTTTCTGATTGTGGGCTCCAGGAAACCTGCCGGCCTTGAGAGCCCATGCAGATTCAGAATCATGCAGATGTTCTTTCTGATCAGTGCAGTGTCTTGGGTTTCCATCCACATCTGGGGCTGCCCAGAAGCATAGGTCCTCAGGAGAGCTATTCTTCTCTGGTCTTCATGGACTTGTCTGAATACAGAATTTTTTTTTCCCTTCTAACCTGCTGACTAGCAATTTCAAGGACCTTAAAGTCTTTGAGCTGTATATACTCAGACATATACTCTGTAATAATAGCAACCTAATAAGTAATTGTTATTATAATGTCTGGTTTTAGTTATTTGCTGTGCCTTTCATGTCTCTCAGGGTTCTGAGTTTATAGCTATCACTTTTTTGTGAACCCCATTTATTGTCCCCAGCAATATTTCAGTTAAGTTCTGCTTTTAAAATAGGCTTTTTAAAAAAGATTTTTTTACTTGTGTGTGTGTGTGTGTGTGTGTGTGTGTGTGTGTGTGTGTGTGTGTTTAGATGCTCACACACTTCAGAGGCATCAGATCTCCCTGGAGCTAGAGTTACAGGTAGTTGTAAGTCTCCTGACATGGGTGCTGGGAATTCAGATCCAATGGAGGACGACTGCCCTTAGCCACTCTGCGGCCCAGCTTCCTTTTAAGAACCCGTCTACATGCTAAACTGTCAGATGAGGAAGACTGAAGTAAGACAGTCTCGAAGGGACTTTTTCTAGAGGTGAGGCACGTCCATCATCAGTACTGATGCGATGAGATAGAATACTATCAGTCTGGAGAAGGCTTACGTTTGCAATAGAGTCAGCCACCTGGGATTGCCCTCTAGATACAGAATGGTTGCAGAGTTTGATTTAGTCCAAGCTTTATGGAGAAAAGCTACTTAACGTGTAAGATTCTGAGTTTAGTGATGTCTGCCTTGTAGAGTCTTTGAGAGAATTAGATTAAATGAGGTACTGTTTTTAAACCACCCAGTTCAGGTAGGGAATCAGGTCTGAGAACCCCCCCCCCCCCCCCCCTTACTCTGTTTTCTTTAGAACACCAGGTTATACATTCTTTGAATGGCTGACTATGTGTGTGTTTCCATTATATTCCCAGTAGCAGCTGTAGCAGGTACTCATCTGAATGAGTGAACTTACCCTAATACTTCCTTCTTGCTTTAGAATATTCTGAAAGCCACTAAAAGCTTTACTGCCCTTACTGTATCAACATCTAGGGCTTGGTCGCTGTTTTGATCACTTCAGTCACTTGGTTCATTCTGCTTTCCTCCTCTCTCCATCCACTCGTGGAAAGTTGCTGCTGATAGACCATCTCTCTGGCTTGCCAGAGGGTGAGTTAGGGTCATGTTGCAAAAGCCCCTGAGACAGTGATGAGAAAACCTGGTTCAAGTGTAGAGGAAGGGCTGTAGCCCTTGCCTAGCCACCGGGCAGCCTTGTAACAGGAGAGTTTAAGGGAAGGGTTGGTTAAGTGGTGCTTCAGCTGGCTCTAAAATGACGAACAAGCTAGGCGAGTTGGCACATGCCCGTATACCCAGCCAGCACTCCGGAGATTTCTGAACGTTTGAGGCCAGCCTGGTGTAAATAGTACATTTCAGACCAGCCAAATATGCATAGTGAGGTAGTGTCTCAAAAAAGTCAAAATTAAATAGCCAGCTAAATAAAAAAATGTGACTAGATTTTTGAATGTTCAGGTAAGACTGTAATGAGCCTGGTGTGGTGGTACACACCTTTATTCTCAGCACTCAGAAGGCAGAGGCGGCTGGATCTCTATGAGTTCAAGGCCAGCCTAGTCTGCATATCAAATTCCAAGAAAGCCATACCTGCATACAAAGTGTGATACATATAAAGATAGATACAGTTCTGTCTGGCATGATAGAACTGTAGCAGTTCTTATTGGAGAGAGATGAGGGGTCTGAAGTGGCAGAGAAGGAATGAGTTCAGTAACAGAAGCACGGTTGTATGCTGGCTGTTTAGATGGAGCCTCCAGAAGGGGCCAGTATGGAATCTAGCCTTTGCACTAGTAAAATTCAGTCCTGGATTTTAGCCTAGTAAGACCGCCTTAAGTCTGTCACCTACCAGAACTGCAGGAGGCACTCCTGAGGTTTCCTGTTTTCCTCCTGAAGATGTTGACACTCAGTGATAAGTGCCAGATACAGAAATGCTTGGTGATGACTTGGAGTTGATGATTTTTCAAAATCTTGAGTTCTGTGAGTCAGGCAGCAGGCCTTGGAAAAAGGCAACCCAGCCTTTGCATTTCAAGAGTTTGAAATTAGGCCTGTTCTTGGGGAAAGGGATGTGGGCAGCTTCTAGAAGCTGCAAAGGGCAAAGGAACTCTCTCTCCAGGTTCGGATACTATGTAAGCAACTTTAAGCTGTATCCGCCCAGTGTCAGGGAATGTTTTTCTTATGGCAGAGCTGTGCTGAGATCTGAAGAATGGTTAAGGAAAGGTCAGATGAAAGGAGGATTTGGAAGACTCCTGGTAGAGATAAACGTAAAGATTCAGAGGTTTGGCAGCATGGCCTGAAAAACATCTGGTGGGTAAGGGTGTGTGTGCGTGAACGGAGATGTCTCTCAGCTTGTTGTGGTTGGGACTGTTTGGTGCATTCATTTTTATTGCCATTCTTGAAAGCTTTGATCACGTGTCTACAGAAGTTTAGACAGTGTCACACTGCCCTGCCTCCGAAGCCTTTGCCAAGTAAAATCTTCTGTCCTCATTAGCCTTTTTGTGCGTGGCGTGCAAGGCGTGCATGTTGCACATCTTTCCCCAGGTCAGCACTTGTTCTGACTTCTCATCAGCAAGTGTTCTTCAGTGTGGCACCCTCGGCTTTGGTTTCTTGAGCTTGGAAGCACAGGACTTGGTGTCCTTAGTTAGACCTCACAGATGACAATCATTGTGACAGCAGGCGAGCTGTGACCCAGAAGCCAGGTCAGGGGGGCCTTTGACTCTTTTTTTGTAACAAATTGCCACAAATTGGGTGTTTGAAATGGTCTGAATTTATTGTTTGTAGGTGAGAAGTCAGTTGTGCAGGACACATTGGTTCCATGGCTCTAGAGAGTTTCTTTGCCTTTTCCAGCTCTTAGAGGCTGCCCACATTCCTTGGCTCATGGCCCATTTGCTCTGTATTTAGAACCAACCATAAAGTAATTCCCTAGAACCTATAGCCAGGCCTCTAATTCTCTGCACAGTTAAGGATAATAGAATTATTTTAATAGATGTCATCTGATTAATACCTTAATGCCATCTACAGTCTTAATTCTCCTCTGCCATATAGCCTCACATGGTCACAGGTTAGGATGTGGACATATGTCTCATTGAATATAGTTTAAAAAAAGAGTGTTTCTTTTTTAAAAAATTATATTTAGTGTACTATACTGTGTGTGTGTGTGTGTGTGTGTGTATGTGTGTGTGTTGGGGAGGGTATGGAGGTCAGTTGACATCTTTGGAGCATCAGTTCTCTCTTACCACATGGGTCCCAGGGATCAAAGTCGGGTCACGAGGCTTGGGAGCAAGTATCTTATCAATCTGAGCCATATCACTAGTCCCTGCTTTGCTGTCTGATTTGTTGACTATCTTATCCAGAAGCATTCTAGCACCACAGGCGCCCCTTGAGCTCGGGGCTTACTGCCTGCTCTCTAGAGTGCAGGGTATGGAGGTTTGTCACCAGCCCAGGAGAGGACAGAAGAGTGAAAGCCTAGAATCCACTTTCTACCTCATGTGTGCGCTCTTGCTGTGTGCTTAAGCAAAATTCTTCTTCCCTTTCCGAGACAAGAGCTTCACTGTGCAGTCCAGATTGGCTGGGAACTCCACTGTGTAGACCAGGCTAGCCTCAAACTCACAGAGCTCTACCTGCCTCTGGGATTAAAGGCACATTGCTGATAGTGTCTCTTTGTTTGGGTCATTTCGATTGTGATGCTGAATAAGAAATGAAAAGGAGCCATCCCACTCCTACCCTGACCCAACATGATTAGATAGTGTTCCCTTCCTCCCTAGTTTATCTTCAGTGAACTTGAAAGTCTGACTTCCGGCAGGTAATTCACCACTAGCTGTCAGCAGGCACAGTATGTCCCTACTTTTCAGAGTGGTATTGAGTAGTTGTACAGAGACATGATTATTTCCCAGTATTGTACCAGTAATGTGGCAGGAATGAGCCGAGTCAGCGATTAGGCAGAGGATAGGTATTTAACTAGATTTTGACTTGGGCTGTCTTCTTTGTTCACTTCTGGAAACTAGTGGCAGGAAGTGAGCCATCTTTTATGCATTTGAATATGTGGAGCTTTTCACACTTTATTGTCAAGGTAATGAAAGACTTCTGAGATTTGTTTTTGTTTTAGTAAGTTGTTCAGTGAATTGTAATTAGATACGTAAGCTATAGGGCAGTAAATTGTTAACTTAGTAATGTATAGTTCTCCACCTAGACTTGGAATTATGGAAGTGGATATCGGTGTCCTTCACCTGGTGATAAGTCATCTTTGTGTTGGCCATAAAACATGTATTCCATGTCCCCAGATAGTTTCTCCTACCTTATTAGTGATTATAAATAAACAGAAAGTGGAGCGTTTACTCAGCTCTTGTGAGCAGCTGTCTTCCATATTATTATGACAAGGAATACAGTGGTTCTTTGCTACAGTGAGTCTTACAAGTGTTACTTTTTGTTGTTGATACTATTTTATTTGGGGTAGGGTACAAACTCCTATTTCCTTACATGTGGCAGGAAAACTAGATACTAGAAAAATCAGGGCTGGAGATGTGGCTCAGTGGTGGAACATGTACTTAGCATGTGCAAAGCCCTGGGGTTTGACGGGGTTGAGAGGGGGATGGGATGGTAATTAAGGCCTGCCCAAAAGTAAAAAATAGTTAGAATTAAGACTAGAATCCCGTTGTTGGGACATGTGGCTGTTTGCTTGGCTAAAGCAAGCTGTGTTTAGTGCAGTGAGGGCAGAGGGACTTGAGTTGAGCTTCTGTCACATCTGTGCCCTTGACTCAGTTACAGCTCTGTCGCTGCCTAAGCACAGTTGCCTTTTTCTTGTTAATTTTATTTATTTTTATTCTCTGTTGGTATTTTGCTTCTTTGTACTTGTGTGCATCACATGCATATCTAATGTCTGGAGGGCAGAAGAAGTTACTGAGTCCCCTGGAAATGGAATTACAGATGCCTGTGAACCACCATATGGCTGGTGAGAATTGAACCTCTGTAGAACAGTCAGTGCCCTTAGCTTTTACATACATGTAAAATGCTGACATTGATTTTCTGTTAGCAGCACCATTATCGACATTATTAAACATGCTCTGTGCTACATCACTCACTCAGCTAAGTAAAGGCTTTACATATTAGTGTCTTCAGGTCTCTGAAGGCAAAGTATTATATCCACTTTAGAAGGTGGGGGGTGGTAATAGAGTCATCTTAGCGCCTGGGCCTGTGCTATAGACCTATAATCCAGCTGCCTGGAAGACTGGGCAGGAGGATCACAGGCTTGTGGCCTGCATACACTTTGCTGATACTTTGTAGTAGGCTACAAAGAAAGTTTAACTCCCTTTAGCTCAGTGGAGCATACTTGCCAGTTATGTGGAGACCTTCAGCTCAACCCCCCAGTATCAAGAAAGAAAAACAGGCTGGAAAGATGGCTCAGTGGTTAACAACATGTTTTACAGAGGACCAGAGTTCAATTCCCAGTGCCCATATGGTGTCTCACAGCCATCCATATCTTCGGTTCCAGGAGATCCAGTGTCGTCTGACCTCAGAGGACACCAAGGACACACATGATGTATGTACATACATGGCAGGCAGAACACTCATACACATGAAAGAAGTAGATTTTTTTTTTTTTAGTTAAAATGCTTGTAGAATACTTCACATGCTGGTAAAGTATAAAATGTTAGCGTTGGGAATATGAGGCATTATTATTGTTAGAGAGTATGAATTGCTAGTCTTTCTTGGAGAGAGCTATAACAATGGTCCTCTTTGTTTTGCTTGTTTTTGTTTTTGTTTTTGTCTTTGTTTTTGTTTTTTGAGATAGCCACATAGTCTAGGCTGGCCTTGAACTCATAATTCTTCTGTCTTAGGCCCTTAGTGCCAACATTTTAGGCAAATTCCCAGTGCTCAGCGTAGTGACCAATTCTTAAAGCACAAAACCCCATTTTCATTTGTAGGAAATCCATCTCTTAACTGATCCTAGAAGTTCATCCTCTGAAATGATGTTTGTTGATGAGGATTTAGTAAATGTTACCTAAAATGAAATATTTGTATATATATTTTTAAAGATTTATTTATTTTATGTTTGTGAGTACACTGTTGATATCTTCAGACAGATCAGAAAAGGGCATCAGATTCCTTCAGAGATGGTTGTGAGCCACCATGTGGTTGCTGGGAATTGAACTCAGGACTGGAAGAGCAGTCAATGCTCTTAACTGCTGAGCCGTCCTTCTCTCTCTCTCTCTCTCTCTCTCTCTCTCTCTCTCTCTCTCCTTCTCTCTCTCTCTCTCTCTCTCTCTGTGTGTGTGTGTGTGTGTATGTGTGTGTGTGTAATGAGGATTTACACATGATAACAGAATAGTGTCTAGGATACGTTAAATTAAAACATAGTTGTAGAAACATGCTAGGGTTTGCTCATCCAAATACACAAAAAACCCACTGGTTCCAGCTGTGTCTGGGTAGAATATCAATGATCAGAGTAAGAAGGGGACTTTCACTTTATACTTTACATTCTTTATATAGATTGCTAACACTACCCTCCATCACAGTGCTGGAGACTGAACCCAAGGCCCGGTGTATCCTAAGCATGTGCTCTGCCCCTTGAGTAGACCTTGATTCTGTAACTCTCATGGTTAGGGCAGAGAAGAGGCTAATACCGAAAGGCGTGGATTCTTCTCTTGATGTTTTTAAACTTTCAAAAATATGTATTCTTTGATACTTTCATAAATGTATGTATGTATGTGTGTTGTTGATAGCTACCCCACTGTCCTCCTTTCTCTCTTCCTGTACCCAATGTCCCTTCATAGCCATTGCTGTTATTCGTTAATTCCCATGAGTGCTGCCTGAGTGTTCATGGGTGCCTTTGCCTGTGTGTATGTCTGTGTACCACTTTCATGCCTGGTGCTCACTAAGGCCAAAAAGGGAGGTGGGGCTTTACTTTAGTGGGGTACCCTGAGGGTGTTGGGAGTTGAGCCTGAGTCCTCATGAAGAACAGCTGAACCTGGGGCCTTCTGAGGACAGCCAGTGCTCTTAACCTCTAAGCCATTTCTCTAACTTGCTCTTGTAATTCTTTCTACCTTTACTCTTCCAGAATGGTCTCTGAACTTTGGGAAGGGTTGGGTAAGGTAGATGTGCTATTGAGAGTTGATCGTTCAACAGTCACTCATTCTTAGTACTTTGACTAGATAGGAGCCTCTGCGTTAATGTTGCCATGGCTAGGAGAAATGTCTTAGATCAAGATTGATAGTAGCTCTGATCTTGAGTACAAACATACATATGTAGGTACAGAAAACACGACCATCTAGCAAAACAAATGTGGTCAGCAGAGTTTCAGGCATATAAAGTTAAGTGTTCTAGCAACAGGCCATTCTTGGTCTTTGCTACTCCTGACCAAGATGAGAGCAGGGAGTGTCAGCAGCAGCTACAGTGGTGAGAAAGTCTTAGAGAGCTACAAACACTAGCAGAACAAAGGACATGGTAGCAGATGCTACCACTGGTAGCTTAATCTCAGAGGGAAGTCAGTGAGTGCCAAACCAGACTAGCCTGGTCTACGGAAGTTCCCTACCAGGCCAGCTAAGACTATATAGTGAGACCCTGCAGCAAAGCAAAAACAAGCCTGGTGTGGTGGTGCTTTTAATCTCAGGGGCAGCTGGATCTCTTGAGTTCTAGGCCAGCTTGTCTAATCAGACCAGCCATGGCTACATAGTGCTACATTGTCTCAAAAAAAGGAAACAAAGGAAAACAAAACAAAAAAAGAACTAACAAAAAAGAAACCACACTGATAAAAATGGGTTTTCTCCTAAGGCCTATAACCTGCCTAACCTTGGCCTTCTGACCAGATTTACAGTTGACTCAGACAGAGCAAGAGCAAATCAAATCAGAAAGTGTTTGCTTACCCCCAGAAGCCTCATGCCAGTGTTTCCCATGGGTACATCTTGCCTAGAAGGCCCATACTCTAGCATGCAGAGTCTCTCGCACTTGGTAAGACCACTGATGTCTTTTCCTCCAGCAGTCAGTGTAGGGCCTTTGGCAGTGTGAAATCTAGCCAGCTGCATGTTTGCTGGTTAATTCCAGTTTGGCTTTTCTATGTCCTGCAACCAAAGTGTACTGAGTCTTCATTAGTGCCTTACTATTTAGTTGTAGTAGACAACCAAGAACAGTGGGAGTAGCCTGTGTTGTTTCAGGGGACTCTGGAGCCCCCTTGATGAATAACATAGGGAAATACCTCATGTCTGGCACCAAATTTTTGTTTAATAAATCATGTTTTCTGTAAGCAGCAGTGTCCAATTAAATTCCTTCTTGTATTTTTAAAATTGCCTTACCAAGTAATGGGTTTCTATATGAGTTTTTATACATCCTTAGTTTTGGTTAACCTAGCCTCTGACAATCTTACTTTCTCCTATCCTCCTTGCCCCTCCCCGTTTCTTTTAAGTCAAAGTCTTGGTATGTATCCTTGGCTGGCCTGGAACTCAAAGGACCCATCCATGGCCTTCAGGTATGGGGTTATAGACCAGAAAAGGGTATCCTGTCCCCTGAGACTAGAGTTACAGACAGCTGTGAAATGACATGTGGGTTCTGGGAATCAAACTTAGCTCATCTTGGAAGAGTAGCCAGTGCTTATAACTGCTGAGTCTTCTTTTCTGCCCCTATGTGATAGTTGGTTAAGGAATCCTGACTTGGGAGCCAATCAGTTGTATGGTTTCATAGATTGTAGTCAGACTATCTGTTGGGCTGTCAGTATTTCAAGACTCCATTGAATCTGAAGGATGCTAGCATATTCATGTGTTTATTGGCCGTGGTTTCTCTTTGGCTGTCCATTCCTTACCACCTGTCTTCCTTGTCTGTGTCATAAGGTCATTCAGGACTGAGGTATCAGAGTGAGGGAGCACCAGAGTTAAGATTGGGCTAATGCAGGAAGTAGTTTATCAGCACCTCTGCTATTGCTCATGGAGATGAGTCCTGATCCAAGGTGAGGAGACTACTCAAATGTTCGAGAAGCAGGAGATGGGGCCTCATTTTGGAGTCTAACTACATGATGGGCGTATGACAATATGTATCTTTGACAGTATGGTAGAGTTATGGAGAAAAAGATTGATTGAGCCAGCATTTAGATGGGAGCTATTTATGTATTGTCTCTTTGTGCAACATTGTAAATATTTTTTTTTCAGGTCCAGCACAGAGTCAAATGCAAGTTCCATCTGGGTATGGGTTGCCTCATCAAAACTATATGGCCCCCTCAGGACATTACTCTCAAGGACCTGGGAAAATGGCTTCCTTGCCATTGGATAACCAGTGCGATAATTACTACTCTCGTCCATATACAGTACCAACACAAAATGTGGGGACTCCCAGCTCAGTAAACCAACTAGGAGCACAGCAGATGTATGGCAGAGGTCCTTCTGTCCCTCACATGGGGGGACCCACGCCAGGATCTTTCCAAGGAGCTCCAGCATCAGCATCCCACTCGTCTACGAGTGTCTCCCAGCCCTATTCCTCTCTTGGGAATCGCTACAGTAGTCCTGCCGCGTACTCTGCCAACGCTTCTGTCGCTTCTCAGGGATATCCCTCCACCTGTAGTCATTATCCCATCTCAACTGTGTCGAATGTTGTGTATCCTAATGTTTCATATCCCTCGCTGCCTGCCAGTGAGCCATATGGGCAGATGTTTACCTCACAGAATGCTCCTCCGCCTGCCAGGCCACTTAAAGAGTCATACTCTGGCCCAAGCACAGCTATTACCTACCCATCGAGGCCTCCACCTCCATCTTCCCAGCACCAGCAGCAGCAGCAGCAGAGTCATTCAGGATACAGTTCTCTATCGTGGTCAGGTCCAGGCCTTCCACCAGCCCAAGACAGCCTCATCCGAAACCAAATGGGATCCTTGGCTACAGCCAACAGCCACCCAGCAAACAATGGTAAGTTAAGCATGAAATTCACCAAAACATGACTGAAATCCGAACATTAAAGTCTTGTTAACAGTGGTATTTCCTGATGGGAATACTGGATTTGCTCACTATTGCACTGTATCTGCTTAGGTTTCTGTGGTATTTTAAGTGAATCTCCCCAAACCCTTGTTGTGCCCTCATTCATAGTTCGCTCCTCTGGGCTGTGTGAAGAGCCTGCTTCCATCCCTTGATAGTGGTCTCAGACAGTGTTTGTTGATGTCTTTATGTCTCTGCTGCACTTGTCCCTAATGTGGCTTGGACACATTGAAAATTCTATTTTGATGATGTGTCTTGCTGGCCATTACTCCTTTTCATACTAACTCCACTATTACAGAAAAAAAATGGTCAGAATCATTATCCTGCCTTCCTTAAACTATGTCTTCTACAGATGAAAGCTGCTTTCTTATTCTTCTTTGTTTGTTTGTTTTGTTTTTCAAGACAGGGTTTCTCTGTGTAGCCCTGGCTGTCCTGGAACTCACTCTGTAGACCAGGCTGGCCTCGAACTCAGAAATCCGCCTGCCTCTGCCTCCCAAGTGCTGGGATTAAAGGCGTGCGCCACCACTGCCTGACTGCTTTCTTCTTAAATGAGTGCACTAAGATGGAGGATGGAGAAGGGGAAGTAAAGCCATGTGACTCCTTGGTAGTTAAGTCTATACTTAAATGTTTGTAATTTTACTTTCATAGCATACATAGTACATATGATAAAATATAAAAAGTGTGTGTGTGTGTGTGTGTGTGTGTGTGTGTGTGTGTTCTGTTTCCATAGATTATTCTTACTAAGTTTGAAGTTGTGAACTTGAATCTAATGATGCGTTCTTGAAGGGAATGAAAATGTTTGCACAGCACTGGGCAGTGGTGGTGCACACCTTTAATCCCAGCATTAGGGAGGCAGAGGCAGGCAGATCTCTGAGTTTGAGATCTACCGGCCGGGTCTGTCTGTAGAGCAAGTTCCAGAACATCCAGGGCTACATAGAGAAGCCCTGTCTCCAAAGAAGCAAACAAAAAACAAAAGGAAAAAAAAATATACACCTAGAAGGGTAGCTGGTGAAGCTGTGGTAGTTCTGGGTGCTGCATTTAGGTTATAAGTATCCCTGCAGTCAGTGTCAAGGGCAGCATGGACACGTAGGTATCCTTCCCTGGGCAGTTAGAGTATTTCACATTTTAATTAGAATTTTATATTAGTACTGAGCTGTACACTTGAATTAAGCAAACACTGTGATGACATGGAGGAAAGACCTTCAGTGCCAAATCATTGGTCTTTGTAGAGACACATGCTAGGGCACTGCAGACAAGGGTCAGCCTTAGGATTTTAGGTGATTTCATTAAGGAGTCCAGGGTGTTTGCAGTGCCGTGGTTAGTTGTTAACAGACTGAAGTTTTCATTAGTTTATCCCATTTAAAACTGTCTCTGTAGACGATGAATCACCAGTCTTGTCAAATACTCTGGTAGGAATGATGGTCAGCAGATGAGAACAGAAGCCCTTTTTTTTTTTTTTTTTGAAAGTTTAAAGTGAATGACCACAGTTACTTCAGAGAAGTGTGATGATAGAAGACAGTACTTGCCTCAGAGATTTGAAGGGGGAAAAGAAGACTCAAAGATGTTTAACATTCCAGCTTCAACAGCTTGAGTGAGGGCACAGAACTAGCTGAGAATCAATCTCCTAGTTCTAGAGAATTTTATGTGCTAAAAGATAGGGCCTACCTTTATTTTGTTTTTTCATTTTTTGGTTTTTCTTTTTGTTTTTTTTTTTTAATAGAGAAAAACAGAGACAGACGGATAGAGTCTGACTGACAAGTACTGGAACTTGCTCTGTACTAGGTTGGCCTTGCGTAAAGATCAACTTGCCTCTGCCAAGTACTAGAATTAAAGATGTGTGCTGCCACACCCAGAAAAGATTGTTTTTTTATGCACATGTATGTTTATGCACCATGTGCATGCCTGGTGCCTATGGAAATCAGAAGAAAGTAGTGAGTACCCTGGAACTTGAGTTACAGACAAGTGTGAGACACTGTGTGGATGCTGGAAACTGAACCTAAATCCTCTGTAAGAGTAGCACATGCTCTTAACTGCTGAGCTATCTATCCCTTTAGCTACACTGGACTGATTTTATAGAAGACACATTTTCACTGTGTAGCTTCTGCTGGCCTTGAGTTTTCAGAGGTCTGCCTGCCTCTGCCTCCTGAGTGCTGAGATTAAAGGTATATGCAGCCACCACCTATAGTATTCTTTTAAGGCTATAAACTAAACACAAGTTAGGCATTTGCTTTACATTGTGACAGTTTATATGTTTTTGCTTCAGTCACATTCCCTTTGTGAAAAGGGCAAACTCTCTGTTGGCATGCCCCTCTGATCCTTAGTGTTGGTAGATCTACCCACTACCCATTAGCTGTTTGAAAGCCAGTAATGCCAGGGGTGATTCTGGTGTTAGGAGATAATTGTGAGTAAAAAGATTCTTATAGTTCAAGCTGTAGTCCACTTGTGGCACTGGACAACAACAAATTCAAACCTGCTATGTCAGTGACAAGAAGCAGAGGTATAGGCCTTGGAGAGCTCATGATGAGCACATTGGCTTATTATGGACTTCAGGGGAGTTTTCTCTCATGAAGTGATATTTTAGCTGCAATCTGAAGGATGGATTTCTCATGTAAGAAGTAAATTGTGGCCAAAATAAATATTTAAATTTTTTAAATTTAAAATAAATATTTAAAAAAAGGCAAAACTTTAAAATTCTTCAGAGGAAATAGACTATCTCCAGAACTTTGGAGTGATCAAATTTTATAAAGAAAGCATACACAATGCTAGTGCTAGTAGCCATAGAGGGCAAACATGAAAAACTCAAGTAATGTCTAATGAAAACGTTTTTCTCTTTGACAGGCAGTATAAAATGAAACAAACTAGAAAGTAGGAGGGAAAACAATATTTTTCTAGGCTATTCAAGTAATACAGATTGATGTGAAGAAGATTATGACTAAGAGAAGACTGTCAAAGATGATATAAAGCAATCAGAGGAAATCCAGAATACCTACTAGATCAGTAAAAATGAAAGGCTCTGACAATACTGTGGGTTCAGTGAAGTGTCTAAGACTAGCTACAACACCACAGGGTAAACTGAAGCAGGTGGATTCAGAGTCAGACATGGGCTGGGCACTAATGGCACCCAGCATTGGTCTCTGCAGATAGCTGCAGGTGATTTAAAAGGAGAGAAGGAGGCCGAAACCAGTGCTGATATTGCCTCTACTGATGGATGGTAGCCAGCTGGGCTGCCAGTGATGGTGGCTGGCAGTTAGAGAAAAGAAAGGAGAAAAATCACACACACACACACACACACACACACACACACACACACACTGGATAAAGCAAAGCAGGCTCCAACCCTCTATTTTTTCTCTTTGCCCTTTTATACCCCCTAGGGCAAAGCTCTCTATGTAAGAAAAAGAACTACCTCATTCGGAAACAGATAGAATTGTTACATAGAGGGAGTTACAGAAGGATTACTGATTGCATGTTTTTCTATTAAAATTTGTACCTAACTAAACATTTTTATCTTGTCTTTCATTCCACAAGTTCATTACAAGTTCAAAGCAGTAGTTTTATCTATTATTTCACGAGTTCTTTATAAGTTCAAGGAGTTGTTTTATGTATCTGTCTATATGTTCATTGTAAGTCCAGAGCAATAGTTTTTTTATGTCATAGATTAACAAAGTTTTTAACCAAGAAACAGGGCACCTATCTTACACTTTATTTTTGAAGACTTGTCTAGTTAAACTAGCTAGTCATCCATTTCTTACACTCCTGTTCTTACACTCATAATAGAACTACCCACTTTTTATGACCTTACTTATCATGGTGCACACCTGTGGACCTAACCCAGGATGAATATTTTCCTTGGTTATTAATTTGTTCCAAGCCTAACTTTCTTCCTAGTATAATCCACATGCTTGTAACACATGGACCTCACTTGACTGCTTTTCTAGCCCATGCAGCCTTTGCTGTTTTGTAGGAGGCGGCATATTCTACTTTTGATTCTCATTTTAAATTTTCTATCAACTATTGTAAAGTCTTTAAAATCATTTTCAGTGATTTTCACAACTATGAATTATAGATACTACATTCTAGAATTCTAACCTATTATAGTGATACCTGTAGGGATTGTGGGATCTTGTTACCAGACAGGCATAAGAATAGTAAGGTTGAATGAACTCAAACTCTGGGAATCTCAGAATTGAGAATGGCATGAGTGGAGCCATTGCCTACTTGCTCTCCCTGCTTTGGAACATGTAACCACAGTGGTACCCCACTGAGGATCATGTGCACTGGTCATGTAACATAAAACCTGGAGTTCTCCATGCTAATGAGGTATCTAGATGGGCCTAATTAGCATCCCTTCCTGGGCATCCCTTCCCAAAAAAGGTATTTAATCCCTGGTTCACCTTGAATAAAGTGTTATGTATTCACATCCACCATTAAATAAACCAGTGTCAACAATCAAGGATCATCATCTCTTCATTAAGGATTGCTGCAGGGAAGGCTTTCGTCTTAAAGAGCTGTGCCTAAACTCCTGAGGAAGGTCTTTTCACTTCTGAATCAGACTAGGCTCTGCCAGTACTGGGGACCCTGTTCCTAACTCCCAGCACTATACTGGCAGAGTCTGGGTACACTAGAGACGGAATCACAGCATTTGTCCCAGACCCCGCTGTTTTTCCTTCTGGTGTGGTAAAGGAACTTGACCGCCCATTTTGCAGCGTGCCAGCAGCACTTGGGCACCCCAGCAGAGAAGCAGGGCACAGTAGGACAGAGGCCCTTGCTTTGTTACATTTGAAATGGGGCATCTGGTTAGAAGCAGTAGACAGGAAGTGACTATAACTGTAGAAGATGAGAGGTTCCCTTTGGTGGCCCCTGGGCACAGCATTCTGAGCTGGGACAACTTGTTACCACTAGTAAGCATCTCCTGGGAAAAGTCATTGTCCAGTGAATACCTGTAACTGATTGTTGAGATTTGTGAAACCTTTGTGCTTGTCCTGAGGGTAAGGCCACCTGGTATAATTTTTGGATGAGACCTGTTTCTCCTCCCCTTGTCTCACCTGGGTGGAGCCATCATCTGCCTGGGTTTGTTTCTTTTCTCTGTATGTTACAGCTGCCCCATTTATTCTTTCGCAATTTTTCAAAACTTTCCTCTATCTTTTTCTTATTCTAATACATCACTTGGTCACCCAAGGTCTGCCAGCTACCATCTCTTCTGGAAGTCTCACCTTTTCCTAAATGCCTACTCTAAATAGAAAAGATGTTCAGTCATATGTTCTTTAAACTTAACAGAAAATGTCATTGCATAGGATAAACGGTGATTATTCAGCTAAGATTAGGAATGACCAGTATGCATTACTCGATCTGTTACATCTGTTTATCATTACAAAAACTGCTAGCAGTCTTTGGTATATTTTCAGTAATTTAGTTATTTCTTGAGATACAGGATAAAGTGGGTGGGTAACCAAAGTATAGGAGGGCCATGCATTGTAACTTATATTAGGTTATAGAAAAGTAGTGAGTTGGAGACCTTTAATGCCCCCTTCCTACTTTTACATTGTTAGTTAACATCCAATGAATTTGTTAGGGGGTAATTGTGTCCCCTCCAAAAGTTCAGATGCAAGGCACTAATAAGGTCCCAAGGCAGAATCTTATTACAGAGACTAGCTGTTGGAGATAGGGTCTTTAAAGAAACAATTATATTCAAGTGAAGTCATTAGGGTGGGTCCATAGCAGGCCAGAGCCAATATGAATGGCGCTTTTACAAGAAGACCAGAAGGCAGATGGACGCAGAGACCCCAGGAAGTGAAGAGGAAGATGGTCATCTGCAGCTTCAGGGAACACCAAGACACCTTGTTCTCCATTTCCCGTCACTGTGAGAAAGTGACTTGTTTTTATAAATACATAAATAAAGCAAGATGAGGTGTGAGCTGATTTATAAAATTCAGAGACCCATTGTGTAGTACAGTAATTAATAGCTGTGGTTGTTAGTCTGTAAAGAAAAACAGCATTTCATTTTGTCTGAAAAGTAATGACTTTTTTTGAAGTGTTTTAGTAAAAGTTGATATTACACATTATTAGAACATTAGTGACTTGTTTTCCCACTTTGGGAGACATGTTTGTTTGGACCGCCTTCTTTCTAGATACCAGATTGGTGTGATGGTACTGGGACTCCTGTGGACTTCAGAGCCATTGTGTTTTGTTAGTAAGCTTGTTTTAACATGTTTCAAGTTTGCTGCTGTGGGTGAGTGATTTCTTGTCTTCAGTTGCAGATTCTCTGTCTTGTCCTATTACAGAAAATGTCCAACTTACCAAGTCCAGCTCTGTAGTATCCACAGTTTTGCCAGGACCCTCAACAAGAATGCCACCTGCTCCAAGTCACCCAGTTGGACCTGTGCCCTCCGCTCCACCACCCCCAGAGCAAATGCAGACAAAAGGTATGTGAGGAGCTGCTGCTCATTGTATGCATATGCACTCATGTCTCAGGAGCTGATTTAAAAATGCCACACTGTATAGCCATACCTAACTGAAAACATGAAAAAAGTAACTAGTAATTCAAACTCGTCTTGCATGTTAATTTATAATTTTTATTGTTGATTGGATAATATCTGGGATGTTAAACTTCCTTTCTTCAACCATTCTAGACTTTATTTTTTAGGCTAAATCAACCATCATCGTCTTATTTAGTGAATCTTTGTGTCTTGTTTGAAGATTTCTGTGCTTGTCATTTGTTAATCATCCACAGTTTTGGGGGTTGGGGGAAGAGAGGTGTCATGGAATTGTCACTTCTACATGCATCATTGACAGACGATGCGGTTAATTTAATGTTCTTGAATAAGTAAGTGACAGATCTGACATAGACTGGTTTGATCCTGTTTCTCCACTACCCATTCTTTCAGAAGTTTTCTTGGTTACTTTCTATATGGCAAAAATTCCAAAATCTTGATGTTTCTGGCTAATCTGTTTTCATTTGATCAGACTTTGTATTTCCAACTCACTGGAACTCTTTTAAGGACCTTACTTACTGTGTGCGACACCCTCTAGCCTTGACTGTAAAAAACTCTTGTATTGTCTTCTGAATCTCAGAAAAGGCACTGTAAATCCTTAGAGTGCTGTCACTGCCTCTGTTTATCGAGTGTTTATGTGGCCAACAGAGCCCTTTCTGTCAGTTGGTCACATTATGTGTTGTAAATTTTCTTACTTGATTTGAAAGGAATCAATGCCAAAAACTATTCACCAGTTTCCAAAAGCCAGTGAGACTAGGGGTAGAATAATCTATTCTTCTAAGTGTTGGTTTCCAGAGGGAACAGTGGTTGGAAGACTTTGCCTATCTTAATTTAAGTGACCCCCACACCATGAACCTTTCTGTGTCTTATACTGATGGTGTCTTCAGTTATCATTTTACACTGCACTCTGCCCCTGAAAAGGTACAGTATTGCCTCCTAGCACAAAAAGACAGAGAAGAAACGCCTCCCATTTATTTAATGCTTATATTCAGAATAACTATATTTTTGTCTCATTAATCTCCATATTAATCATGTGGCACAAATCTCTGTTGGCAGATTAAAGAAACAAGATTCATAGAGTTGAAGTAATGGCTATGATTATAGGTTAATTAAGTAGTAAAGCAAAAGGTTTCTGATTCAAACCTGCTATATATTCTTTCTATAAAATATAACTTTTATTATTGTTGGCTATTGACAGCCTTTTGATTTACCTAAGATCAGCTATTTGCATAAATAACAGAAAAATGTAATATTGGAGATGTGTAAACTTGTAACCCTTAATTATTCGTTTGTTTTCTGAGTAGCAAATTGTGTTTGCCTTTGAGTAGATCTAGGGTGTAGAATCTAACTGTTTATGTGAATCAAGAAAACTGTGGCTGTACAAGTTGTCGTCTGCATTAAGTGGAGCTCTTGGAAGCTGTTCAGGGCTCCATGTTTATATAGTGTGCTGGGATCACGTGACCACTACTGATATCCAGATCCTAAGTTCTGTGTCTGAAGACCTAATAAACAGGGATTGAGAATTTCTAGGAAGTGTCTGTACAGAACATACACAGACATTGTTATTGTTCCCTGGGAGCTACAGCAGAACAGTATTTATATAGTATAAATGTATTAGGTATTATATATAATCTAGAGAGAATTTAAAATATATAGGAGAATATGCATAGATTATATATACATACCATACCATTTTATATAGGGGCCTTGAGTGTACAGGGACTTTCAGATTTTCTTATAGAAGAAAGGTATGGTGGCACTTGTAGATTTTATTTTTGTATATGTGTATGGTGTGCAATATGTATGCATGTTTCCTTGAGTGAGTGTGTACATGTGTGCATGTGAGTGTGTAAGCCTGATAGAATTAACATTGGGTGTCTCTTAGTTGCTTTCCACTTTAGTTTGAGGCAGAGTTTTTAGGTGAGCGTGGAGCTCGCAGCTTCTTGTGGTTTAGCTAACTAGCTCACCCTAGGGATCCCCTGTCTGTCTCCCTAAATGCTGGGATTAGAGGCGGCTGTTCCACCTGCCTGACTTCCGTGGGCTCTGAGGGGACAGACTCTGGTCCCCATGCTTGCGTAAGTGCTGTATCAAACACTGAGCCATCTTCCTATCCTCCACATGGAATTTTATCCAGTGAATCTGGAAAAATACCTGGTAGTTCTAGAAAACATTCCCTCTTTTATTTTTACGTTTTTAAGAGTTAGTTTACAGAACCAGGTATGAAGATATACTCATTAAATCCCTGTGCCTCAGAGGAAGAGAGTGTGAATTACATAGAGAGTGAGAAGAAGCCAGGGATTGGTGACAGAAAGCCAGGCCAGCCTCAGCTGCACTTAAGGTTTGAAGCTAACCTGGATTCCTGAGACAGTAACTAACAGTGTCAGGTACCACATGTCTAAGCATTAGACTAAATCCTTACAATTAGCATTTGAGGTAGTTACTATTCCACCTTACAGATTAGTTAAGTGAAAAATGGGAAAGTTGGTTGTTAGGAGCAGATAAAGTCCTGAGTGAATGTGTATTATTTAATATGAACGTGTCCATGCCAAGACCCTAATGCCGTGCAGGCTCATGGGAACTGGCAAAGCCTTCCCCAGCTCAGGCTCAGGGAAGTGGCAAAGCCTTCCTCTGGGCTGAGCATTAATGTTGACACTGTGTGCAGACAGCATAGATACTAGCTTCTTCCTCCCAACCGCAGCTTGCTCTCCTAGATGTTCACAGCCTGAGACTGCTCCCTTACAGGGACCTCCCACCAAGACTAGCTAACCCCTTCTCCTTTATGCTGCACCTAGAAAACAGTGCTGAGTTCCGGGGTTGCTTAGTAAGTGCTCTCCATCAGAGAGAGCAAAACCCACCCGGTCTCAGCTTTTCTGTATATGTGTCTGTCATTTCTTCAGTGTCTGTAGTTTCTTCATTCCCGCGTCACCCCAGTCAGGTTTCCAGTACCTAGCCATGCTGGATGTGGCAAGTGGCGCCCTGTGAACAGAGACCCTGGACTGTGGGGAACTTGCATCGGTCGGATGAGGGAACGCCCCCCAGAGAAGTTCGCAAATAAAGGTAAAGAGAAAGATAAAAATGAAGGTAAAGGGGGTGGGGTGTATTGTGAGCGTTAGGTCTAAAACATCGGCAGGCAGAATCTAGAGATGGACAGTCATATGTTAATACTCCATCAGAAGGAGGTTTGAGGGAGCTGTGAAGCAGTGAAAACATTCCCGCTCCAATAGTTCTTAGACTTGTTCAGAAGACATACCCCTGGCTTCCCAAAGAAGGGCAAGGCATTTGGTTACTTGGAAAAGATAGGAAAAAAGTTAAGGGATGAAGGGCCAAGTACCCGAGCGTGTTCCCATTCACATTACAGGTTCTGGAGTCTTACTGTATGTGATTCCATAGATCCATGGTTCTTTCCTCAAAGGAGGGCAGGCTATGTAGAGTTGGCTCTGCAAGGGCAGTGAGGTAAATTGAATTCCTCATTACTTTGACTTGCCTGATGCCTGGAACCTAATACTAAGAAAAGTGATTGTGGTAATTGGGGTTGAGGATCCCCAATCCCAGGTGACTGAGCTTTGTGTCTGGTCAACAGTGAGCTTTAATGGACACAATCTCACCCCTATATAGCAAACCTTGTTACACTAATAGATTTGAGGAAAACACTCAGTTGTTTTTTCCTGTTGGAGCAAAACTGATCCACAAAATTCAAATAATACACTGTCATGAGACTACCTTTTAAGTCCTGAGAGGAGATCAAGCAAACCTAGATAGCCTAAGGGCTGTAGCTCTCTGTACCCAAGGAGTTACTCAGCATATCCTCATTGGTGATGCTTGGCCTCCTTCTGATTGGTTAAACATAGAAAAATCTTGCCTCCACCTTGGGGATTAGTTACTATTTAAGACTGGGTTTACAGAATTATGTGAGGACAAAGCATAGCATAATATGGCTCCTGGAATTGCTCTAGCTGTAGGCTTGCATGTTCCTGTGTACAGGACTCATGAAAGAACCAACAACCAGTTACACTATCCTTTGTAAACTTGTTACCAACAAATTAACATAGCTGCCATAAGGCCACAGAGAAAATCGCCCTCCAACGGGGAAAAAAAACCTTGTGGAGAACAGATAGGGCAGAACCAGATTGTACCCATACTGTGTGGCCTATTTCTTTCAAGCTGCAATGCCACCTGATAGCTGACTGAGGCAGGAAAGGTACTTACATATCACTTGATCCTTGAAAATGTGACAAGACTTGTAAGGAGACATGTAGGCATTACCAAAAGCACTTACATTTACAAGGGATGACTAGATTTTATGTGGACGTACGTCCTAGCCACCTTCAAGACATTCCTCTCTCACCAGTCCTTAAGTCAGTTATGTCGGTTATGAGGGGAAAATGGAGCCTGTTATACGTAGAGAAACCCAGAACATTTTGCATGTGATTACTGCCACAAGGATTTCAAGTTCTTAAAAACAAGCATGCCCCTGTACCCACGATGCCCCAAGATCTGCACAGCTTCCTCAGTTCTTATCTAGATGTCAGAGAGGAATTCACTGGGCTAACACTCAAATGGATATTCATTAGCCACCTGGAGAGAGCCTGGGAAATGGCTGATGCCCTTTCAAACAACAGGTGCCATCATCCTGAGGGCTGACCATAAATGGTAGGATAGACAATAACCCTCGGCCACCAAAATGTATCATTGGTCAGCTCTATAAGGTGGCCTCAGGCAGTGGGGGATTGAACTTCAGTTCTACCACCTGACTTAGACCACCCTCTAATGTGGGACAGTTTTAAGCCAGCAGGCACAGTAGGACTTATTTTAGGCAGAAGCAGCCAGAGCCTACAGGGACTACAGAAGCACCTGGTAGTAATAGATGAAGGTTGTGCAGGGAGGAATTAGGGTTCTGGTTCAGTTACCCCAACTTCTTTTGATACTACACCTTTGTTTAAAATAGCCGAACCAATTCCCCAGTGCTAAATGAAGAAAGGTACTCACAGTTTGGGGTCTTCATTGCACAGTTTGCTATAATTGGTTGTCAGGGTGCCAAAGGTCATAAAGTTGCTTTTAGGCTTCAAATTATATCCAGTATCCTTGTGTTCTTATAAGGCTGAGATACCTGAGCCAAAAGGGAGTCCTTTTATATAGCCCAAATTATTGTATCATTAGATATTGCACCACCGACTTAATCCTTTATGAGGTTTAGATAAAATACAAAGTGCAGTTACTCTCGTGTTTACTCAGGGTGATTATTAAAGGCTCAGAGTGGGGTATCATATGACGGCTGCCTTCCACCAGCAGCCCTGGTCAATGCTTTAATGAATGCCCACTGGAAATTTGCCTCCCAGATCACTTGACCATCAGAGAAACCTATGTGGGTCAATCAGTGGCCACTCATAGGGGAAAATTGCCTCCACTGTTGTACAGGTACAGGGCAGACACATGGACAAGTTTATTAATCCCCAGAACAGCCCTATCTATCTAAAAAAGAGATCAGGTAAATAGAGGCTCTTGTAGGATTTAAGAACATAAAGTCCCGCAGGCAGTGGTGCCCAGCACCTCTTGTACTACCGCATTTTCATTCAGTATAGTTGTCTCAAAGGGTCGCTTTTAACCATTTGGCTACATTCTGGCTATCTCAAAAAGTTTGCTTTTACCCCTCTATTGCCTAATCTTGGTCTGTCTGCACAGCACTTGCCTAGGGTATGAGAATAGCTCATACTACTGTGTCTTGGGAATTTGTTGTTGAGGCTGGCAAGCTCATACCTGACAAAAAGTTAAGGTTTACATCACCCACTATATAGATGATCTTCTAATCAGTCATCCTGATTTTACCAAACTGGCCATGAACTTTGTTGACCTCAAAAATAGCCATTAGATCTGGGTGTCTTCAAATTGTTCCAGAAAAGATTCAGAAATTATCTCCACTCTGATACCCAAATAAAATTATAGAGGAGCGTACTGTATGCCCTGAAAATCTAGAAATTCACAAGGATTTTTTTTTCAAAACTCTTACTGATTTTGAGGGCAGTTGGGAGATATAAATTGGCTCAGACCTGGCTCAGATACTTAAGCTATACTACCCAAGAACTTAGAGGGGACACCGATCACTCTTCTCTGTGTTGATTTCTTTTGAGGCTAGCTGTATGGAAGTGGCTGTATCCAAGTACATGTATAGGACCCAGCCAAGCCTGTCACTAGCTATCCTAAAATCACCTATGACCCCCTACTTACTCTGGCAACTGCAGCGCATTTTGAAATAGTTGTATTTAGGGCATTCCTTATCCAGGGTTTTGAACCTTTGCTATGATTTGGTGGCAAAATTTATCTCAGAGGGACTCGAACACACTATAGGAATGCTAGATACAAAGCCAGAAGTAAATTATGTCTCATTCAGGAGATCAATAGCATTGACTGTGGCAGCAATCCAGTGTCTAGCAGCATTCTTTGGCTAATTATCCTGGCCAGCTTGATTCCCATCTTCCACCATCAAAGGTAGTAAGTATACTGTACCTGACTCATGGGGTTACTTTTCCTGAGGCCATACAGTCTTAACCCCTTGCTTTAACTAACCTATTTACATACACTCCTTACCATGTTATAGCCCCTACCATTCTGCCACTCTTCCTCGGTTCTGAAGTACCATGCACAGTGTACTCAGTGAGTTGAACTCTGCAGTTTGCATAGTTTTATATTATTTTGCCTTCCCCTCTGTCAATATTTACAGCCTATATTCCTATATAGTAGGAGTAAGGCAAGCCTCAGAGATGACTAGCTCATAAGGTATACCATCTTCTCCATTGGCTCCTGAAACTCTTGCTTCCAAGTCAGATTCTTTGCCATGTTGGCCATATCTGGCCACATGTAGCTTTCCGCAGACCACTGGCTGATGGTGATGCATGGCTGACATCTTGTTCTCAGGGTCCTTGCTCTGCTTCCCTCTTGCTTTGCAGTCTTCCTTGATTAAAAAAAGCAAAACAAAACAAAACCCATGATAGTCATGCTTTGTGTCATCAAAACTCCCCCCCCCCCTTTACAAAAGACACTTGCTGTTTTCTGAAAACAGGCTAGGCTAAAGCAATATACCCACTGTGGTCCTTTCCAGCCTGTCACGCATGATGGCATTAACCCTAGAATGTTTGTCCTAGTGCTGTCTGGCAGGTGGATGTTCTTTCTTCATGTAATCTCCTTTGGGAGAGTACAGTTTGTGCATGTTTCTATTGATAGCTGTTCTCATATTGTTTATACCCTGCTCACACAGGGAGGCTGCCAGCATGCTGTTGCTCATTGCCTTGCTGGATTGGCTGGTATGGGCCATCTACAGCATCTCAAGGTGGACAGTGCTCCTGCTTATAGCTTTTCTAAATTAAAAAACTTGTGTTCAACACAAAATAGCTCACAGCATGGACATTCCTCAAGGACAGAGTGACACAGAAAGACCCCACAGATGGCTCAAGCAACAATTAGAAAAGCAAAAGAGGGAAATTCTCTGCTCCTACCAGTTCTCTAGACAGGGCTTTATTTACACTAAGTTTTAATTGTGCAAAAGATGACATTAACAGAATGGCACTGGTTGCCAGAGGACAGGGAAATAAAACCTGAGGTGCTATAGAAACACATCGTGACAAGAAAGTGGTTTGGCCTGTTCCCCGTGCTAATGTGGGGAAGAGGGTATTCTTGTCTTCCCTGAAGGTGTGGAACAGCCACTTTGGGTACCTTCAAGGCACCTAAAGAGCTTTGGATGCAGTGAAGTTCCTGGTTGCAGGTGTGAAGAGGCTGAGACTGGAGCCCACAGAGAAACCGAAAGTGTGGCCCTTGAAGCCAATCGAGCGGTCTCCAAGGAGGAGGCCTCCTGCACAGACTTCAAGGAGGGCGACACCACCAACGTGGGGTCAAATAAAAAGGCTGATGCAAATGTCGGAGGAGGGAGCACGAGGCCTGGGCTTGGGAAATAACCCTGCAGCTATATTTCTCATGTGTCTGGTAATCATATCCATTCAGGTAAGTCCAGTCAGGGGAAAAGCCTACTGGACCTACGGCCCCAGACCATCGTTTTTCTCATTTAATGACTTGGTCACATCCTTCCATACCTTTTTCTGCTAATGGCATCCTCTGTTTGGAAGAATACTTCTGTAGCTACCTGGAGTCCTGGTGGGCTCTCTTCAATTGGTGGTGAGCTACAGCCCTTAGGTTTAGATAGAATTTAATGTCACACAGATGAATACTAGCATGTGTGAGAGCAGCCCCTTATAGTAAGAGCAGATATGACTGGGGAATGAACTGAGGCCCGTCCCTGCTTGTTTGGACGCTCAGCGATAGTGTGTATTTGGCTCAGTTATGTCAGCACCTGCAGAATGGAGGAGGCTCATGTAAGATTGTTTCTCCTATTATTGTCACAAAGTAGTCCTTGACAAGCTTCAGGCTTCAGTCTGTTGAACCTGTTAAAGCATTCCTTACACTTTGTTGGGAGCAGCAGCTGTTATGTTCTTCCCTCTTCTCATTCTTACAGTCTGGTGTTGAGCATTTCAGCGAACCACCTCTGGACTAAGCACGGAGAGTCTTCGTGAACATCTAAGAAATAAGAAAGGGGGAGATGTGGGGAGCAGAGGAAGGCCTAAGTGAATTGTGTGTTGTTTGACATGAGCACGGCCATGTCAAGGACCCCAGTGCCTCAGATCCATGGACATGGCAAAGCCTTTTCCGGGTCAGGCTCAGGGCCAAAGCCTTCCCCTGGTCCAAGCACGAATGTTGACAGTGTGTACAGAAAGCATCAACTGCAGCTTCCTCCTCCCAACTGCAGCTTCCTCCTTCCAACTGCAGCTTCTTCTTCCTGGATATTTACAGCTGAGACTGTTCCCTTACAGAGACCACCCAAGACTAACCCCTCCTCCTTGTGCTGTACATAATAAACATGCTGAGTTTTGGGTCGCATAGTAAGTGCTCTCCGTCAGAGAGAGCAAAGCCCACCTGGTCTCAGCTTTTCTGTATGTGTGTCTGTCATTTCTTCAGTGTCTGTAGTTTCTTCATTCCTGCGTCGCCCCAGTCAGGTTTCTAGGACCCAGCAGTACTAGGCATAAGAGTTAATAACTTCATAAGCACTAACAACTAGTATATGGCTGAACCTAAGTTGAACCCAGAGTCCAGTAGTTCTTTTCTTGTTTGTTTGAGACAGTGTCTCATTATGTAACCCCTATTGACCTGGGACTCACTGTGAGTTTAGGGTAGCCTTGAACTCACACTTAGTATCCAACTGCCTCTGTCTCCTGAGTTCAGGCTGAGTCCCAGTTTTTCCCTGCACTGTCACACTGCTCCTCTTTTGAGTATTTCTTACTGTTTTTGCTTTGCTCTCCCAGGACACTTTGAAGGTTGATAGTTCTGACAGTAGTGTTTACAGGCTGATATTCGTATGCACATTCACTGTCCTTACCCCTGTCTCCCACCCTCTCTGCTTCTGAAGAGGACCATGCCAGTTCTAACATGCTTCACCTATACCTGAGGCATCTTCAGAAAACAAAGTCTTATGTTTGGGTGCCTTCATTAGTCATTTAAGAAAAGAGGATACTTTCTTTGTAGCTACAGAGAGATTTTAGACCTCAGTGCGGTATCAGAGTATACTTTTGAAGCCAGGGTTACCCTGTCCTTTCTAAGGTGGGGACAGAGCTGTTAACAAGGCACTTCTTTGGGTGGAAAGATAGTGCCTGCAGAATGTGCATGCGAGCGTTCTTACAAAGCTGGCCTTTTTGTAAGAGCCCTTGCAAAGTCTTCTAATTTTGTTGCCTTGAAGGTCATCTTAGGAAAGATAAAAGTTGCTCCAAAAATCTAAACTCTTGAATTTAAAAAAAAAAAAGGTCCTTCACAATGGGGTTGTTCTATTGAGACCAGTTCAGTTTCTGCCAGTGTGTGTGTGGGGGGGGTGGGGGGGCTGTGAAGATAGATAGCTTTTGTTAAGCTATCTCCAAGGATGTGTTCTGAAGAAGACATTCAGTAGTAATTTAATCTGAATTGCTTTTCAGTATCACTTTGCCCTTGCTGGGTATCAGACTTAGGGCATGTGCATCTTGGACTGGTGGTCCATATCAGCTGTATCCCCAGACCACAGTAATGATTGGGGGATGATGGGTTATATGTTTTCTTTACCCTTTTTTTCTTTCTTTCTTTTCTTTCCCTATTTATTTATTTATTTATTTATTTATTTTTGCAAGAAGCCAGTAAAATTTGACTCTTCGGTCCATAATTTTAAGTTCCCTGTCTTCCAGAAGACATTAGGAAATAGAAATTGACGAGGAAAGTGGATTTATTTAGTTTGGAAAAGGGAAACATAATGAGGGTTTTTTTTTTTTTTCAATTTCCTTATAGCAATGTTCCATCTTTAATAGGAAAGATGAAACCCACAGAAATATACCCTTAAAGGTCCAGCTAGTATCAGAATAGTGAGATTTTTTCTGAGAGAGCTCAGCAGGAGAAACCCCAGAGAAACCTTATTTATTTGGTTTATTTCCTGAGTGTTCCTGTTATCGCTGTTGCTGGGGGAGTGTTCTCTTAAAGCCTGGAGTCTGTTAACTGCCTTGCTCTTCCTTATGTCAAGTCCTCTCAAGTGTTCTTGGCCTCTTGGTTTCACTAAAATTCCTAGCTCATAAGTCAGTGATTTAAAATATAGGAGGTGTTTGCTGTAAGTTTCCGTGATGGTCTTTAGGATGAGCTCTAGGAGGCGATGTGACAGTCTTCCTCTATCCTAGCCTTGCATATGGGTTTTAGCACTTAACAGGGATTTGAACTGTGAGACCCCTGTATTGTGGAGTTGGTGATTGTGGTAAGAATTACCCCTTTTGTTGCCTTCTAAATAAACTGCACATACCTGAGACTAGACTTTTAAATGGAGCAATCGTATTCCAAAGCTATTCTCATTCCTTTGTGGTTCTGAAATGTCATGTTGTTATCTATTAATATTTCCAAGCTTTTAATGGAGCTTACTTGAACAAGCAAAGGTAAGCTAACTTCTGAACATATTTAAGTCATGGTGGGAGAAAGGTATGTGACCTTTAGTTAATAGTAAATGGACAACCACAGTGTATTCTAAAGTCAACAATAAATAATATTCTTACACTTTAAAGGTTTGTTTTAGTGAATTATATCATTGCTGAATGAATTCTTATCACTGTTCAGTTATCTTATTTTCTCTCAACTAGACCTTATCTTTTTTTCTAATAATTGAGATAAATTGTTTATCTCTAAATCTGGAGGAAAGGACATGTTTATTTTAAAACATATATATTTGCTTTGTATTGTAGTTCTTGAGTAGCAAACTGTCTTAATCCAGTCATGAAGAATGGAGTCTCTTATTTGCCTGTTTATTGGCTTCTCTTTAATACAGCAAACAGAATATCTTTTTTTCTATGTCAACTTAATGTACCATTAGGTATAGCACTAACAATAGCACATCAAAGAAGTGTGACTTAAGTAAGTCACTAAATGTAAAGACTTCTGTGAAACCTTTTATATTGGATCTGTTTAACCATAACATCTTTGTATGGTTTATATTTATATTTAATTCAGTCTGTTATTAGCTAAGTTTTTGTTTTAAGTAGGTGGTTAGTGGACCATGCCGCTGAATTTAGAAGGTGTCAATTTGTCATGTAATTCGTGAATATATTTTATGTTGAGTTTTACTTTCTTAGATGAATTAAAGAATACTCTTACTTTGTCTATATTAAACATTTCAGCTAGCCGGGTATGGTAGTTCATACCTGTAATCTCATCACTTAGGTAGCTGAGACATGAGTTAAAGATCAGCCCGGATTACAGAGTGAAACCAACAGACAGACAAAAGAAAAACAAAATCCCAAAGCAGCAAAGCTAGCAGATTTCCCGTGACTCTTGACATTAGCGGGAAGATCAATCTTAATTATGTACAGATTAACCTTGGCTTTACTTTGAACTCAAGTGTGCTTATTAACAGACACGTCTTACTCTCAAGATGAGTTCTCTTTATTCACATGAACAAAACAGAACACCCAAAAAATAGTCGTAGGAGCATAGGAGGTGGCAGAACCTGTGATTGGTGATACTTACTGAGTGTTCTTGGAAATCCCAGCTGTTTCTGGAGTTTTCCTTTTTCAAAATAGACCTTTGAGATTTTTCTTCTAAGCAAATATTTAGTCCTGTTTATAAAGTGTTGTCTTTGTTTTGTTTTGTTTTGTTGTTTTGTTTTTTTGTTTTTTGAGACAGGGTTTCTCCATGTAAGCCTGGCTGTCCTGGAACTCACTCTGTAGACCAGGCTGGCCTCGAACTCAGAAATCCACTTGCCTCTGCCTCCCAAGTGCTAGGATTAAAGGCATGCACCACCGCTGCCGGGCAAGTGTTGTCATTTTTAAGTTAGATTAGTTGTCATTTTTAAGTTGCATTAGTTGTTACTTTTTACATTTTGATTTTCCCAGATTAGGCAACACTAGGTAGGTAGTAACTGTATGATAAGCCTTACACAGGGAGAGCACCAGGTGTGTCTTTCCCACAGTGTACCTTCTGGTGGACTTACTTCACATCCATATGTACGCTGTAGGGTGACACTCAGCACTGGGCGTCTCAGGAAATGAAAGCACTTCTGTCACTGTTACACTTAAAGCCATGGTGTCCCCGGTAAGCAGAGGACTGAGCTCAATATAGTTTGTTAACTGACATTCTTTTCTGTTATGGCTACTGAGCTACCATCAAGGTGGTGTTATCATACAAAAGGAATGTGTTTAGCATACAGCTGTACAAATGTAGTTCACTAGAAATGGTCACTGCCTTCCAGGAAAGCGTGTTCTCAAAGGAATTGAACTACAACAGTCTCAAGGCTGAAGGAGGTAAATGTTTACAGAGCTCAGAAATATTTTCTGAGAACACTACTGTTGGCTCTACAGTCAGTGAAACAGATGGTTCTTTTTTCATGCTTAAACCAGTTAGTTCAAGTTAAAATTGCTTTTACTAAACTGCTTTGCCTAGATTTTCTAATGGTTCCAGTTTTGATAATAATCTGCTGATATTAATATGCATGCTGGGATGTCCTTTGGAATGTCAGATCTCTCTCACTTTTAATGTAATGTCAAGATTTATTTCCTTGCCTTTCTTGTTGGTTTGACTCTTGTGTTTGTGCTTTCCACTTTACAGGCATGCAGTATGGTGACTATGTTAATAATCAAGCTAGCTCCACACCAACTCCCTTGTCATCAGCTTCCGATGATGAGGAAGAGGAGGATGAGGATGAGGAAGCAGGTCTGCTTTAGCTTCACACAGTTTCTATCTTCGCTTGTTCAAACTGTCTTTATTTTACAGTCTCAGCCTTTAGACAATGTCTGAAGATTGTGCATGATGAACAAACACCTCAGAGTGGGTTATAGAGCTTGGCTCACTTGACTTAATCATGTCTTTGATGATGGTTGAATGTTTTCTTCTTTTAGACATACCTGTCTTACCAAGCTGTGTGCAAAGGAGTGAGACCTGGCTGAAGCTCCTGGCTGGTTGCCGTAGCACCCCTTAGGAATAATGTTTTCTGCTTTGCATGTTCCTTCAGACTAATCAAAATTAGCTATATGGGTTGGTTTTGTTTTTTTTTTTTTTGGTTTTTTTCAAGACAGGGTTTCTCTGTGTAGCCCTGGCTGTCCTGGAACTCACTCTGTAGACCAGGTTGGCCTCGAACTCAGAAATCCGCCTGCCTCTGCCTCCCAAGTGCTGGGATTAAAGGCGTGCGCCACCACCACCTGGCGGATTTTTTTTTTAATGTGATAGAGAAGATTGTTCTATAGGGTCTGGGTCCCCTTGGGCCCTGTCAGCGTAAGCTTAGAAGTACTACATCAGCGGTTTCCAGCTTGTGAAATAGTAGTTCATATCATTCACTGTATGGTTGTGTAGTGACAACCTGCTCAATTATATTTTTGTGCTTTGATAGGTAGAATGCTATTAAAAATTAAACAGTTCAGGTCTTCCACTGATAGTAACACTTGAGAGGAGATGAGGAAGTGAGGCTGCTTTGTCAATGAGTTTATGTGACCATAGGTCTCTTCCTATTTATTATTGATGGAAGGATTTGCTACAATTTCTCTTACCAAAACCTGCTGTTCTGTGTGTATTATTAAAACTATTTAAATCTTTTATACATGATTTGAGGGGGATAAAAGTTGCCAGGTAGGAAGAAATTTTCTTTATTCAATATATAAAAATATCAGTTATTTTTCAAAAATATTTTAAATTTTTTATTTTAACTTGATTTCGAATTTTCAAAGTTTAAAAGTTATTCCAGTATATGTTTTGTCCAAATAAACCACCTTCTTTATAATTCTTTATATATTTTTCCCTTCGTTGTCTGAAAGTCAGATGTCAGGCATTCTGTTGATGCAAAGCAAACAGAAACAAAGCTCTCAAATACTTACTCCCAAATACTCCTTGCCATGTGTGTCCCCTAGTCATGAGGGTCGTGCAGTTACAGCAGGTGGGACATTGGTGTGATAACACTGGTGTCTGTAGCTCGTGGTCAGTCCTTAGTAATTGTCTCAGTTTCACCTTGTATAGTTGTCTTCGTGGCCCTGGACCCATTCCCTAATAGTTCTTTGAACTTAGTTGGTAAGTCTGCAGTAGTTCTGTTAATGCAAACAAACAGAAGCAAAGCTCTCAGTTCACAGGGAATAAGAGAATTTATTCAAAGCTGAAAGTGAGTGACTGACTTACGAACACAGGTTGCCCTACTATGTTCCAGTGTGGTAATGGTTTCAGGAAGTTTGATAGTAGCAGAAGAGAGGAAGCCATAATCTAGGTGCTTTTCAGATCGATTGGTGGAAACGTCAGGTAGAGGGATGCACAGCTCAGGGGAGGGATCCTTAGCTCTGGGCTCAGATGCCTGACATTCTAGTCGCACTGGCAGAGGCTGAGTTTTTGTACATTCCAGAAGGATTTACCTGACTGTCATTAGGATGTTAGGTCACACACGGAGGCGGGAAGTAAACGGCTAGTAAGGGGGCGATAGCTAGTCAGGATGATTCTGGATTTCAGCCTGTAGCAGGCCAGCTTTGTAAAACCTGTCAGTCTTAGAGAATTATTTAACATGGGTATGGCTTGTTTCTAGGAACTTGATTCACAAAGGCCAGTTATTTTATAAAGTGTTTCCTGATAATGAACATTATATCCGATCATACAGTTTTTCCTTTTCATTGATGCTCTTTTGATTTATTGAGACTGAGAGTATCACCTAGCTCATGCTAGTCTCATATTCTGTGTATAGCCAAGGCTAACCTTACACTCTCTTATCTCCACCCTCTGACTGCTGTAATATACCACATGTTCACAGGCACACTTGGGTTAAAGGACACAGCTCTGACAGGATTTTAGAGCAACATTGTATTTGCAATGCCCTTGGTGATGTGTGTTCACATATGGATGATGTTAACATTCTGTAAGGTGGTATCTGCCAGGCTGACGCTGTAAGTCTGTTGCTTTGTCCTGTTGAAGCTAACGAGTACTCTGTAGAGATTTTTCTGAGATGTGCAAATGTGCTGAGTGTTGTTTTTTCCTTTTTGTGTATGTGCACATGTGCTGAGGCATGGGTCTGTGCACAAGCACAGTCAGGAGAGTGCTTTGGATTTCTTAAAGCTGGAAGTACAGGCATGAAAGGGATGGCATTTGATGTAGACTGGAATCTATCTTTTACTTTATGTAGGTACTGAGAGCTTAACTCTGATCCTCATTGCTCAGCAAGTACTCTAGTGGCCGAGCTAGCTTTCCAGTGCAGAGTACCATGTTCTTTATTCAACTGTCATCCTTTGCTTTAATATTCATTAATATCTTCAAACTCTCAGGGTCCTATATTGATGAGTTAGAATTTTATGAGAATCCATTGATTTGGCTAGTGGCAATGCCTTCTGTTGTGCTCTGCTATCTTTCTTCATCCCTTGTAAATATAGCACTATTTGGGCAAGGAGAGATAGAGCAGAGAAAGTGAAGAACATCCCTTGAGTTTTACGACTGCATATTTCATATGTGTCTGCTACACTGGATGAATCCTGCCAGTCCTATAATGGGTGTTACTGTGAAACTCAGAGATGGAAGCTATCCATGTTTTTCTCTCAACCAGAAGGTAGTGGGCATGGAATCTGCCTTTCATTTTTCTGCATGTTTTATCTGAGTTGTGTAGAAGCAAAACCTCAGTTTGCTTAGTTTCTTAAAATTGAGCAATACTAGTAAATATTTTTTGGTTGTTGACCCCTAGAGAACAGCTTAGGCCTTTTCTTCAAGGCTTCCGTTTTTCTCTTTTTTCAGCTTCAGAGAATCTGCTGACTTTATTTCTTCTTGAGCTAAGTTTTCCCTGTGGGTCCAGCTGAGTGGTTCATTTAGCTCTTCTCTCCTTTGCTTCCTATGATTCTGGCTCCTTTTTTTCCTCCTTTGTTTTGTTTTTTTTTCAAAGCTTCAAGCTGGGCAGTGGTGATGCACGCCTTTAATCCCAGCACTTGGGAGGCAGAGGCAGGCGGATTTCTGAGTTCGAGGCCAGCCTGGTCTACAGAGTGAGGTCCAGGACAGCCAGGGCTACACAGAGAAACCCTGTCTCAACTCCCCCTCTCCCCCCCAAAAAAAGCTTCAAAAGCTGGAAAGCTGGGACATAGAGCCAGTATAGACTGAAGGGGAGTTCTTCTCACGATCTCCATTCATAGACACGTCTTCCACCTGGCCTCATCGTTCTTAGTCTCATGCTCAGGTTGTAACAGGACTGAGGAACCTGGAGCTACCTGAGGTATATAGGGAGATAATCCATCAAAACTGGTTGTTTATCTAAAGTAGCTTTCACACTGAAAAGCAACAGATAGAGCTTCCTTAATCTGAAATGTGAAAGACTACAAAAGCCAGATGTTTTCAGTGCCAAGATGACTCAAGTGGACAATTAACCCTAGATGTACTAGAAAGACGTACAATTACTGTTGGACCCCATATTTAAGGTACATGTGAAATATAGTTTATGTTTAGCTTTAAATTCATTTAAAGACACTTCATTGTTTATATATACATGTTCTAGAATCTGAAAGAAAAATTTACAAACTGAAACCTTTCTGGTTCCATGTATTTTAGATAAGAAGTTTTCAGTCTGTATTTTTGCTTTAAGGAGTAATACAGTGGCTTCCAGAAATACTTAATAAGGAGACAGCATTCATAATTATAATACAACTTAAAAAGGCAATGATTTCAGATTTTAAACAGATTTTCTCTTTACCTGGAGAAGAAATGCTTTTCTATTGTCATAAGGGAAGATTTCTTAAATGGAAAAAGGAAATCAGACTGCAGTGTACTGGTCATGAACTCAGGGTTAGTAGGTCTTCAGTGTAACTGCATTGTAAGGTAACGGGTGGTGGCACCGCAGTGTGTGAGAGACGAGGGTGCGAGGCAGGTGTCAGCCGTGGTTTGAAGGGTCACAGTGTGAAGGTTCTGTAGAGGGTAGTCCTCCAGGATTGTAGTGAAGTCTTGGAGATTTCTTCAAGTGTCTTCAGAATGTCAACATACTGGTTTCATATGTGTTCACATGTACGTGTGCTTAGTACAGTTATGATTGGTATCAGCAGTGATGCTATGAATGCACTAGAATGGATCAGTTAAAACTCGGTTTTACCAAAGTTCCATTGTGTTAACTGGTCCTGACTCTTTGTGGTCCATTTGTGATTACAAATGTTACTACTTTGCTATTGTGACAAGAATTGAACTTCTGGAAGTAAATGAACAGACTTAAATATCATGAAATAAGCTACAACAACTGTGTATAAGAGTCCTACTTGGAAGTCTGTGGCTATGGTATTAAGATGGGCATTTTAAAACTTTTATTAAAATGTTTTCATGTATTTTGATGATAGTCTTTCTACTCCTAGTCCCATCTCTTCCTAGATCTTCCCATTTTAGTCTCCACCCAGATTCAAGTTTGCGCTCTCTCTCTCTCTCTCTCTCTCTCTCTCTCTCTCTCTCTCTCTCTTTTTCTCTCTCTCTCAAAAAAAGAAAAACAACAAAAAATGAAAATCAGAATGGACAAATAAACTAAAAAGAAAGAAAGAAAATCAGTAAGAGAAAAAAACAAAACAAAATAATAATAAAAAAAAACTACAAGCCAAAAAGCACACAGACACAGAGCCCATTTTGTGTTAGCCCACCCCTCCTGGAATGCTTTCCCTGTGTGGTTGACAGATGAAGTAACAGTCTACTGAAGAAAACTGATTTCCCCTTCTCAGCAGATACCAGTTGCAAATAGCTTTTGGGCTAGGGGTGGGACTCTCAGTCTACCTCAAAACAAACAGATTTTAAGATGCTAAAATTTTAGTGTTTAACTTGCCATGAAAGAGCCTCAGATTCATGATTAAATAGACATATGATCTTTAATAATTTGATATAAAATATCTTAATTTTTGGCTTTACTTTCTTCAAGAATAATTATTTTGCTTTGTTTTAAGATTTATGTTTCAAAAAGGCATTCATTTATAAGTGTGTGTTTATGTGGAGTAAACATATGCCACAGCATGTTGTGAGATCAAAGGCAACTTGTGGAGTCAATAGTCTCTTTCTGCCACGTTGGCCTTGGACAGTCTTAACTCAGGTATTAGGCTTGTGTGGAAGAGCCTGTTCAACACAGAGGTCAGCAAAGGGTGTTGAATCCCCATGTAACTAGAGATTTAGTTGTGAACAACTGGAGGTGCTGGGAATAGAACTTGGAACCTTTGGAAAAGCAGGCAGTGCTCTTAACAGCTGAGCCATCTCTCCAGTCTCAGAGATATTAAATGTTTCTGAGTATTTTGGCCAAATGTATGTGCACTGCATGTGTGCCTGAGGCCCAAGGAAGAGGGCACTGGATCCCCCGGTACTGGAGTTATGGACAGTTTTAAGTTACCATATGAATTCTGGGAATGGAGTCACCCAGGTCTTCTGTAAGAATAGCAAGTGCTCTTAGCCACTGAACCATCTCTAGCCACAATAATTATTATGATTTCCTCTTCTTCCACTTTTTTGAGGGAGAGTCTCACTGTGTAGCGTTGGTTGGCTTGGCGTTAGTTATATAGATCTACTGGCCTCAGACTCGCAGAATCTGTCTCCTGAGTGCTAGGATTAAATGCCCAGCAAGAATTATTATTTCTCAGTAGTACTTTTAAACCTTTTTCTTGGTCATAGAGAATACCATAGATTGTTGTTGGTGTATGTTTTGAGATACAGTCTCATCATGTAGCCTTGTCTGGCTTGGAACTCTACGTAAGCTAGACTGGCCTTAAACTCATAGAGGTCTACCTTTTGCCTTACCATGGTACTTTATAGCTGTCTTATTGAGGTGTAACTCACATACCTTAAAATTAGCTTACTTAAATTTCTTCTCAGCAAGTTTGACTGTCTTCTTACTTTATTACCCACTAGTATTCCAGAACATTCTGATCACCTCCAAAGAGAACTTCCTTATCTTTTAGGAGTCACTTCCCATTCTGCCTTTCTCATCAACTCAGCTCAAGCACCTGCTGATTTGTTGTTGAGTTGTGCTTGCTTATTCTGTGACTGGCTTCTTTCTCTGAGCACAG
Organism: Rhabdomys pumilio; assembly: GCA_030674055.1. NCBI lineage: Eukaryota > Metazoa > Chordata > Mammalia > Rodentia > Muridae > Rhabdomys > Rhabdomys pumilio. The sequence continues at coordinate 27,289,667 of JANHMN010000001.1, forward strand.
TGTGTGAGCTCATCCATACTGGCCCCACATCAGCGCTCTGTCCCTTTTTGCTGTAGAAGAGCCAGTCTGTTTTGTGTGTCATTTTTATTTACCTGTTCCCCAGTTGGTAGACATTGGTTGTTCCCATCTTTTGCCTGTGATAAGTAGTGCTCGTGTGAACGCTTGTCAGTGTTTGTGTGGTTTGTTTTCATTTCTCTTAAGACATTTCTTGGTCATATAGTAACTGTATTTTTAGAAACTGTAAAGTAGCTAAAGTAGCTACATTATTTTACAATTTCATGAAGTTTCCAGTTTTTCTGCATTTTTACCCCCCAAAAAAATGCTACTATGGATCTTTTTGGGGTTAGCTGTCTTGGTGGATGTGAAGGTGCTGTGTTCCTGCTTTGATTTCCATTGTCCCAGTAGCTGGTGATGCTGAACATCCTTTGATGTGTTCACTGCCTTTTACGTACCCTGTTTAATGGTGGGTTCTGTGTTCTCCGGTTGTGTGGTTTTAACACTTGGGCCATCGTGCATTTTATAGTACCCCTCCTGTACTGTGCAGCTAGCTGCTCTCCTGGTGCTGGCCAGCTTTTGGGTGTGCTAAAGTAGGTTGCTAAACATTTTTGTCACACCAAAGGAGAACCCTGTATGCACTGAGCCATGCCCCTTCCTCTTCCTCTCCCCTCAGCCCTCAGTGGCCACCAGAGTACCCTCTGACCGTAGACTTGCATATTCTAGAGACTCATTGAAATAGAACCGTACTGTATGGATTGTGTTATATATTCTCCTTTTTGGCCTGGCCTTTTTTCCGCTAGCATGGTTTCAAGATGTGTTTACCTTGTAGCAAGTATGAATTCTTCCTTCCTTTTAACTGAATGGTAATCCATTATTCTAGACACAGTGCATTTTATGTAGCCATTACCTGTTGGCAATTATTTGTGTTTATGTGTGTTTTTGTTTGTTTACTGTGTGTTTTGCGATGGGGTCTTGTTATGTAGCTTAGACTTGTTATGTAGTTAGATAAATGATGGTCCTTCTGCCTCAGCTTCCTGAGTGCTAGAATTACAGCATGCACCCTCACACTGGCTTCCATGTACTTTTTAAAACGCTAGTAATATGATTCTTTTTGTTCTGTTTTGATGACAGGATCCCACTAGGCAGCCAAAGCTCAAGTTCAGCATTGAGCCTCCTGAGTGCCAGTTTTATAGGAGTGCCACTGTGCTTAACACTGAGACTTTGACCCTGCATAGCAGCATTGTTCTCGAGTCAGATATGTGGACACACAGAAAAACTGTTACTTCCCAGTAACACTGGAAGTGGCATGTGTATACATAGTTTACTATCTATCACCAAAGAGGAGGGCTTAGTAACTACAGCTAGTACTGCACTCCAGGTGCTCAAGTGCTCAGACTGACGGCAAGTGGCTTTCCTCCTGAGCCGTCTAGTGAGCCATGTGACAGCTGAAGGACAAACTCTGTGCCTTCTGCCTTGAAATCATATTCTTGACTGAGAATAAAGCATCCCTATACAAGTTACTGTCAGTTGTGCCCTTAGTTGATCAATTAATTCTTA
>JANHMN010000001.1:27293720-27324963 GCA_030674055.1 Rhabdomys pumilio
GAGGAGCAGTGATGGTGTTAACCAAAAACAAGCTGTTGTATGCCATTTCATTGTAGTAGAGCCTAGACTGCAGTCTTCTACTGCTGCTGTCTCCTGTCACCCACACAGTGACACACTCCTCCCTTCATGACTTCAGTGTTCAGAACGACAGCACAATTGACTTTGTCCTTCTAGTCCCTCACCAGTTTGATAATATCACTTTCACTAGGATGAAATTTACCTGAAGCTGTACTGTTGTGTACCTAACACTATTCCTTGTCACGAGACCATGAGTCAATAGAAAAGTGTAATCCTCTCAGCTTAGTGTATAGCTCCCTCTTGCTTTTGAAAGAAAGTGTAAAAAACTTAGTCTTTTCTGGTCAAGCACTTTTTGTCCTAGGAATTAATTAAGAGAAAGAGAGAGGGAGAGAGGGGGAGAGAGGGAGAGGAGGAGAAAGAGGAGGAAGAGGAAGAAGAGGAGGAGGAGGAGAGAGTGGTGGCAGGCCTATCTACAGGTGTCTTCTAAATTCAAACACAGTCAATAAAAAGTTGGATTCTTCAAGAGAACTTTTAAACGATAATTTTATTAAGTCATGTACTTTTCGGTCCATGTTCTTGCAGACTCTTAGCTGGTAAGAAATACCATTTTTAATACAAAAAGTTCAAGAGATTATAACTTAAAGATTGATTTAAAGTAAGACCAAGTCAATATACTAAAATCTTACACTGTTGTTGCCAAGTTTTCCATTTTTTTTCCAGTTTTACTGGAATTTTTGCTTTTATGTTTAAATAAAAATGAAGAACATCCAGTCACTAATTTTCTTAGTCACTTACTGATGCCAGATGTTGTTCTAGACGTTTAGGACAATATTTTATATCCTACCCACAATTTACTTATGCAGATAATACCTATTTCTAGGGTATTATAGGAATATGCCACTACGTTCAAGGACATTTTACATTAAGGGTCAAATAAAGGGCAGTTTAGAAAGAACTAATTTTTAATCTTAATTCCCCTGTTTTATTTTCTGCTTCTTAGTCCCAGTCCTCCTGGGAGAATTAAAAACCAAAAATATACACTACTGTGTTAACTATGTTTGACATTATTAGAAGTAACATCTGAGGCATTTGTTATTGAAATTATGCATAGGCAAAGCGATGCATAAAGTAAGATTGACAGAATATTGATAGTTATTAAAGTCTGTGATCTGTACATGGGTTTAGTGATCTTCTCTTTCGAGTTGATATGTGGTCTTCATATGTCACAGTAAAACTTTCTGAAAAGAAAAGAATGCCAAAGGTTACTGCTTGCCAACTGAATTTTGGGTTGTGAGCACCTAATTTTTTCTTCGTAGATATGCATTCTTCTTCAGCAAGCAGCCCTGTTCCAGATCGTGCCCCGGAACCTAATTCCTCCCTCGCCCAGGCTCTGTCTGCAGCCCCTACTCCCGCTGCTGCTCAGCCAGCAAAGGTAGCAAAGCCCTTTGGCTATGGCTACCCAACTCTGCAGCCGGCCTATCAGAATGCAGCACCACCACCCACCCCTACAGCACATCCCAGTGGCCCAGTGTATTCTGGATATCCCCAGGTGTGTATTCAGTCATGTGTGATAAGTTGATAAAAGTTGTATCCATTGGAGTACGTCTCTGATAATCTGAATCTAACGAGGTGGAGTCTGAGTAGCTTGAAAAGTGAGTAGCTTGGGTTTTCTTTAGGTTTTTGCAGTTTTTTTTTTATAATCAGGAAATTAAATGGTAAAAAAACTGAGTTAACTGAAATTATTGGAAGCACAAAGCATAGCTTCTAAAACTTAGCCAATTTATAGAGACCGCTGAATACCTGGACAGTCCTGTTGGAGCATCTGATCTTCAGCCTTCTGGCCCAGGATCATCTGACAGACCTAGTGATGCAGAATTATTAAGGGCTGATTACTCTGTCTTGGCAGATATAATCAGTTGACTAATCTGCAAGTGTGTCCTTTTCTGGACAGTAATTTGTCTGTACGTGGAAAGAGGTAATTCTTGCCTAGTGGCTGTCTCACCACAATTGGAATAACTCCAAAGATGCTCAATTTCTTCTTAGAATCCAAGACAGGAAGCTGTCAGGAGCAGACAGGTCTCTAATCAAAATGAACATTAATACAGAAATGTTTGTAATGTCAATTCTGTGGATTTCTGATGTTTTGAAAACCAACTATCCATGTAAGGTAATCTGGATTGTTGTCTGTTAACTCCTCTCAACTATTTCTAAAGAAAATATAGAAAATACCCTAACAATAAACTCCAAGCCATGAATTTGCTATAGGCCCTTAACTCACAGGCTAACCATCTCAAATAAGTTAAAAAATTAAAGAAGGACTGGGTCTAAGCCTTGTATTCCTAAATGTGTTATACAGGCACAATGCCTATGACAGTAACAATATTCATCTCACTTTTACGTTAATAAGAAGCTTGTACCAATGGAAACCTTAAATTTGAAATCAAAGTAAATTTTGTACCATTTAAGAAATTATAACTTCGGCTGGGCGGTGGTGGCACACGCCTTTAATCCCAGCACTTGGGAGGCAGAGGCAGGCGGATTTCTGAGTTCGAGGCCAGCCTGGTCTACAGAGTGAGTTCCAGGACAGCAGGACTACACAGAGAAACCCTGTCTCGAAAAACCAAAAAAAAAAAAAAGAAATTATAATTTCATTTTAATAACAATTATACAGATTTCTACCAGTAGGTTATGGCTATGCAATAAATCTTAGCTAATCCTCCCTGTTCCACCAAAACCACTACTTTTCCCTAGAAGGACAGCCCAATATTAACCACCTCAGTCCCCAAGCCCAGAGAATAGGGGCGCCGACTCTTCATTAACTTCTTCAAGCTGATTATGAGTGTTGAGATATTAGAAGAGGGGTGGGGGGGAAGAGTAAATTGATAAGCCTCTGACACTGTGTCTTCACTGCATCCAGCTGGAATTCCAGGACATCAGAGGTTCAAGCAGGTCTGCTCAGCTCGCTTGATGAGTAGATACACCAAGGCTGTGTATTCTGCAATATACAATTCTCAAAACAAATTTTAGTATCAAGATAATTGTTTGAATTCTGGAATCTAGTCTTCTGGCGGCCTGCCTCTGTCATGTCTAATCCACATAATTCTGGGAGTTGCTATGAGGGTGTGCTCCCACCATCCTCCCATTTTCGCCTTCCTGCTCTCGAATTCCCCAACACTAGGGAATCCAAACTTTCAGGCACCAAGGCCCTCTACTTCCACTGATGCCTAACCCCTTACCCCATCCCCCCTCCTCCAATTACTATGAGAGTATGCTCCCAACATCCTCTCATTCCCACCTCCCTGCTCTTTCAATTCCCCAGCACTAGGGAATCCACACTTTCAGGTACCAAGGCCCTCCACTTCCACTGATGCCACTGCAAGGCCACCCTCAAGTATCTATACAGGTGGAGCCATGAGTCCCTCCCTTTGTGTTCTCGGGCTGGAGATTTTACAATGGCTACTCCAGCTTGTTTCTTAGGACCATTTGCTTGAAAATTTGTTGACCAGCCTTTTACTCTTAAGGTAAAGTCTGTCTTTGTCACTGAGGAGGGTTTCCTGTTTGCAGCAAAATGCTGGGTCCTGTTTATGTATCCAGTCCATTCGCCTATGTCTTTTAATTGGGGAATTGAGTCCATTGATGTTAAGAGATATTAAGGAACAGTGATTGTTGCTTCCTGTTATTTTTGTTATTAGAGGTGGAGTTATCTTTGTGGCTATCTTCTTTTGGATTTGTTGGAGGAGGGTTACTTTCTTGCTCTTTCTAGGGTATAATTTCCCTCCTTGTATTGGAGCTTTCCCGCTATTATCCTTTGTAATGCTGGGTTTGTGGAAAGATATTGTGTAAATTTGGTTTTGTCATGGAATATCTTGGTTTTTCCATCTATGGTAATTGAGAGTTTTGCTGGGTAGAGTAGCCTGGGCTGGCATTTGTGTTCTCTTAGGGTCTGTATGACATCTGTCCAGCATCTTCTAGCTTTTATAGTATCTGGTTAGAAGTCTGGGGTAATTCTGATAGGTCTCCCTTTATGTTACTTGGCCTTTTTCTCCTTACTGCTTTTAATAATCTTTCTTTGTTTTGTGCACTTGGTGTTTTGATTATTATGTGATGGGAGGTATTTCTTTTCTGGTCTAGTCTACTTATCATTCTATAGGCTTCTTGTATGTTTATGGACATCTCGTTCTTTAGGGAAATTTTCTTCTATAATTTTGTTGAAGATATTTATTGGCCCTTTAAGTTGGGAATCTTCACTCTCATCTATGCCTATTATCCTTAGGTTTGGTCTCCTCATTGTGTCTTGGATTTCCTGGATATTTTGTGTTAAGAACTTTTTGCATTTTGCGTTTTCTTTGACAGTTGTGTCAATATTTTCTATGGTATCTTCTGCACCTGAGATTCTTTCTTCTGTCTCTTGTATTTTGTTGGTGATGCTTGTGTCTATGACTCCTGATTTCTTTCCTAGGTTTTCTATCTCCTCTTTAAGAGATTTTTGTGTTTCCACTTTAAGGGCTTCTACCTGTTTACCTGTGTTCTCCTCACATTCTTTGAGAGTGTTATTTATGTCCTTCTTTAAAGTCCTCTATCATCATCATTAGAAGGGATTTTAAATCCGAATCTTGCTTTCCTAGTAATACAGGGAATCCAGGACTTTCATGTGTGGGAGAACTAGGTTCTAATGATGCCTAGTACCCTGGGTTGCTGATGCTTATGTTCTTGCGCGTGCCTTTTGCCATCTGTATCTCCTTAGTGCTACCTGCCCTGTCTCTGACTGGAGCCTGTCTTTCCTATTATCTTGGTTGTGTCAGAACTGTGTGGGGTGGGTGTAACTACTGGGGTAAGAGCTCGGGCCCAGAATCTGCTCAGTGCTCAGCCACAGACAGGATATTGTCCAGGTTAGAGCTCTGGGAGCCCTGCTTCCTCTGGGTTCTTAGAGGTTGGGGGCAGAGCTGCCACCCAAGATCTGCTCAGTGCTCTTGCCAAATAATAACTTAACGACTACTATGTTTGCTTTTGTGTTATAATTATCATTCTAATTTGAAACAAACTTTACAGTTTGAATTTATGCCTTGCATCTGATGGAGGCTGAGGCAGCAGCCCCGAATAGTGACGTACATTGCTCATTGCTTTGTTTGCTGTCATGTCATTTACTGCTTCCTCTACTCCATTTCCTCTGATCCAGGAGCTTGATCATATTCATATAGGAATCATAGGCTCATGATTATGGTAATCATATATTCATGTTGTCTTTGATTTAGTATTTATATATCAATATATATTCATGATTGTTAGCACAGCTAAGTCTTATTTCTTTACATAGGCCTGATTAGGAACTCTTGATGTCACCTAGGACACTTGACGTCACCTACTCTCTGCCTCACTTGCTGAACTGTGAGGATTGTCTGATGCTCAACCCGGTGACCTCCTGGTCCTTTGAACTGTCCTCATTAAATTGTTTTTGTTTTGTTTTGTTTTGGTTTTTTTTGATATTTTATTTACATTTCAGATGTTATCCCCTTTTCCCATTCCCCCCCTCACCCAGGAACCCCCTATCCTATCCTCCCTCCTCCTGCTTCTATGAGGATATGCCCCCACCCACCCTCCCAGTCCCACCTCACCACCCACAATTTGCCCCTCACTGGGCCGTCCGTCCAGCCTTTACTGGACCAAGGACTTCCTCACCCACCTATGCCTGACACGGTCATCCTCCCCTACTATACAGCTGGAGCCATGGGTCCCTCCCTATGTGCTCCCTGGCTGGTGGTTTAGACCCTGGGAGCTCTGGCTGCTTGATATTGTTGCTCTCCCCATGGGTCCCGCAAACCCTTTCAGCTCCTTCAGTCTTCTCTCTCACTCCTCCATTGGGAACCCCTTGATAAGTTAAATGGTTAGCTGTGAGCATTTGCCTCTGTATATGTCAGGCTCTGGCAGACCTCTAAGGAGACAGCTAGATCAGGCTCCTGTCAGCGTGCACTTCCTGGCATCCACATCAATGTCCACCTTTGGTGACTGCACATGGGATGGATACCCAGGTGGGGCAGTCTCCAGACAGCCCCTCCTTCAGTTTCTGTCCCACGCTTTTTCTCCGTATTTGCTCCGATGAGTATTTTGTTACTCGCTCTAAGAAGGACCAAAGCACTCACACTTTGGTCTTTCTTCTTCGTGAGCTTCATGTGGTCTGTGAGTTGTATCTTGGGTACTGTGAGCTTTTGGGCTAATATCCCATTATCAGTGAGTGCATACCATGTGTGTTCTTTTGTGATTGGGTTACCTCACTCAGGATATTTTCTAGTTCCATCCATTTACCTAAGAATTTCTCAAATTAATTGTTTTTAATAACTGAGTAATATTCCATTGGGTAAATGTACCACATTTTCTGTATCCATTCCTCTGTTAAAGGACATCTGGGTTCTTTCCAGCTTCTGGCTATTATAAATAATGTGAACATAATGGAGCATGTGTCCTTTTTATATGTTGGAGCATCTTCTGGGTATATGCCCAAGAGTGGTATAGCTGGGTCCTCAGGTAGTGCTATGTCCAGTTTTCTGAGGAACCGCCAGACTGATTTCCAGAATGGTTACACCAGCTTGCAATCCCACCAACAATGGAGGAGTGTTCCTCTTTCTCCGCATCCTCGCCAGCATCTACTATCACCTGAGTTTTTGATCTTAGTCATTCTGACTGGTGTGAAGTGGAATCTCAGGTTTGTTTTGATTTGCATTTCCCTGATGACTAAGGATGCTGAACATTTCTATAGGTGCTTCTTGGCCATTCGAGTTTCCTCAGTTGAGAATTAGCTCTGTACCCCATTTTTTAATAGGGTTATTTGGTTGTCTGGAGTCTAATTTCTTGAGTTCTTTGTATATATTGGATATTAGCCCTCTATTGGATGTAGGATTGGTAAAGATCTTTTTCCAATCTGTTGGTTGCCGCTTTGTCCTATTGACAATGTCCTTTGCCTTACAGAAGCTTTGCAATTTTATGAGGTTTCATTTGTCAATTCTTGATCTTAAAGCATAAGCCATTGGTGTTCTGTTCGGGAACTTTTCCCCTATGCCTAGGTATTCAAGGTTCTTCCCCACCTTCTCTTCTATTAGTTTCAGTGTATCTGGTTTTATGTGAAGGTCCTTTATCCACTTAGACTTGAGCTTTGTACAAGGAGATGAGAATGGACCAATTTATATTCTTATACATGCTGACTTCCAGTTGAACCAGCACCATTTTTTGAAAATGCCGTCCTTATTCCACTGGATGGTTTTAGCTCCTTTGTCAACAATCAAATGATCATAGGTGTTTGGGTTCATTTCTGGGTCTTCAATTCTAGTCCATTGATCTTCCTGCCTGTCTCTGTACAAATACCATGCAGTTTTTAATCACTAAGTTTTAACTAGTAGGTTTTTCCATTTGGTGATGTCTGTATATCTTCTATTCCAGATGACCATTACCTGAATGGGTGGTAAGATAGTGATTCTTCTGAAGTTATCATTCTATATGTATTAGTTAGAATTAGTGCATTCATGTAGTGAACCTTGGTTCCTGTACTAAGGAATGTGGAAGATAACTATATACAGATACAAAGTGTATTCCATATTTATTTTTTTGTCCTTTGTTTGTCAAACAGTTTGTGGTTAGAGTCACATGCCTGCCCAAGTTTATATTGTAAATAACAACAAAAGAACTAAATGAAAAACCAATTTAAAATGTTGACTACAGGTGAAAAGTGAAATGAGATATCCCTGAATATTTTTTGTAACGTTTTCATATCCAAACAGTACAATTTTTGGCCCATAGTTGAGTCAATCTATCATTTATAGCTTACGGAATAGATTACAGACTATACTTAATATACCTAATATATTTAAATTATTTCAAAATTATATCAGCTTTTATTATGAGTGTAAAATTATTAAATATAAGATTTGTTTTGTTAGTGCTGGAGAGATAGTTTAGTAGTTTGAGCACTGACTGTTCTTACAAAGGACCTAGGTTTGATTCCCAGCACTTACACTGTGGCACACAACTCAGTTCCAGGGAATTTAATGCCCTCTTCTGGTCTCTGAGGTCACCAAGCATACAAGTGGTGTATAGACATACATGCAAACAAAACATTCATACCCAAAATGAAATTTAAAAGTTTACAAAAGTGATGACAATATGCAGAAAAGCCATTTTACATATTAAATCAAATCAAATTAAGCCAAATCACATATTAAAATGAAAGATTTGTCTTTTTGTAATCTTTGTCCTTAGATATGTACCCCAAGTGTCAGTACAATTAGTTAAAACAATTTTTTTCATGGTACTAGAACTTGGCTTGGTTTCTTGAACTTTAAGGATTGCTTTTTACATCATCTGAATATTTTTGTTCTTATGTAAACACAGTATTTTGTATTTTGAGGGAAAGTTCATAAAACAAACAAACAAACAACTGGTCATGCAATAGCCCTAAAGGAAGTATAAACATAGGTACTATTTTGGTCAGTTTTGACTTACTTAACTCAAAGCTTGAGTAGTTTTAAAATATGACACTAATTCATTAAATTACTTTGAGTTAATAAAAAGCTGTGAATTCATAGTAATACTACAGGCATATCACAGGAGCAGAAAGCAACAGAGAACTCGACACATGCGCGTCCCAAGGCAGTGGCGCTCAGCCTATGGGTTGCGACCCCTTTGAGGACTGAACAACCCTTCCTTTCACAAGCTTGCATATCAGATATTTACATTATAGTCCATAACAGTAGCAAAATTACAGTTATGAAGTAGCAACAGAGATAGTTTTATGGTTGGAGTCACCAGGACATGAGGAACTATATCAAAGGTTCTCAGCCTTAAGAAGGTTGAGAGCTACTGCTCTAAGGTATCAGCTTATCCTGAAAATTGATGGAACTTGAAATGCTTCAACATTTATCTCTATTTAATGTAAACTATTTTTTGATGTTGAACTGTACGGCATTATGAATAAAGTTGGTTTTGCTTTGAAATGTTTAATATGCTTTAAATTGACTGTTTTGTTAAGATACGACTCTAAAACCAGATAGACATTTTCTCAATATCTTGAGTTTCCTTTGCATTAAAATCTAGTATTCAGAAACTTCTTTCATACATGTTGTAAAACTTTTCCTTTTGCCTTGAATTTCTCTTGCAGCATTACCCAGGGGTGAACCAGCTGTCCTCAGGTCTAGGAGGACTAAGCCTGCAGAGTTCTCCACAGCCAGAAAGCCTAAGACCTGTAAACCTCACCCAGGAGAAGAATATCTTACCTGCAACACCTATTTGGGCTCCTGTACCCAACTTGAGTGCAGAACTCAACAAGTTAAACTGTAGCCCAGAGTAGGTACTCTTTATTTTACAGCATCTTTACAGTAAGAGAGCTTGGGTGAGAACAGTGCCTGAGTCCCAGAAATAATCAGCAGTATGGTGTTGGTCCCTTGATTGGAAGTTTTGTTCCTATGGGCTTTTCTTTTTGAGTTTGTATAGAAGTACATGTAAGCTTTCCTCTGTGTGTGTGTTGGGGCTGGGTGTGCATGTGTATATGGTGCACTCTACATGTGTTGGGGCAGTGTGTATGTATATGGTGCACTGTATATGTGTTGGGGTGTGTGTATGTGGTGTACTGTATACGTGTTGGGGGATAATGTGTGTGTATATGGTGCACTGTATATGTGTTGAGGTGATGGTGTATATATGTGTGTTGCACTGTATATATGTTTGGGTGGTGTGTGTGTATATGGTGCACTGTATATGTGTTGGGGTGATGGTATATGTGTATATGGTGCACTGTATATGTGTTGGGGTGGTGGTATATGTGTATATGATACACTGTACATGTGTTGGGGTGGTGGTGTATATGTATGTGTTACACTGTACATGTGTTGGAGTGGTGGTGTATATGTCTGTGGTACACTGTACATGTGTTAGGGTGATGGTGTATATGTATGTGGTACACTGTACATATGTTGGGGTGGTGGTGTTATATGTATGTGGTACACTTGTACATATGTTGGAGTGGTGGTGTATATGTATGTGGTACACTGTACATGTGTTGGAGTGGTGGTGTATATGTATGTGGTACACTGTACATGTGTTGGGGTGGTGGTGTTATATGTATGTGTTACACTGTACATGTGTTGGAGTGGTGGTGTATATGTATGTGGTACACTGTACATATGTTGGGGTGGTGGTGTTATATGTATGTGTTACACTGTACATGTGTTGGAGTGGTGGTGTATATGTATGTGGTACACTGTACATATGTTGGGGTGGTGGTGTTATATGTATGTGGTACACTGTACATGTGTTGGGGTGGTGGTGTTATATGTATGTGGTACACTGTACATGTGTTGGGGTGATGGTACCATAGATACACATCAGGCATCCTGCTCTATCACCCTGCTGTATTCCTTGGAGACACCCATTCACTGAACCTAGAACTAAGCTGGCAGTTAGCACACCTCAGCAATCTCCCTGCCTCCACTTCCCACAGAAGGCTCATGTGCCCACTCCTGCTCTTTTACATGGCTACTGGGGATTTGAACTCAGCTCCTTACGCTTGCATAGGAAGCTGTCTTATTGCTGAGCCATCTCCCCAGAACCTTTGGAAATTTTTCTTCGGCTTTTCTTGAAAATGACGTAAATCTCACTAATGTAATTCCAAGAATAAGTTTAGATAAATAGTTTTTCTCTGAATTTTCTCTTCTCAGTCAATATAGAAGCCACAGTTTATTGGAGCAGTATGAATTCACATAGGGTCTTCCTTCACTGAGAACATTCTTGCCTCCTGGAGAAGTGGAGCTGGTGTCTCCAAGCCTTGGTGTGCCTCTGAGTTGGTTAGTGGCCTCTGTACTTACGGCCCAGGGTCTCCCAAGCTGTTCTTTGCTGTTTTACCTGCTCTCAGTACCTCCCGTCCACACCCATGCTTTACAGGTTACACTCTGCTCCTCCGGTTTCTTCTCTGCACAGTGTAGACCTTGAATATCAGGAGAGCATTGTCTTCTTCCTCACACGAGAAATCTGTCATCCTTAGAGCCAGTGTTCTCCTTTTCCTAAGGCAGTGACTCTCTACCTTTTCCGCAGTTGAAGCAGATGGAGGTCCTTTTTCTCAACCAGACATTACACAGAATTAAACACAGGTTTCCTTCTCCTACCACCACTGACCCATGACTTCTGAAGGCAGTCTATGGTGATTTCCATAAAAGTATGGCACACCAAGGATTGCAGGCCGAGAGCAGCTGCCTGTCCCGGTTCTGCTGTTGGGTTGATTATGGCCTTGCATTAATGAATGGTTACACATTCTCTAGGAAGTGAGTGTAGTGTGTGCACGTGTATGAGATCTTGGCTGGCTGCAGTAATGGATGCTTAGAATGCTCTGTCAGGATGATTTCAAGTTAAAGGTCTTCCCGGGTTGCTCAGCATCTGAATATGTAAATCCTACAGGTAGGGAATGGTGTGTGTTTGTGTTTGTGTGTGTGTGTGTGTGTGTGTGTGTGTGTGTGTGTGTGTGTGTGTGTGTCTATGTGTGTGTTTGTGTGTGTGTCTGTGTGTGTGTGTGTCTGTGTGTGTGTCTGTGTGTGTGTGTGTGTCTGTGTGTGTGTGTCTGTGTGTGTGTCTGTGTGTGTGTTGTTTTGTTTACTTTTTAAAAAGCAGCTCCCTTTAAAATTAAAAAGAGTGATTAGTACTGGCTTTAGGTCAGGGCAGACCCAGATATTCTCCTGTGGTTCTGGGTGCATGTGACTTATGGCACTTCCAAGTGTCAGTGATGTCATCAGGTAAAGAATTCAGGCTGAATATTCTTTCTTAAAAATGCTTCAAGCCACCAAGCAAGAGCTTTCAACTTTTGAATTATTTTCATGACTTTCTTAGCCAGCATTATTTGGGAAGCCTGAAATACTCCATCATCTGAAACCTAAGTATCCTGTCTTTGCTCAAAACGTTTTGGGTGGAGCCTTCATTTTGTATTTTTGGATTAGAGACACTGGAGCCTGCGATAATGGCACATACACATAAGGTCCATCATTGCCTTCTGAGTTATGAGTAAGGCAGTCCACAGAACAACTCTCCAGAGCTCTGTGGAATCACAGAACTTATTACATGCTGTTAGGAAGGATGTATGTATGTATGTAAGGAGACTGGTGGGAGACTACTGTACCCCTGAGGAAGTGGTCTAAGCTTCTGCACTGCAAAGCTTAGTGAGGCGGCAGAGTGTGTTCAGGGAATCACCAGTCTGCAGCAGCTCCCTGTCCCTGGTGTTCGGCACAGCAGGAATGTGCCACAGAGCTCAGGTAGAAGCCGCCACTCAGATTGTGGGGCTTGGGGCCAGGACTCCTGAGGAAACAGTAGCTGGGTGAGTCTTGTGGTAAGAGCGAGGTCAGAGGAGAAGATGAGTGAGATAAGTGGAAAGGGCATGGGGAACAGGGCACCTTCAGTGGTGGTTTCTGTAGCTCCTGCTTATGCCGTACAGTGAACTCACTGTTAGAATATGTTGCACTTTCAGCAGTGAAATGTTGGGTCCTTGGTCTAGGTCTTTTAATAGCTGTCCTGTACATGCCTGGTTGAGTAATTCCCTTCCTGCTAATAGCTGTAGTAACCTGCCTCAGCAGTTGTCACTCAGGTCTTCGAGGCTACAGTTACCACGTTAGCTAACATTCCGCATGTTTGTGTCTTTTCAGTTCCTTTCGCTGTACCCTGACCAGTATCCCACAGACACAGGCTTTACTGAATAAAGCTAAGCTTCCTTTAGGATTGTTGCTGCATCCCTTCAGAGACCTGACGGTAAAGTATATTTTAGATACATGTGTAAGGTATCCAGATTATTTTGTTTCCTAAGAATGTTTGTCTTATTTTATTAGAGTTGGAAATAATCATTTCTGGGTTGTTGATTGATTCCCCAGAACCCATGTGGTAGAAGGAAAGAGCCGACTCCTAAAAGTTGTCCCCTGACCTCCACATTCAGGCTGTGGCAAGCACACCCACACACATTCCCATATACTGTGGCACATTCAGGATAAAAATAAATAAATGTAATAAATACCTTTCTTTTAAGAGTTAACTGTTTCTGTAATATTTGAGTCAACGCTTGTCTTCTGAGTAGCTGCTTTGTTTTGGGTGCTGGTATGCAGTAGCCACACCCTGGGTCTCCACAGTGGGACAGATGTGAAGCACAGCTGTGTGTTGCCCAAATGACATAGAGTCAGTCTGGTTCTGGAAGGCAGTAAGCACAGTTACTTTCCTGTGGGTACAGTTGGTAGAGGCGTTCTGTAAGAAAGTCTAGGCCTCACTTTGAACCATCTACCACGGACGATGCTTAAACTTCAAGACTTCTGTCCAGGTAGAGCGGAAAGTTATCTGGTTGAGATTAAATAACCTCTAGCAGTGGGGGAAGTCTACGAATGTGAGTCTGCTGAGTGAAAACAGTTGTTTCCTTCTCTGCAGCGTGTGTGAATTAATAGCTGCTTTGCTAGAATCTTCCACATTTTTTTGGTATTTCATGCAGATAACATTAGCAGTAGCTGACAAAACAGCCTAGTTAGCCAAGAAAACTAAAATTAAAATTTTAAAGTTCAGAAAAATATTTAGCCAGAGCATTTGTACTTAAGCTGCCTTTTTCTGTCACATTCTTTTTCTGTGGGAAGCTTGCCTGTTAGGCTGAACGGAAAGTATCAGTGAATAGAAATTAATTACAATGCATAGCCAGGCCTGGGAATTTGGTCATTCAGTAAATACTGTGTAATTTACAACCTTCACCATTAAACCAAGACAGTTAATTTCTTCCCTGCATATCTGAGAGTTTTTCTTTTTTGTTGTCTTTGCTTTTCTTTTGTGTTTTGGGGACAAGGTCTCACTTTGTAGACTAGATTGGTCATAAACTCACATAAACCCACCTGATTCTGCCTCCTGAATGCTGGGATTAAAGATAGATGTGACTATGCCTGCTACTCAGTTCTTTAAGTACAGATTCCACATATGATATCTTTTAGAAATATGTACACTGAGAATTAATAGTGATATACATTCTCTGGGATCTAAAATTATGAGTACTTTAAGTTTTTTCATTCTCAGTTAATTCTATTTTCCATTTGTTCCTCACAAGTGATATGTGGCTGTCACTATGATAAAATAATAGTGATGAACATTAAATACAAAAATTTTGTGTTGATTTTTTTTTAATCCCAAATGAAGCATATACAATGGTAGCGGATGAGTTTGGGGACATAGAATAGTATATGACATTTTAATGTGTTTTATGTTTTCTGAATTGACTAACTACAGATTCTTTTCCAAACTAAGTGTAGGGTGTATTTTCTGTGGGATTGGCTTTCTGTTCTCATCTGCTGTGGGACGGCTGTCAGCCGTGCAGCAGTCCCCTCTGCCTGTCCCTTTGCCTGGTCTTGTACGTGAGACGGATGTGTTTGTGTCCTGATTCCCTGGGGTGTTTGTGCTGCAGCAGTGTCTCTATGTTGTCTTGCAGCAATTGCCAGTGATAACCTCAAACACCATTGTGAGGTGCCGGTCCTGTCGGACGTACATCAACCCGTTCGTGTCCTTCATCGATCAGCGGAGATGGAAGTGCAACCTGTGCTATAGAGTTAATGATGGTGAGTTCGGCTCTAAAGGAGTCTTTCAGTGTCTTCTGACATCTCCCTCATGGCCGAAAAACAGCTACATGACATTTAGTGGAGACAACACAGGCAAGGGAGCCTTCAGTCTGATCTCTGAAGATCTGCTGGACCACGGAGAGAGTGACAGGGCAGAGTAAACCAAGGTGGAGTAGAAAGGCACATAAAGACACTGGCTGGTCTCTCAAGTGGACACATGGATTCAGCCTCTGAGTGTTTGGTTCAGTGAGCTCAGACGTAGGCACACGTGTCTTCCTGTTACAGCCACTTCCCGGTTGTGCTTCTCTGCCTCCCCCTCCCCCTCCCATGTCCTGTGAGGTTTATTATTAGGATACAAGTCTAAGGAAAAAGGTAACCTGTGTCCTGGTTTTCTCAGAAAATACACTTGAAAAAAGAGTGTTAAAGGTTTTCTTTTTTTAGTAATCTTCATAAATATTGGGGATGAAGGTGTTCAACTCCCAGTGTGTTGCTAAATATGCCTTGGATTCTTAATTCTCCTCTAGTTCCAGAAGAGTTTTTATACAACCCCCTGACTCGGTCTTACGGAGAGCCTCATAAACGGCCAGAAGTTCAGAATTCCACTGTGGAGTTCATCGCTTCCTCAGACTACATGGTAACTATTCGGTGTCCCAGTTGGTTGTGGGACACAATTCAATGAGACAGTTTTTTTAAGTAAGTTTTCATCCAAATTTTGAAGATATTAATATGAAAGTTTGTATGTAACAAACAAATCTTTTCCCAGATCTGATTTGGTCTTCCAGAAGAATTCAGTATATTGTTTAGAAACGTTAGCCATGGCTTATGAACAAACAGCATCCATAGTTAATTGCCACTTGAATGTGACTACTTACTGAACAGGAATAATAAATACTTTGATCATTTACAGTTAAGTGACCCCAAACAGAAAAAAAACTAGTGCATATTTTTGCCCAAAACAGTAGTCTTAAAATTTTCACCATCTTTAACGGCTCCTCTAGCACAAATAATGAGGCAGATGGCTGACTTGTTTTGTTCTCAGTTTCAGTCATAAAATTCGGTTGTTCTTTTCTACTTAGAAAGCCAGGTTTTACAAACTACTTAAAAATAGGTTTTAGGTTACATGATGCTCATCTTTGTTTTCTCATTTTTATTAAAAATAATAGTCCCCTCCCCCTCCATCGTTTTTACTCTGGTTGCTGGCGGTTGAGGAGCTGCAGGCGAAGAGAGGTAGCCAGGAACACCTGACTGAGGCTTGATAGATTCGTGGTGTTGACTTGTTTGTTTCTGTAGTCTGGGTGTTAACTTAACCTAAGATGACTTAGCTGCAGTTTTCATGTCAGTTTCTACCTCAACTACACTAAGTTTCTTGTGCCATCCAGCTTTAGAATTCACCTGTGCTCAGCTCTGCCGTCCGTGAGCTTTGCTGTAGGAGTTCATGGCCTTTGGGTGGCATGTTAAGAAAGCCTTCATGGACTGCGTGCTGCTCAGTGTAGCTCTTGTCTCCTGTTTGTGAGGTCCAGAGTTCAATTCCCAGCACTAGGACCTCACAAAGGGAGAGAAAGGCTCGCTCTGCCCCACTAGGACTTTCTGTGACTCAGCTTCAGGAAGCCTTCCTCTACACATAATTTGAGTTTATATATTATTAACAGAAGTACATAAAATAAAATCAAATAAATTTTAAGAATGAAAGAAACTTTAAAATTATATAAATTTTTTGTAGGAACAAATAAATATTTAGACAGGTTAGCGTTACATAACAATAACCTGGCATGTTTTTACTTTAGAAGATATGTTAGTCAGTATTCCTTAAAAAATAAAACAAAACCACTTACCATGCTTAGCCATTACAAGTGCCTTTTGCTCTAATCTCAAATGAACTTTGCAAAAGAAATAAAGAAAGCCATGCGTTCTCATTAGTGACCATGTAGCCTTGTGCAGATCCTCAGTAAATACACGAGGTACTATGAGTGACCGGACCTAAAGGCAAAAGTGCGGCTACTAACGAACTATCTTCGTCCCCACAGCTCCGGCCTCCTCAGCCTGCCGTCTACTTGTTTGTTTTAGATGTGTCTCACAATGCAGTGGAAGCTGGGTATTTGGCAGTTTTATGCCAGTCCTTACTAGAAAACTTAGACAAGTAAGAATTTTTTTATTCTTATGTGGGTATGTAAGTGTGTGCATACGTTTGAAGTTGTCTTGTATATTTATGGGGTTGGATTTTTTTTTTTTTTTTTTTTTTTTTGCTAAATTATTAGATTCTGCCATGTTTACCTAACTTTATAGAATAAGGATTCTGTTTCTTGAGTTGTTACATTTAATAGCTGATGTGGTATCTGATTCATAAAATGATAAATGCTTTAATATTTTGAAAGAACTTGCATCTTATCTATCCCTCTGATGGGCTGTCCTGAGCACTGAGCCAGAGTGACTGCCAGGAGTTGGGATGAGACTGTCAGCAGGGTAGCTAAATCTGAGGGATGGTAGGTTGAGTGACATGAGGGTGGCCACTGAGAGATGCATGACAAATGGTTTCACTCACAGCTGGGCTGGTGTACCTTTAGATCACAGCTAATCTATATGTAGGAGAGTGCTAGTGGCTGGCTGGGTGCTGAGGGGTTGGGATGAAAGGATGCAGAACTGTTGTTGACTTGGTGACCAGCTAGTATGTCCCTGAAAATACTGTTAAGTATTCTTGCCACATGTTGACAGTATATATTAATTAGCCAGATTTTGTTATTCCACAGGATGGATGCATCTCAAGACATTTGTACAATAATGTATACAATTTTGTCAGTTTAACAAAACTATTAAAATAAAAGTATTTATAGAATCTAGATATAATTTATGAGTGTACAAGGCATTTTTTCATAAACTAGTTGTATTGATAGTGAGAGGATGGTTTGAAGAAAAGGAAGGTAGGAGCTGAGTTTGTGCTGCAAATGTTAGGAAGCCAGAGAGTGTGCTCTGCGCATTTCCACATGAGCCACACGTGGCTTGTGGAAACTGGAGCAGAAAATAACGTGACGAGTATATAGTCTCTTAACTCTCGCCCCTTTGTCTGCCAGCAGTTGTGAAGGAATCCTTCCATTAGCTTTGAAAAAATTCTTTCACAATTTTTACCAACTAGAAGTTGTTTGTACAATCTTTAGACTTTGGTATCTAGGACCTCTCATTAGGTCAGCATTCTGTCACTGAGCTACACCCTATGCCCGTGTGACTTTGAGCTCTGTGTTCCCCTTGAGGTCAGTGCCCTGGAGGTACTTGAGTAGGTGGAGCAGGGTCCCTGCTCCAGCAGTCCGCTTCCTCCATCAGGAAAGTATGAGGAGACAGCCCTGGTTATTCCAGTGAGGACAAGTGAGTATTTACACATTAGACTATAAAATTAAAAGGATAAAACTGAGAATGGAAAATAGTTATTTTTGCTTGATTCCAACAGAAAATAGACACTAGGAAAGTAAAGACACTCCTGAGAGAGGAATTTGCTACAGAAACAGATTAGCAGAAATTAGGGTAGGTCATTAGTCTCTACGCTGGTTGCTGACTAATGCTATCAGCCTTTCTGAACTTCTCAAAGGAGAGCATATTAATCTCTAGAAGCAAGTCTTGAGCAATATTGGCACCCGAATACTGTTTTTCTCCCTGTTTTGACTGGCCGTGGGCCTGTCTGAGTAAGCAGACCAGTCATCGTAACAGGAGTAAAGTGTTGTGCTTTGACACACATTCTACTTTTAAGTCTTTTATGTGTACTGCATGCATGCCTAGGATCCAAGGGGACCAGAGAGGGCATTGAGTACCCAGAAATAGAGCTATAAGCCACTAGCAGTTTTGGGAACCAAACTTGGGTTTTTCCCAGGAAATGCAAGTACTCTTAACCACTGAGCCATCTCTAACATTTTTATTAAACATTTGTATTAAACAAATATTCTAAGGCATTCTAAAATGTAACCTACATAACCAGTGAGTAGTACAGCTGGGCGCACTTGGAGATGTACTTTGTACAAAGTGGTGCTGAGGGAATCCCGGCAGGCAGGACTTGGCAGACTTCATTCTTGGGGCCATGGTATGGTTTTGAAAACTGAGTTCTAACAGAAAACTTCCTGGTGATTGATAATAATCATTTTGATGTTCATAACTATGTTTTGTTTAAAGTTCACACATTAAAGTCTAACAACATTGTTAGTGTTCTTCCTGAAAAGCCTTTTCCTGGAAAGTATTTCCCAGAGTGCATTCACCCCTGTGGTTGACTGCCCGTGAGACTGTGTGAATATGCAGATTAGTCATCCTTTTCAGGAGTCAAGTATTGCACTTTGACACAACACTTCAAATACATGATACTACTGTCATTGGTCAGTTGTTCTCAGCCTGTGGGTTATAACCTCTTTTTGGGGTCAAACAGTCCTTTCATAGGGGTCACATATCAGATGTTCTGCATATCAGAATATTTGAACTACAATTCATAACAATAGCAAAATTATGGTTATGAAGCAGCAACAAAAATAGTCTTATGGTGGGGTCCCCTTAACCTGAGGAGCTGTGTATTAAAGGGTTGCAGCCTTAGAAATGTTGAGAACCACGGCCTTAGGGAAAAGTCAGCAGGAAATATTGAGCCTCTAGAAACCACTCGAGTCCTGGGTTACTCCTCCCTGAAGGTTGTTTTGCTTTCTGAGCCCAAATTAATGTGAGTCTTCCTGCCTGAAAACAGGTCGCTGACCTCGTCACCTTCCTGTGTATGGTTCAGACTCTCTGTCTCCTGTACAAAGTCATGTCGCTATCCTTCAACTTAATGTACTATTTCATTATTGTGTAAACAATGTGACTGGACAGTTTGAGTTTCAAGTTACCTCTTTTGTCACAAGGCTTCCTGGAGATTCACGAACAAGAATAGGATTCATGACTTTTGACAGCACCATTCATTTCTACAATCTACAAGAAGGATTATCCCAGCCTCAGATGTTGGTTGTATCTGATATAGACGGTAAGCATCAGCAGAGTAGTCTATGTAGCTGTGGACTTTAGACTGGGGTCTACTTTATTTGAAGGTCCATCTTGTCATGTGCTGTGAGCATGATTTGGTATACCTTGGAAATGCTTGGTTCTAACTTTTTACACGTGTGTGTCGGGGGGGGGGGGGATGTATACATACATATGGAGTGTATGTATTTACTAAAGCAGAATTCCAGTTTGCATGGCAAGTGTCTTTGTAGGACCAAAGCTCGCTGCTCTCTCATGCTCTCCTGACTGTGCTGACGAGGTGTTTTTATCTCTGTAGATGTTTTTCTGCCCACGCCGGATAGTCTGCTTGTGAATCTGTATGAAAGTAAAGAGGTGAGATTAAATTTGGTTTTGCAAAGTTACCAAGAGCCTTAACTACATCATCAGTTTCCATGTTAACCTTTGTTTACTGGTACAGTGCCGTTAGACACTGCAGGAAGGTATCTAGTGAGTGTCCTTCACAGTCCAGAGATGTAGGATGTGTTAGAGAAGAAAGCCATCTTGGCTTCTCAGTAATTCACCCTTCACTCTCTCCTCAGCTTATAAAAGACTTATTGAACGCATTACCAAACATGTTCATCAATACCAGAGAAACGCACAGTGCCCTTGGACCTGCACTGCAGGCTGCCTTCAAACTAATGTCTCCCACGGGTGGCCGAGTGTCTGTATTTCAGACACAGTTACCTTCCTTGGGGGCAGGACTTCTGCAGTCCAGAGAAGATCCGAATCAGAGGTCAAGTACCAAGGTATTGTGTGTTGAGTGTTTCTATCTTAACCACAGGTGTTTCCTTTCCCCACAAACTAAAGTCATCCATTTTCTCTTTATTGCTTCATCAGCAGTGATAAATAACCAGTAAGAGTTGAAACCACGGTGCTTTTATTTGAGGCTAGGTGTATTCTTCTTATTACTCAGTTAGAGGGCCGTAAGTTTGATCTGAGAGGCCGACTCTGGTAAGAGTGCTGGCCGTGCGCTCAGGATGAGTTAGTTCAGTCTCTGTCAGGTAAAGCGTCGGATATGGTGGTTCACGTCTGTAGTCCAGCAGTCCTGCAGCTCCTGGTGCCACGCGTGCGCTCACACCTACACACCAACAAGATAAATTATTGTTTTAATATTTAGAAACATACCCTAATCCTTCTAATTATAGATGAAAAAAGTAATATCTTGTCAGAAGGTGGATGGCTATTTCAAGATCAAGCTGTGGCTTGATTTTCTGTCCCAGTGTCATTTCTATGATACAGTGAAGAACTTAATTAAGCTGTTATAATTTAACGTGCTTACGAGTAAACTGTAGATTGCAGGGGGATACCAATCACTGTATAAAACTTAGATGGTAAGGAAAAATGTAAGCCAGCAGCAGCCCCACTCTCCAGGTGTCAGTGTTTAGATAACACCCAAACAAATGTCATTTGTCTTCACTCATGTAGACTATGATCCTTGGCCTTTTTTATTGTGATCTGAGATCTCCACAGTATGTGTAAGGTAGTGAATGTGAAAGTACTCAGGTAGCTGTCAGCGCTGGAGGGATGCACTCGGCCTTCCTCACCACGCCGAGTAACAGGGCAGATCGCAGTGTTCAGTTGCACTCACTCTGGAGCTAGCTTTCTGATCAGTCTGATGCCATCAGGCTTGCTCAGTGTTCTCATCTGTGAAAGATAAATATCAAAAATCTTATGAGATATGTGTTAGGAGAATTAATCATTCAGTTTATATAAAATAACTTAAGCAGTGTGCAATGAAATTCCATTTTTCCTCTAGAGGTGATTGGGATGAGTCTCCCTTGTCACTCCAGGCTGGATTTGAATACCCAGCAGTCCTGCCTTAGTGTCCAAAGTGCTGGGTCTGACCCATACATAGTTCCTTGCTCTAACCATTTTTATAAGCGCTAGGTTTTATTACTCTTAGAAATCTGGGCCCAAACTCTATTGGTATATAATGGAATAAAGTATATGTCTTCCTTGTTATCAGAGAGACATATACTGTGTGCATAACCAAAGGCTCTTACTTTATGGTCTGTTGGCTTAGGTGGTGCACCATCTTGGCCCTGCAACCGATTTTTATAAGAAGCTTGCTTTAGACTGCTCAGGACAGCAAACTGCAGTGGATTTGTTCCTTCTGAGTTCACAATATTCTGACCTTGCTTCTCTGGGTAAGACAACGTCATTATGTTACCTACTTAAAGATTTCTAACATGTATTTAAAGCCGTGCTCTTCAGGGAGCATTCTTAGTACTGGGGGGATAGGCATGGGAAACGATAGGTAATATCTGTGACGATTACCAGTGAACTCTAAAGCCCTGTCTGCACTCACTGTCTGCTTTGTAGCACTTAGCCACTCACCAGGGAACTTGAGTGTTTACCATAGTCTATGGATGTTTCAGGTTACAGTTTTATCTGCTTCCTGTCCGTGTTGGACTTACTTATAACAGATCTTTTTCATAATGTGGTATCTGTACTACTGTTAAAAAAGTAAATTATCCTTACTTGTCTAGCTAATGCTTGATGTGCTTCTCTCTAAAGCTTGCATGTCCAAGTACTCTGCAGGGTGCATATTCTACTATCCATCCTTCCACTCCACCCACAATCCTTCGCAAGCAGAAAAGTTACAAAAAGACCTGAAACGGTACCTCACTAGGAAGATTGGATTTGAAGCTGTCATGAGAATAAGATGCACTAAAGGTACAGCCTTGGGAAGGTGTGGTCTTTACATTTCTGCGTCAATCAGCAAGGAGCCCAGACCCATGGTGATGACAATTTAGCATAGGGGACTTCCTGTTCGATCCAGCTGAGCCCTGTTTGAAATATAGTTACTGAGTGATCTTTGACCACCTCCTTTTAATAACTAGAATAAGTGGATAAAAGCAACATTTTGGTTTATTGAAGGAAAGCACGTGACAGATTATTTGAGAGTGACAGTGGGGAGAAGAGGAAAGGGCTTAGCCGCCGTTTAGCTGATGACGTCCTGGGGTTACCAAGTGTGTGTGGGTGGGCTCTAATCTCTCATCTTACATCAAAGATAGGGAAGCCTCGGTTTCGTAGTTTTGTACTATATTTACGTCGGATCTACACTTGCGTGTTGAATAAGATGGTGGGTTAGGTATAAATATAGGTTGAATGTGTAGGCTCCCTTTAGGGAACCTGCATTGTTTGTTTGTTCAGTTAGAGCCTCTCCCAGAGTTCATCTGACCCAAGAGAGCAGCTTGAGCTGCAGGGACGGTGTTGCTCGTGCTGTCTCATGCCAGTTCTCTCCCCTCAGGACTCTCCATGCATACTTTCCACGGAAACTTCTTTGTCCGTTCCACTGACTTACTGTCTCTTGCCAACATCAATCCTGACGCTGGATTTGCGGTACAGCTATCAATTGAAGAAAGTCTGACAGATACTTCCTTGGTGTGCTTTCAGACAGCCCTGTTGTACACATCAAGCAAAGGTAATGGTATCCAAACTGAAATGGCTGGTGGCCATAGGTCCTCTTTCTACTTCTCTTTTAGTAGAGAAGAGAAAAAGAATGCTGTGCGGTGGCAGTAATGGCATTTGTAGTAGGTGACTGTGTGTTGTTTCTTTCTCTTCTTAACTCACATTTGAATCCTTAAATAATACACCTTAAAAATAGATTTATTATTTATGTGTGTGTGCCCTATGAGCTTATGTGTACCACATGCCAACTCATGGGATGGGCAAAAGAGGGTGTTGGATCTCCTGGTCCTAGAGTTACTAGTGCTTGTAAGCCAGTGTGTGCGTGCTGGGATGTCACCCAGGTCCTCTGCAAGAGCTGTAATCACTTTTAACCACTGAGTCATCTCTCCAGCCCCAAATAACACACTTATAAGGATTTTTGTTACGCGTATTTACTGTGTGTGTAGTGCGCTCCTGGACAGGAATGCCACAGTACCCATGTACAGGTCAGTAGCCCACTGCCAGGCATCAGTTCTTCCTGTCACAAGTGAGTCTCGGGGCTCAGACCTGCTCACCAGGCTCCACAGCAAGTGTCTTTACCTGCTGAGCCGTTTCAGCGGCTGTGTGTATTGTGGAAAATTCAGTAGTCACCATCATATTTCTGGCAAGCACAGAGATCACCATCCTTGGGGTTGGGGCTCTGTAACATGAAGAACTAACTGCAGCAAGGAAGGCCTTCACTTCTTCCTTGACAGTGTGCGCTTTTTGATACTTAGTTGAGTATAATTTAGAACAGCATCATGGAGAGATGGATCAGCAGTTAAACACTTGCTACTTCCAGCTCCCAACGCCCCATAGAGCAGATGACAACGGTCTGTATTTGTTGCTCCAGCAGATCCAACACCTCTCCTGGCCTCTGTGGTCCTGTGCACACTTACGTGCGTGTCTATTGTGTATACATATACATATAATATAGTTATTACAAATAAAATCTTTGAAAAAGATCAAAGCCAACCAGAAACTGCTGTTCAACTATTTGTAAGATCTATGCTCATAGTTTACAGGATTAGAGATTTTGTTTTAGATTTATTTATTTTATTTTATGTGTGCGAATTTCCTGTCTGTGTGTATCTCTGTGCACTGAAATGCATGTCTGGTGCCTATGGAAGGAAGAAGAGAACATTAATTTCCTTGGTCTGGATTTACCAACAGTTGTGAGTTGCCATATCAGTTCTGGGAGCTGAACCTGGGTCTTCTAAAAGAATAACAAGTGTTCTTATCTTCTGAGCCATCTTTCCAGTCTCTGGGGAATATTTTATTTGAAACATGCTGAGTAGACTGGAATTGTTGCTCTGTGCTGTGGTGCTTGCCCAGCATTTGTGAGGATCTGGGTTCAGTCCCTAGAACCAAAAAAAAAAAGCAGAAGCTCAAAGCATCTTAAGGACAAAGCCGACTGTTCCAGAGTGTTGTTCCTGATGAGGCAGCACAGCAGTGGGAGTGGAGTGGTGATGCTTGCTCTCTCTTAGGCTAGTATGCATTAATGATATACTTCGTTTTATTTAGGCGAACGGAGAATTCGGGTGCATACACTGTGCTTGCCAGTTGTAAGTTCACTTGCTGAAGTTTATGCAGGAGTGGATGTGCAAGCTGCCGTCTGCCTTCTGGCCAACATGGGTGAGTAGCAGATGAAACAATGAAAAGTACATGTGTCTAACCTAAAAACAAGCTGAGGTTTTTCTACTTTTGTTTAACTTTAGAAATCCCTTAATGCATTTATTTATTACACGATGAATTAGACTGTTCTTACATTTTAGAAAATAACTCCTAGTTTAAATCTATTAGGAGGAGTGTGATTTGTAAAAGCCAGGATCTCCCTCAGCTAATATGTAAGCTGTCACACATCCACACTAGAATACAGCTCAGCTCAGCTGTAAACAGGAATATGCAGATGTAACTTTCAGAGCCATTATGCTAAATGTCACAAGATGTGTTCGTGTGACTCCAAATATATGACCTTCAGTAAAAGGAAATTTATGGAGACCAGATTGCCAAGACAAGGATAGAGAACTTTCCTGTCATGGTGATCAGACTGCATCTAATGCATAGCTGCTGTAGAATCTTACTCAGAAGAGTATATTTCACTCTGAAGCTTAAAGAAGCCTTCAGCATTAACATATTGCAGAGGGTTTTCTTTTAATGTGTTTTCTTTCATAGAGAAACAAGCAGTGAGCCCTGCTATTTCTCACATACACTAGAGAAAGCAACCATTATTACTAACTTGGTGCAAAATTGTAATAGCATTCCTGACAGACACCTGGTCTTCACACCTCACTGGGCAGTACTAGGAACTGAACCAAGGACACAAGGATTATGTCACTGACCCATACTACACCTCCTCCAGGGTTTTAGTATGTAGAAGGGACTCTGTGTGCGTGATGAAAAGAGGAGAGAACTAACTGGAGCCCAGTGCCTGAGCACCTCTTGCTTTGCTTCCTTTGCAGCTGTGGACCGCTCAGTGTCCTCGAGCCTGTCAGATGCCAGGGATGCCTTGGTGAATGCTGTGGTGGACCCGCTGTCCGCCTACAGCTCAGCAGTGTCGTCTGGGCCCCGCTCCACCCTGACAGCACCAAGCTCACTGAAGCTGCTCCCACTCTATGTTTTGGCACTTCTCAAACAGGTAGTTCTCCTCCCTCTCCCTCTCCCTCTCCCTCTCCCTCTCCCTCTCCCTCTCCCTCTCCCTCTCCCTCTCCCTCTCCCTCTCCCTCTCCCTCTCCCTCTCCCTCTCCCTCTCCCTCTTCTTCTCTTTATCAGTTTCTTATAATCTCAGGCAGATGAAGAAATGAAATCTTTGTTGTTGTTTTTTTGGTTCTTAGCTAGAGGATTATGAACTTTGGCAGTTTAAGACTTTTGAAAACTAAGGGGAAAGTGTGGGGTATGGAGGTGTGCAGAGGCTCCATGACTCCTGTCAAAGCATATGTCCTTTTTACTTCATTTGAATGAACAGTTTGAATTATGACGTGGTCAAAGCCAGCCCTTCACGTGTATTTCTGGAAGAGACTCTGCTAAGGGAAAGGTCAAAGGTTCACTGATTACTGACTGCCTTTCTTTCCACTGTTGCATCCTGTCAACAGGTGTTGTTAGATACAACAA
Organism: Rhabdomys pumilio; assembly: GCA_030674055.1. Lineage (NCBI taxonomy): Eukaryota > Metazoa > Chordata > Mammalia > Rodentia > Muridae > Rhabdomys > Rhabdomys pumilio. Next base: position 27,319,862 of record JANHMN010000001.1, read on the forward strand.
CCTGCAGAATGTTTGTTTTTCCCACAAGGACAGGATAGTTCAGAGAAACTAATTTACTTCCTTACCTATTAAATATCAGCTGAGTCTTGAAACTAAGTATGTGGACGTAAGGACGAGCTTCTCCTGTGACTGTTGGCTGGCTGTTTACTTCCTACCTGTACGCTTCACCTGGTTCATGTGTCGTCTTCCTTGCAGAAAGCATTCAGAACAGGTACAAGCACGCGCCTGGATGACCGTGTGTACGCCATGTGTCAGATGAAGTCGCAGCCAGTTGTCCATCTAATGAAAATGATCCATCCCAACTTATACAGGATAGACAGGCTGACAGATGAGGTGTGTACGTGAGGGAGTGTGGTTGTACACAAACGCCTAACTTTGTAGGTTGGTTCTTCCATGGGTTTGCTTTTAATATTTGATTCAAAGCTAAGTTCCCGAGTGGTCGCCATTTGCATTGTGTAGCTGTTGGCAATTTGTGATGTGACCAGACTTCGGTATTAGTTCCATGGTAAACCAGGTCTGTTAGCGAGTAATTACTTAAACGCACAGCTGTAGAGTGTCTTTTCTTGTCTTAAAGCTGTATTCTTTAGGCTTCGTAATCATTCCATGCATTGTATTATGTTGTAAAAAGTGGTAGTCAGCTGCGGTAGTTTTTAACACTGACCTCAGAAGGGAAGTGAATGAGACAAAGGATCCATTTGCCATTTTTACCTTTCAAATTGGAACACATTTGAACATCTTTATCCTACTATGAACCCATGGTATTTGGTCAGTAGAGTTTTCATTCTCTGAAATGGAAGTGTCGTATTTTCGTGTTGATAGCAATGCTCTGCTCTATGGCTGAGTTCTACCTTTTCTCTTCAGGGTGCCATACATGTTAATGACAGGGTAGTACCTCAGCCACCTCTTCAGAAACTGTCTGCAGAGAAACTGACCAGAGAAGGCGCTTTCCTCATGGACTGTGGCTCAGTAAGCATCACTCCTGGTAACCAAGCTTCCTCTCTGACTGGCAGACGAAGCACCCAGTCTGGCCCTATTTTCACCAAGCAGAGAGGATATAAGCAGATGTGACACAAGGACTCTGCCTGGCACAGGGGCTCAGTTTACTTTAGACCCTATAGAAGGAGAGCACATTGGCATAAATTAGTAAATTATAAGAGTTAGATATATTCAGAAAAGGAATTCCTACCATCAAGAACCTTACTACCAGAATCATAGCATTCAAGGGAGCTCAGGAATTTCTTTTGTAGTTTAACTTCCATCCATTGCCAGGGTCAGAGAAGTCACTCACTGCTCAGGAATCTGGGAGGGGTGACCAGTAGTCAGAGAAGTCACTCATTGCTCAGGAGTGGAGAAGTCACTCACTGTTTAGGAGTGGGGGAGGGCATCCAGTAGTCAAGACAAGTGTACACATCACGGAACTCAGGAGCTGAAAGAGTGAATGAGAAGGAGGGCCAGGTATTCTCATTAAAGAGTACGTTCTATTCAGTAACTAAATGAAGGGCTGGAGAGACAGTGGCTCACTGAGTCAGTTCCCACCACCTGTGGGGCAGCGTACAGCCATCTATAACTTCAGCTCTAGGAGATCTTCCTCTGGACACTGCACACAAACATGCATATAAGCAAAATACACATAGAATATTTTTAAAGTATTTATGTACATGAGTATTTTGTCTGCATATATGTACATGTACCACATGAATGCCTGGCACCTGGAAATGTCAGAAGAGAGCATTGGATCCCTGGAGCTGGAGTTAAACGGATGGTTATGAACCATCATGCAGATACTGGCATCAGACCTGGGACCTCTGCAAGGGCAGAGACTCTCTTAACCACTGAGTGGTCTCTCCAGCCTCTAAATAATAAACCTTAAGTGAGGAAGAATGTAAAATATTACAAGAAGCCTTAAAACTCAAGCAAAGACAATGGGAACTGCTTTTGATTTTTAGAACTAGGTTCACAATACTCTAATTCTATCTCCCCTTTATGTTTGTTAGGTTTCATGTTTGAAACAGTGTAGTGATGACATCTATGATAGCCAAAATAGTTGTAATGGACTTTCTATAAGGGAATTGAATGTTCTGTTGTGCCCCTCCCTTTTCATGTTTCAGGTTTTCTACATTTGGATTGGCAAAGGTTGTGACAATAACTTCATAGAGAATGTGCTTGGGTATCCTGATTTTGCATCAATACCACAGAAAATGGTCAGTGCACTTTGTTGTGTTACTTTTCTGGAGGAGGTAAACAAATGTCCCTGTGCCTGGGACAGAACACTGAAGACAGACAAAGCAAGAGTTCCATCCAAGCCAGCTACGTGTAGGAACACACATGCGGGGTTACACACACAGGTGTGGGGGGGACTCAAAAACAGCTGCATCCCTGAAGTCCCGCCTGCCATGGGTAATAGTCTTAGGACATTTAGCCATGGAATCCCCTTCAGTTAACCGTCTACTATATTCTTCAGTACCTATATACAGGTGGGAGGCAGGAGACTGGTAGTTGGAACCGGCTGAGGGTGTGGCTTCCTCTCCCTGAGGAAGTGTTAGCAGACTCCTTGTCTTCGCATAGACCTAACTTGCCAGTGTGTTGTTCCACCTACTTTGTTGGCATCACTGCACACCAAGGTTATCTCTCCTCATTGATGGAGCTGGGAGGGTCTTGGCGAACGTTAGGCCAGAGGAAGTAACTTTGCATCAACAGTTTTTGCACTATTAAGTTTTACTTATACATGTATGTTGGTATTTTTGTTGTTAATATAGACATTTTGTAAGTTTACCTTTCTTTCCTCCTCCACCCTTTTAAAAATGGTGTCTCTCTATGTAGTCTAGGCTGACTTAGGACTCACTCTGTAGAGCAGGTTGGCCTCAGGCTGGCAGTCTTTCTGTCCTCATGAGCTAGGATTACAGGCCTGTTTTGTGGCATCTGGCTTAGTTTACCGTTTTGAAGTGTACAGCTGGATTATTGAGAGATGCATTCACAGTGTTGTATAAACACTGTCAGCAGCTGTGGGGGCCGGGGACAGAGACGCAGCGCTCTGCTGACGTAGAACAGCTGGGCTTCTTAGTTACACACGCACACGCACACGCACACGCACACACACACACACTCCAGGATAAGTTGGTGTGAAATTGGAGTTTAGCAAGAGGAGGCTTTAACAGTGTCGTCAGTGTGAGCACTGAGGGAGAGCTGGGGGGGACAAGCTTGCCTGCAGGTGGAGGCTGGTCAGCGCCCAGTGCGCCTCCATCCCACTAGCTTGAAGCTGTGGAAGGATTCCTCCGGAGCACCTCCTCTGCATGAGACTGTAGGGTTGTTGGTGAGGGACACTAGAAAGTAAGATCAGAACTTAGTCAAGTAGACTCAAAGGAGTCATTACTATTCCGTATCACAGAGTTTTAGACACATGTTTTGACTGTATTCAGAGTTCATACTCTTTTGTGATCCTTTCAAAGGAGTGTGTTCTTGTATCTCCAAAGAGAGTAAGGCTACACTCGAATGTCATATACACTTGGCCAGTAAGCATGTCTTAAGATATTTAGACATTCATATTTGGAACAATTGCTGTCATAAGGGAATATTGGGTCTGTAGGTATCTTAGGTGATCTTTTTGTTTTGTTGTTGTTTGGTTTGGTGGGGGTTTTTTGGGGGAGGGAGGTGTCTGTCTGCCCTTGGTTTCCCTTTTCATCCTGCCTCTCCAGCACCACTGTCTAATTCCAAACCCTTCCATCACACCGAAGAAAGAGAACCTTTCTGTCCAGTTACCCCATCCTCCCGGCAGCTATTTTTAGTTATGATTTTACCTATTCTCGATAAGTCATGTTAATGGAGTTAGACACCACTTGGCCTTTCTGTCATCTCTGAGACAGTCTAGAAGGCTGCTGATGTGACTGTAAATGTTATTTATGAGGTACATGGACAGAGAAAGGATTCATTAAAATATGCTTCAAGGACAGCCAGTAGGCAAGTTCTCAGAGGATGGGATGACTTAGGCGGGGGATTGCGTAGAAATTAAGGGGAAATGCTTTGTCATGTCTCATGAGCCATTTTTGTAGAGTACAGGGCTGTAGAGTGGGCATCTCACTACTGTGCCCAGTAAGTTTTACAGAGTGAGTTGTTTTCCTTGAGGCTAGCCTTAAAACTGAGGCATTAAGGTCATTAGAACTTAGGCTCACAGGTGCTGATAAATGGCAGTGATTCCCTAGGGATATCGTTCTAAGTGTCAGGATTATTGACTATGGAGATCTCTCCTTTCAGTTTTGTTTTTCGTGAGCTAGTTGTGGTCATGTCTACCTATAATCCCAGCAATTGAGAGATGGGTGAAGGAAGATCAGGAGGGTAAGGCCAGCCCGACTACATTATGACTAAGAAAATAAAAAACAAACAAATAAATAAATAGATGTCTGCTGTGGTCATGGTAGAGACCTTTATGTAATCCCAGCACTGGAGAGGCAGAAACAGGCAGACCTCTGTGAGCTCAGTGCAGGCCTGGTCTATATAGTGAGTTCCAGGCCATCCAGGGCTACACAGTAAGACTGTCTCAAAAACAGATCTACAAAAAAACACCTCTGAAAATCTTATTTAAAAAAAAATTAAGTGTTGACATGAATTAAATATATGATAATTCAGCGGTGCTTCCAAGTGACTTCAGTTCCAAGGGATCCAGCGCCTTCTCCTGGCCTCAGTGCACTGGGTACACACTGTGTGCAGACATGCGTGCAGGCAGAATACCCGTAGACATAGGTAAATCTTAGTTATCCTGCTAGGCACAAGGAGGGAACTTTTCCTTTTTAAATTTATTTATTTTATGTCGTGAGTGTTTTGCCTCTGTGTGTTTTCCTCTGTGTGTGTCTCTGTGTGTCTGCCACTGTGTGTGTCTGCCTCTGTGTGTGTCTGTCTCTGTGTATCTGTCTCTGTGTGTGTCTGCCTCTGTGTGTGTCTGTCTCTGTGTGTCTGTCTCTGTGTGTCTGTCTCTGTGTGTGTCTGCCTCTGTGTGTGTCTGCCTCTATGTGTCTTCCTCTGTGTGTGTCTGTCTCTGTGTGTCTGCCTCTGTATGTGTCTGTCTCTGTGTGTGTCTGTCTCTGTGTGTGTCTGCTTCTGTGTATGTCTGC
>JANHMN010000001.1:27324973-27336538 GCA_030674055.1 Rhabdomys pumilio
TGTCTGCTTCTGTGTGTGTCTGTCTCTGTGTGTGTCTGCTTCTGTGTGTGTCTGTCTCTGTGTCTGTCTGTCTCTGTGTATGTCTGCCTCTGTGTATGTCTGCTACTGTGTTGTCTGCCTATGGGAATGTCTGCTGGGTGCCCACAGAGACAAGAACAGGATGTTGGATCACCTAGACTTGTGTGCCAGACAATTGTAAATTGCTATGTGTGTGCTGGGAATTGAACCTGGGTCCCCTGGAAGAGCAGCCAGTGCTCTTAACCACTGAGCCATCTCTCCAGGCCCCCAAACTAAGTAAATCTTTAAAAAAAAAAAATCAAAGAAAAATGAAATTCTTGGAATGTGATTTTTTTCAAGTAAGTTATGTGTGTAATTTTAAGGTGAATTTGGAGTTTAGTGATTGCCTTCATTTGAAGATTGCCTTAGAAGAAACCAGACGTTTTGAGAGTCCCAGTAGCACATCAGTTTGTGTAGGCTTTGCTGGGTTATCTAGAACAATAAAGTAGTCACGTAAATTATCCACATCCTTACCTAAGCACACTTCTTTTCTACAACTGAAATTCCGTTCATGTGGTTGCTGCTTTTGGTTCTCGGGGCAGAATGCTGGCTTGTAGTTGGCGGCCCTGAGAGCACCAGTTCCATTGCTACCCTGCTCTCTACAAGACGGGAAAGGTTTTTAAGACTTCTTAAGAGAGCCTGTTGAGGATAGCTGTATTAACTAAATCACACAGTGTCCACTACAGTAAATTCTTTCTCCCAAAAGCTGTTGATTGTGAATGTATTGCTGGAATTGTGTATGCACACATGCTAACAGGATTAAATACTGGTGTTACATTTTCTAAAAGGAGTACGGCCTGAAAGGGGACGCATGTGCTCAAGATTCCCATGTGTTTGTGTCTTCTAATTCTGTTTCTTTTACCAGACACATCTTCCAGAGCTAGACACACTTCCATCAGAAAGAACTAGATCCTTTGTGACTTGGCTTAGAGACAACCGACCATTAAGTCCTGTCCTTCACATGGTAAAGTAAGTCTTCCGTAACTTCTTGATGACGTCATCCTTCCTGTGCTTCTCCTCAAAGCAAATTTCAGGATTTTCCTGAAGTCCATGTAGTAGTGATGTCTACAGTGCATAGTTTTTCTTTGTAATAATACATATTTTAAATAAATGCTGTTTTCTACCTTTCAGAGATGAGAGTCCCGCCAAAACAGATTTTTTCCAGCATTTGATTGAAGACCGCACGGAAGCCGCGTTCTCCTACTATGAGTTTCTCATTCACATCCAGCAGCAGATTTGTAAGTGAGGGAAACAGCCGAGTCAGACGAACCGCTCCTCGGCAGGTGAGCTCCATCCATCGGAGAAGCACACAGGGGACTTGACACGACATATTTGCTGTTAGAAGACACGACGCACATCACTCTGAGGCCTGGGCCAGAGATTACAGGAAGAGAGAGAGAGAGACAGACAGAGCAGAGCCCTCCCAGGACACTGCCACAGCCATCGGATGGAGTTTCTGCGCACTCTCAGGAGAGCAGCAGTGCTCTTCTGCCAGCCAGCAGACCTGAGGACCATGGAATGACATGTCACAATCTAAAACTAGATGAAGTCACCATACAATTAGCATTTCTGGACTTGAACTCTGACAAGAGATGCCAAAGGGCAGCAGTACTGTGGTACTCGTTTGTATGAATCCCTTTTTAACAGGAATGATTCATGTTCATTAAATGAATTCAACATTTTCCCTGTAAAGACAATAGAGTTTCAGTACACGAGCTATAGAACAGTATATATAATGTACATAAGTGTTACATTTGTAAAGAAAATGTAAAATGTAGCTAAGACTATGAATTGCTTCAGCTGTGCTGCATTGTTGGATGACAGCTCTGTCAGTGAGGGAATGAGATTGACTAATGCATATTATGAATGAAGTCCACAAAAGAAACATGAAACTTTGTAATTCTGTTAAATCTTTTATGTGGATTTATTTATGATCAGCCTACTAATTAAAAATATTTTGCTTGACAGTTGGTTTGGTGGTTTGTTTGTTTGTAGAAGTTTTTTGGTTTTGGTGGTATTGGTGACATTTTTTAAACAGTGGGAATCTTAAATTTGCTGCTTGGAGAAAATGCAATACCAAGTTTCATTCATCAGTGAATGGATACATTGTCATTCGTTTGTGGATACTACCAAGTATTTACTGTTTGTATTCTAAAACATGATGTTATTTTCAGACTACATTTAATGACTAAGCATAATCTAAATCTCATTTAAATTAAGGATTTTTTTCCTACCTATTTGTAATGAGGATTTTTTAAGAACATGTGACTTTCCTTTTTAATTGACTTGATGATTATCATATTGACCTCTGAGAGGCTTCTGTTCTGATCAAGAATTCTGTCGTTCACAGCAGGTCATTTACTATAAAAACTGATGATGACCCATTGGATTGTGGAGTGGAATTTTATTTTATGTTCTGTGAAAGTCCCTGGTGGGAAATGTTGGGGAGAAAAAAACCAAAGCTCTTGGCACATGTGGCTTTTATTGGTTCTATGCTTTGCATTCCTTTTCTTCATTTTTTTTCCAGAACAAAATACTTTTATTTTGGTGCTGGCGTTGGGCACAGAAGGTGACACTGACTACAAGGAGGTGGCTCCTGAAGAGATGAAGGCGCTTACTTGGTGGCAGCAGAGGTCTGATGAATCAGGCCGATGCCATTGTACACTTTGGTGTAGACACCAGCCTCTCTCTGAGATTAGCCATAACCCCAGGAGACAGCACCCTGGGGTTCCCTCTTTAGATAAAAGCACTCTCTCCCTTCCCCTGATGGAAATGAGTTGAAATGACTCACACTAATTAGTGGCAGAGCTGTAATCAAAACCAAGTGTTCTCTCCACCCACAGCCCCCCACTTGACTTATCTCTGTACCCTGCTGTTACCACCCAGGAGCTAACTGCCATTTAAGGGCAACTAAATACTGTCACTCCATGATTTGGGGTTTGTATTATTGTTTATCATGTATTATTGTGTGTGTGTGTATGAAAGAGAGCAAGTGTGTGGCAGTCAGGACAGCTTCTGGAAGTTAGTTCTCTCCATTCACTCTAGCTGCCAGGCACTTTTGGTTGACTAAGCTGTCTCACTGGTCTGGTACCATGTTGTGTAACACAAGCTGATGTCCAGGGTGCCTACAGTGTAAGGTGAGAAGAGAGGCTGTATCTTATCTCTGTGTGATGAAGTACTGCTGGGTGTGGCAGCTGACAGCACTGTTACATAGGAACAGACCTACAGCCCAGTTGGGTGTTTGGGGAGAGCTGTCTGACCAGTAGTGTTAGACTCAGTGAATACCTTTGGATTGCACTTGATTCTTCTGGAAGATTCTAGGATATCAGCATAGAAGTGGGAAAGTGCCCGGTGCCTCACGGAAACAGGGAGACTGAACTATCTGTTGGTATGTAGCAGATCTGACGGGCAGACACTCTCTAGGTTCCAAAGCTGGGTGTGCAGCTATAATCCCAGCGCTTGAGACATAGAGGCAAGAAACTCAAGAGTTCAAGGTTACCCTAGGTGACATAGTAAGTTCAGGACCAGCTAGGGCTACATTGATACCATCTCAAAAAAAAAAAAAAAGAAAAGACAGTGAGTTCTTAGTATTGATGCTGGAGAAGGAATAGAATTCCAGGGAGACATTTTATTATATATTCATCTAATATTTCTCCAAGCAAGATATACACCACTTATGCAGGGGCCTGACCAGAAGCACATACTGTATTTTAGGAGAGTATATATTAGTTTATATGTATGTGTGAAATAGCATAGGCATTTATTTTTACTGGGTTTTGTTGAGATTGGGTCTTTTGTGACCTTGCATTTCTGACCCCATGTCTTCACCTGAGTGCTAGGATTCAAGGTGCACCTTACTGCCTGATAGTATAGAAGGCTGTGGCTGGAACCTAGGCCCTCATGCATGGTAGGTGAGCAGTCTACGGAGTTTTCCTCAGGCGGTGTCTGAAAGTTATGTTGGGATGTGACTATTTTAGTCATGAGACCAGAAAACACACAAACAGGGAAATTAGTATGTTAAGGAAGAGAGGCTATTTGACATGTATTCCCACTGAAATACTTCGGAAAACAGGAAAAGAGGAAAACTTACTTGCAAAAAAAGTTTGAATTAAAGATATTATCCAGATACAGTAACCAAAAATTGGTTCGGGGTGGGGAGGCGAGGGAAAAAGGGGGGCCAGCGAGATGGCTCAGTGGGTAAAGGTGCTTGCTGCTAATCCTGAGTTCAGCCCTTAGACTGTTCAACGGAGGGAATCAACTCCCACAAGCGTGCAAATGTGACACAGCACAGGCAAATGGAAAAGTTTAGGGAAACTTTCAATCTTGGTTTGGTACATGAGACAAAGACCTCTAAGATATAAAATGATAGGAAAGGGTTTGTTTGTTTGGGGGTTTTTTGTTTGTTTGTTTGGGATTTTTTTGTTTTTTGTTGTTGTTTTTGGTTTTTCGAGACAGGGTTTCTCTGTGTAGCCCTGGCTGTCCTGGAACTCACTCTGTAGACCAGGCTGACCTCGAACTCAGAAATCCACCTGCCTCTGCCTCCCAAGTGCTGGGATTAAAGGCGTGCACCACCACCGCCGGCAGGAAAGTATTTTATGATTCACTTTCCCTTGATCTCCAAATTCAGGGATAATATTGCCCACCAGAAAATCAGGCATCTCCCTTCCTGCCTCCTCACGATACCTGTGAGCAGACAAGCACATACGTGTAAGTGGCTTTAGGAGGAGAGGTAGCCATGGTTGAGGGGACACAGCTGCTCATGCCCTCTGCTGAGACACACGGAGCCCCCCACCCATTGGTGAACAATGCACACTTAACAGCTGTGCATTCTTTAGATCAATGAACGTTACTCGCCCATAACCACTTGTACTAGCTAGTTTGTGTCAACTTAACCTAGTCCTACCTGATAAGACAGACTCTCCTCACCTAAGGAACTGCCTCCATCAATTTGGCTTGTGGACCTGCCGGTGGCATTTTCTTGATTAAGGATTGATATGTGAGGGCCCCACACCTCTGGATAGCACCACACTTGGACAGCTGGTTCTGGGTTGAATGAAAAAGCTCATGGGTGCTGTGAGCAAGTCCTGGAGAGCAACCAGTAAGCAGCTTTTCCATTGTGGGCTCTGCTTCAGTTCCAGCCTCCAGGGAACTTGCAAACCTGGAACATGCTTCCCTCCTCGTCACGTTTGGTCAGTGTCCTACCAGAGCAACAGTTAGGCTAACTAGAACACTAATAGAGTTACTGCAGATCACTAGAAATTGGTCTTGTGGGGGGGGTTATGATGTAATGTTTGTCTCTGCAGAGGCACACTTGTGGAGGTCAGAGGGCAGCTTGTGTTCTCTCCTGCCTTGTGGATTCTGTAGACAAAGTCAGGGAGTCAAGCTTGGTGGCAAGTCCTGTATTCACTGAGCCATTTCACAGCCCCTTCCCCCAACATTTTATTGGAGATTTTTAGCTAGCACACAAAATAACAGCATCCATTGTGACATATAATAATATATCTCATTGTACCTTGCTCATTTTCACTCCATCACTGTGCTCCCCATCCTCCCACACATAGATCCTCCCTCCAGAGCCTCACTTCTGCCCCACTCCTCCCTGTCACATACACACACACACACACACACACACACACACACACACACACTGTAATCTAGATTTCACTTATGAGAACAAATATTCTGTATGTTTTAGTGCACACTTTTAACCCCAGCTGCAGAGACAGAGGTAGGTGAATCTTTGAGTTCAAGGTCAGCCTGGTTTACATATTGAGTTCCAGGCCAGCCAGGGCCACATACAAAGACCCTGCCTCAAATAATAAAAATTTTAAAATGAGCATAAATACATTTTGCGTTTCTTCACTGTCTCTCATCCACCATCTAATGTCTTGTTAGGATTGTGTACTTAGGTTCTGCATGTGAGAGGAAATATATTTGTTTTCTGAGTCTGACTTAATGAAGAATACTAAAAGCTGTGTGTGTAAATGGTAACCAATGTTTTACAAGGATTTTACTGGGACAGCTATTCTTTACAAAATCCTGTTTTCTGTAGAAGGTTTATAATTTTAAAGATTGCCCAGAAGCACATATGCAGGTCCCATCCCACACATAGATTACCCAGCAGCTAACAGTCAGTGCTGGATGTCCCCTGAGGAGAGCAGCCCTGCTGGGAGGGGATCATGGTTTCTGTTGCAGTCTTTGCTTTGTTGAGAATATGATTACCTTACCTTGAGAACCCATTCCGTTGCTGTAGATTATTTTGATTAGTGTGTGGTGACATTTATGTGCACATTTTATACTTTATTTTTCTGGTTTTCTATAATAAGGTTTTACGATACCTCAGAAATGAAATAATCATAACATTGCAAAAGCCAAATCCCAAACAAAACACCCAAGTATGTATAACCTAATTTCTCCTTTGCTTATGACACTTATTGATGTTAATAGAGGATTAAGAGAGGTAATAGAAACACTGAGGTTTTTAACTTAATAATCTATAGTTTTATCATTGTGTGTTTAAGGTCTTAAAAATAAAGAAGCAATTTCTGTATGTTCCTCTCAGTTCTTTATTACATATGACATTACTTAAGGGGAGGGATTGACTTAGGTCCCTTCCTTCCTTCCTTCCTCCCTCATTGCTAGGGATTGACCCCTAGGCCTTCTGCATGGTCCACGGGTACTCTCCTATTAATCTACACCCCAGTCCATCTTTATCTTTTCTGACCTTCTTAACCTACTTCCAATATCCCCAAGATCCCATCCCAAGGCAGAGCATACAAAGCCATACTAATTTAATTGAACAACTGGAAAACCTGACTGGCCCTTGCTGGAGGGCTCTGTGCTCACCTTGTGCCACCAACATTTACAATCAATGCATTTCACATTGGCCCTTGGGCAAGCTGTAATATGTGCCAGTTAAGAGGACTTCCCCCCCTTTTTTTTTAAGATTTATTTATTTTGTATTTATATGAGTACACTGCAGCTGTCTTCAGACACACACTAGAAGAGGGCATCAAATCCCATTACAGATGGTTGTGAGCCACTATGTGGTTGCTGGGAATTGAACTCAGGACCCCTGGCAGAGCAGTCAGTGCTCTTAACTGCTGAGCCATCTCTCTAGCCCAACTCTCCCATTTTTTAATGTATTTCCCACTTTTCATTTTTCAATGAACCCCCTGCAGCCCTGGTATTCGCTTTCTCTGTAGTCATGCCTCATTAGGATTTAACTTCCCATTGGATGACAACTTGGAATGAGATGGAAGGTCCTGTGACCTGCTTCCAATTAATTATTAAAAGGGTGTTTTTCTTATTTCAGAGTCAGGAATAAAGAACAAATGAATGAATTTCACATTTCCACAAGAAAGGCCAAGACTTGAATAACCAGGGTGGAAATGGCATGCCCATAAGAAGCCATCTGAACCCCTCCCCACCCCATACACACATAAACACACACAACTCAGTGATTCTAAATTGGGGGTTGACCACTTGAGCCATAATCTGAGAAAGAAAGAAAGAAAGAAAGAAAGAAAGAAAGAAAGAAAGAAAGAAAGAAAAAAGAAAGAAAGAGAAAACCAGATTGGAACAATGATATGTGACAGTTTGTATATCCTTGGCCCAGGGAGTGGCACTATTAGAAGGTGTGGTCTTGCTGGAGGAAGTGTGTTACTGTCAGGGTGGGCCTTGAGACCCTCCTAGCCACGTGGGAGCCAGTCAGCTCCTGGCTTGCTTTGGATGAAGATGCAGAACTCTCAGTTCCTCCAGCACCATTCCTGCCTGGAAGCTGCCCTGTTTCCTACCTTGATGATAATAGACTGAACCTCTGAACCTGTAAGCCAGTCCAATTAAATACTGTTTATAAGAGTTGCCTTGGTCACGGTGTCTGTTCACAGCAGTAAAATGCTAACTAAGACAGAGTGGAAGATGGTTTGAAAGCAGAACATAGCACTAAGCTACAAACAGTTAACTGCATAGCATTATCGGATCTGCTGTCATTCACACCCAAGCCGAGTGCAGTGTGCTCCTCCTTTTTTGAAGCCCCTTAAACCCCTTCCTGCCTGGATTTGCTCCATGAGCCTCTCAGAACTCAGCCAAAGCAAAACTACCTCCTGTAGTCTCTGCTGACTGCTCCCTGCCTGCATTAGACCTTCCTTTTGTGTGTGCTCGATGGTGCTGTCTCTGCCCCAGCCCCAGAAGTGCTGTGAAATAATTACCATTCTCTCTTAAACACAAACATTGGAAAAGATTTGAGTGGATGGTTTTCAGCTGACATTCATTCTAAAGCCAAGAAAAAATCCAGGTTCAGAACTAAGTGTTTTAGTTAGGAGAGATGACAGAGGTTCTGGTTAGTCAACAAAATGATGGACTTGGTATTAGGTCTATCTTGTACCTCACTGGTACAAATTGGCATAATTATCATCTAATTGTATTTTGAGAAAAAAGTTTTATTTTAACAGGAAGGGTGATATGTAGGAGGAGCTAAGGTGGGAGGAGTACGGAGAGGAAGAGATGGAGTAAGGAGAGGAGGAGAAGAAGGAGAGGAGAAGCAAGGTGATGAGAGAGGGAAAGAGAAAGAGGGGGGAATGGAGGCAGATGTTGACGTGTCTCCATTAGTCAAAGATAAGTGATATATCTAGGTTGGGTATTGGGTTTCACTTCTGATTGAGCATTACCAAACTTATAAAGCCTTTGATTAACATTTTTAAAAAATTGTATAAAAGCAAAAAGGAAAAGGGAGCATTGGATAGGGGTTTTCTATGGAGGGGAAATGGGGAAAGAGGATGACATCTGAAATGTAAATAAAATATCCAATAAAAAAAAAACAAAAAAACATTGGCCTTTTTATTACAGGGTTTGCCATACCTGGCACATATTGAGTGTCTTAGTTAGGGTTTTATTGCTGTGAAGAGATATCATGACCACAGCAACTCTTAAAAAGAAAACATTTAGTTGAGGATGGCTTATCATTTCAGAGGTTTAGTCCATTATTGTAACAGTAGAAAGCATGGCAGCATTCAGGCAGACATGGTGCTGGAGAAGGGGTGGAGAGTTCCACATCTGGATCGCAGGCAGCAGGAAGAGAGAGCCACATTGGGTGTGACCTGAGCACTCGTAACCTCAAAGCCTGACCCTAGTGACACACTTCTTCCAACAAGGCCATATCTACTCCAACAAGGCCACACCTCTTAATGGAGCCATTCCCTATGGGCCAATGGGAGCCATTTTTATTCAAACCGCCACACTAGGTATTCAGTAAATGCTTGTAGAAATAATTCTGTGGAATAATTCTAAGTTAGCAAATAAGTTGAAAAAGAAGCCAGATATGGCGACATATTCATGTAATTGGGCAACTTAGGAAGTGGAGGCCAGAGGATCCGGAGTTCAAGGTCATTCTCGGCTATCTAGCAAGTTCGAGGCTAGCCTGTGACACAGTAGGCCCCGTCTCAAGAACAGAATGGCAGAATGGAAGAACCACGAACAGGGTCCTCAAGACAAGAAAAGGTGCATAGGAATTCAAAGAATTCAGCAAGGGAAGGAGAGAATGTGTAAAGTTGTGGTTAAGGCAGGTGGGGACAAAGAGGTTGTCACTGTTAGACAGTGGACTGTCATCAAAGAGAGTCTATGCACTTTGCATTGGAGTCGGAGGAAAAGCACCTTGAAGCCAAGACCTCTGCCACTGAAGCCTACAGGATGCACAAGAGCAAGTCCATCTGAAATATATACAAATATATATATATGGACGGAGAGTACCTGAAAGAGCTTCTAGGAGATGACACAGGGAAGGACCACATGTAAAAATACCGATCAGGTATTCAGAAACTCCAAAGTGACTACTGCAGTCAGGGGTCAAGGCAGCCTGACTCTTTCTCATCTTGTGAAACTGGTGTCACCTGTATGCTGCTTTTCCAGGCATGCAGGACACAAGAGTGATAAAGTCCTAGACTGCGCAGAGATTCCAGGATAATGCCTGTGGGGCCAAAGTCACAGAGGTGGGCCTGTCAGACCCACGGGAACTCATGATACCTCACGAGCCCCAGATACCACTCTAGTATTTGCTCAAGGACTTGTGTACAAAGTTGTCTCATCTGTGAGGACAGATACTGCATGACACACATGCTGCCTATCCTTCTCCAGAGCCTAGCTGGCTGCTGCCTTTGTATTCTAACCTAATTAACTGGAGCCAGCTTTGGTGCGTCGGTGTGGAATCATTCCCTGGGGAAGCAGATAGCTGCCTAGTCACAGGCTGATCATGGAGCAGTTTTTCTTCCATGAAATACACACATGGTGTGGACATGGAGTTGTCTACTCTGCCCATGTTTCTGCCTTCACAACCTAGCTTCTGATCAGGGACTGAGTGCATAAGAAACATGGCAGTGGAAACTTATCACAGCCTGTCACCCTACAAAGCAGCTGGCCTGATAGACAGGCGGAACATCCTTCTGCGGATTCAGTTAGAAGTGGTTGGGAATGCTATCACAATGTACGATAGGCTTTGAATCAGCCACTGACATTGGCCTGTAACCAGATGCTTTAAGGCTCAAAGTGAGCCTTCTGTCTTAACCTACATTCACTGAGCTTTAGTCTCCACTGAATCAGAAGGCACAGCTGCTTTCTGGCCATTGGAAGTTTCCTAGGTGAACTAGCAGGAGAAGGCTACTGGTTCTGAAGAGGAATTGATTGGCTACTGGAAGCAGCAGGGAGAACCACCTCATGTCTAGAGGCTTCAGAGTGCCTTTTAAGACTTTCATGTCTAACACCGAAACTTGATGCAGCCTCACAACCCCATAAAAGGACAAAACATGAACGGGATTCAATGTAAACCCTTTAGGAGTTGAGTCTAGAATTTCCTACCGGATAAAGAATGTTGAGTGGTGCTCACTGGAACACAATTTGAGAAAGACATAATGGAAGGAACTGTGGTCATGAGGAAAAAGACAAAAACAAAAAGCAATCCTAGCTCTGAATCTGCCACACGATGGTCCCTCTTCTAGCTGTATGATCTGCAAGCTCTTGCCAAATGACGTCAGCCTTATCCCTGCATGAGGCAATACTCGTTTTTCGGTAAGAGCTTCCTGAAGACTGTGTGGGAGATGTGTGCAAGGTTTCTCATAGAGCGTCTGGCAGTGGTGACATCATTTCACAATGCAGAAAGCGGCTGTGTGTGTAGCTGAACCGACAATCTGGATCCTTGACTATTGGCTGAGGCTTCACGTTGCCCTCATGACAACTACCAGTCTGTACCTTCACTGAAACTCTTACCCACTCAACTCAGACACAAACTTAATTTTAATTCTGTCGCTGCTGCCTTCTGTCCTATTTGGTTAGTGTGTTTGTTAATGACACTTAACATATACTTCAGATAGAGCCAAGTCGTTTGAGTTCACACGCCATCAGATCCAAAGGCTGACTGATGGTCATGGAGAGTCACAGTGGTGGGGTTTGGTTGTTGTATCTGGCCTCTCTCCTCTCCTCTCCTCTCCTCTCCTCTCCTCTCCTCTCCTCTCCTCTCCT
>JANHMN010000001.1:27337958-27348537 GCA_030674055.1 Rhabdomys pumilio
TCATGTGTACTGGGGATCTTATAATAATACTCTTTCTTTCTATCTGTCTGTCTTTCTCTCTTTCTTTTTGGCCTTTCAAGACTGGTTTTCTCTGTGTAGCCCTGGCTGTCCTGGAACTCGTTCTGTAGACCAGGTTAGCTTCCTACTCAGAGATCTGCCTGTCTCTGCCTCCTGGGTGCTGGAACTAAAGGTGTGTGCCTCCACCACCCGGCTACCTTGTTTGTTTTGAGACAGGGTCTCTCTCTGTAGCCCTGGGTTGCCTGAAAATTATTATGCATTTGAGGCTGACTTCACACTTGTGGTGATACTCCTGCCTCTGCCTCCCAAATCCTGGAGGTAGGCCTGGGCTACCAAGCCGAGCCCTTGGGTTACTCCCGAACAGCTTGTTTTTATTTTTTTTTTATAAACAAAAAGTCTCAGAGCCCAAACATCAGTTTTTCAGGTTCTTGGTAGCAGCCCCTTTGGTTAATGACATTTTGAAGCATGTCTTAAAATTATTTTTTAAATTTATTATTTTATGTGTGCAACTGTTTTGCCTGCGTGTCTGCCAGGTACTCACAGATGTCAAGAGAGTCAGATCCCGTGGAACTGGAGGGACTGGTAGTTCAGGAGTAGAACTTGAATCCTCTACAAGGGGCTCTTAGCCACTGACCCATCTCACTGACTCATGTGCAGGTCTTTGCAGCAGGAGTGCAGGCTCTTGAGGCTCCCTCTCGGATTCCTTTGGCTTTTGCATATCTGTGACTGTGGCTCTGCTTTTACAGATGGCCTTACATCCAGCTCGCCGCCCCTTCTGCCTGTCTGGGTCACCAGCTCTGCGGTTTGTCAGTGCAGCCTGCGGTCCCTGCTCCTCTGTGGCTTGGCCTGTCCAGCGCCTTCCACAGCTCTGCGCCCTCTGGTTTGTCAAAGCAGTTGGTGGTCCCATTGCTTCTGGTGCTCAGAGTGCTGCCGAGGCTCGGTGACTGCCACTGTTTACTCCACTGCTGCTTGTCTCTTGCTTTTTTTTTTTCTTCTTTGTATAAGCAGCTCCGCCTACTCCACACAGGTAGCCAAGAAACGACCATTCTTGTGCTGGGTAGTTGTATGTCAACTTGGCACAAGCTAAAAGTAAAGTCATCTGAAAGGAGGGAACCTCAGCTGAGAAAAATGCCCCCACAAGCTCGGACTGTAGGCAGACCTGTCCGGTATTTTAATTAACTAATGGCTGATGTGGGAAGGCCGAGCCCATGGTGGGTGGGGCCATCCCTGCGCTGGTGGTGCTGGATCTTATAAGGAATCAGGCTGTGCAAGCAATGGTGAGCAAGCCAGCAGGCAGCACCCCATCCATGGCCTCTGTATCAGCTCCTGCGTACAGGTTTGTGTCTGTCTGATTTTCTGTCCTGACTTCCTTCAGCAAGGGACTACAACTAAGAAGTATAACCACCACCACCATCCTAAAAGCCCTTTCCTTCCCAACTTGCTGTTGGTTATGTTGTTTTATTGCAGCAATAGAAACCCTGACTAAGAAAATTGAATAGAAGACTTTTTTTTTCTTTTTTAAATTTTGGGACTGAGTCTTAACTATGTACGCATGGCTGGTTTGGAACTTATTATGGAGACCCAGCTGGCCTTGAACTTACAAACTAAGGTTCTCTTGTTTCTGCCTCCCAATTGCTGGAATTAAAGTACATTACCACTGACCTAGAGAAGCAAGCCTTCTATTGGACCTGAGGTTGTAACTACATCCTGTAGTTTCCTCAAGGCATCTGTGTTTGATTGACAGTGCTTTGGCTTGAGGCAGCCGGGAAGCAGGGAAAGTCTAACAGCTGCCAATTAGGAAGCCAAATTGCCACCCCACCCCCACGTTTGCCATTTACAGGAAAGCGAGCGTGAGCATCCGGAGTGCTTACAATGTGAGCCTACAGAACTGATCGTTAACGCTAATAGTGTTTTTTAACAGTGATTTCGCAATGAGCAGGGTCCTTTCATCTGTCCCCCAAAGAGAAACCAGTTCTGCCGAAGAAAATTTCCAAGTGTCTGGATTTGGGCCAGCCTGTAATGAACTACAAACCTCTGGAGCATATAGAGTCCCGGGTTGACTTTGCCATGGGCCGCGGGAAGGCTCACCCCAAGCCTTGGAGCCCACCTGGAGGTGGAGCTTTGGCAAACTCATTTTTCTCCTTCTTTCCAGCTGGGCAAAGGAGCTCAGTTTCCAGGTACCAGAAGTCCTTTCCTCATGACCCTGGCTCTCTCTGTGTAAGACACCGGTGTGTGTGTGGGGGGGGGGAGTGGGTGGGGAGCTGCCAACGGAGAAGACTACTCTCCCAGCACACGGTGCCCAGAAACTGATTGTGGGAGTTTTGGTTCATGTAGTGACAGAGTTTCGGGTAGCTCAGAGTGTCCTCCAACTTTTTAGTGGAGGGTGGCCTTGAACACCGGATCATCGGGCCTCCGTTCCCAAATTTGAGGTCCTAGACAAACCTCACTACTTCCGGTCCTGGCTTCTGTTGAGTTTCAACATCAACAGCTGCATGATGTGAGCCTAGCTCCTGTTCATTTCTCAAGACTTTCTCTGTGAGGGGAGCCAGGCACCAGAAACACGACACTAGGAAGAAGTTCGTCACTCGTTTGCTCTTTCTTAAGAAAAAAAAAAATTATTATTATTTTTTTTTTTTTGGTCGGAGGAAAAATACCCAGCCTGGCGCCGGGGGGTGTGCACCAAGCGAAGTCAAAGCGCGGACACACCCTCCTGTCGCCGCCCCAGTCGGCGGGGCGGGCTGAGCCCACAGCGGGTTGGGCTCTAGCGGCCGGATGAGGATGCGTCGTTAAGGCCAGCCAGGAGCTCGGGCCCGGCAGGAGGATGCTCTCGAGCGGGCTCTGTCTGGGTCTGTGGCGGCTGCTGCCGACGATCCGAACCCGCGGCCGCGGATGTTCCAGGGCTCTGCCACCCACACCCCAGGTAAGGCGCGACACGGGCTCCGGAGCCTCGGCTGGAAAGTTTGCGTTCGGCAACTTGGGCCAGCAGTTCCCTGCGTGCCGTTCCGCACCCCGACAGGTGGTGACCGCGGGCGACTTGTCCCGGGGCTGCGGGGGAGACAGTCCGGGAGCAGCCCAGCTCGGGCGCATCTCCGGGGAGCGCAGCCCGCTAACCTCAAGGGTCCCCACTGCTGTGTCCTGTGGTCTGTGGTCGCCGCGAGAGCTCGGTGGACTGTGTCGAGGGTGGTTGTCATGGGATAGGCTGTAACCTAGGATACTGTCCTGTAACCAGGGTGAACTGGCCCAGGACCGTGTCTTGCCCCTCCTCCAAACCCGGAGCCCCTCCCTTTCGGTACAGTAAACCCGGGGCAGTGGTGACTCACAAGTCTGTGATGTTACAGTTAGGCGGGCACAGTTTGTGTCAAGGCCTGTGTGGAACCTCAAGGAGGAGGGAAGAGGTGTGGATGTGCACAGAAAAGACAGGAGAGCGGGAAAGTGCGGAGTTAACTAGCGCGATGGAGCAGAGGGAGCCAGGGGAAAGGAACCTCAGCCTACTTGGCGCTGGGACTGGAACTGAATCTGCCCACCCCTCAATTAATGGGTTAGCTTTCGGATTGCTAAAGGGAGAGCAATGTATGGACATATTTATTATCTCTCACTGCAGCGAGAAAGGAGCAGTGTCAGCTCCGTCACTTTCAGTTCCTGTATCTTTCCAGCTTCACTTGCCCCAGCCCCACCCCCCAAACCCCCATCCTTGGATTCTGACCCAAAGTAAAGTCTTAATGCCCCAGAATTTACACTGATGAAAGAAATATTTCAATGCTTAAAGAAACACTTTTCTTAAATGTTTGAAAGCAAGTGGAAACATCCATTTTGATACTTATACCTAAGGTTTAAAACTTAATGTGGAGACAAGGACATTTCAAAGACTCTAACAACTCACTCCTTGGCCCCACATCACAGAAACACAGGGATAATTAAGCAGCGCTGACTATTAGGCTCACTTGACAATTTCGTAGTGTTGAGAATGGGCCCAAACAGCGATGCTCTATTAGGCCACACCCACCTACTAGGTCCCTCCCATACCTGGAGTGCAGGATTTCCAAGACTGTGGCTGTCTTTTTTCCAGTGACCGAGGCCAGCTCTAAACCCTTTTTCTTTGCACTGTCTGTCCACTTAAGGCAGACAGGGTGCCACCGCCTCATGCCTGCCTTTAATGAAAGAATATCGAGAGGGGCTATAGCTCATTAAGCATCCTAAGAAACCCAAGTTTGAATGATTAAATTTGCAGTCTTAAATCAGCTGCCCAGGCCATAAAGACAAATCACAAAACTTCAGAACTGGGAGCACTTCCATCATTTTGTCCATGTGATAAAATACCCCCATCCCAAAATAAAGCCAACCCTGCAGGGTTGCATCTTTGTGTGCAGCTTAGGGATCTCCAGGCCACTAAGAGTTTCAGCTACAACTGCTGAACCATTTTCTGTGAATCAGATCTCCCCACTATAGGGTCATGGATTACTCTAAGATCTTGCTGCTGCTTTTCATATGAGATACCCTACGGCTAAAGGCAAACATCCTTGTTGTATGTTTCTCCCAAAAAAAATTCCTGCCAACCAAATCCCATGAAAAAAGTTAGGGGAGGGAGAGGAAAAGAAACAAAGAAAGGAAAAAAAAAAGGTTTTCTCATAAAATCCTAGCTTGCAAGGACTCGTCATAAGACACATCTTTAGTAAGCATCTATAATTAGTCTTTTCTGAAATTACGGGTGTGCATTTAATAACTTTGAAAAATATATGGTTCTCATCCTTTCTGTGGTAGGTGAGTAATTGGGAGAGTTTTATGTATGGGAAAAACCCCAGTTTGTTGACATGATATGTTTAATGTAGCAGAATTGTTTATTAAGGAACATCTCTTATCTGAAGCCAAAACAAACGAGCATATTACATTATCTCTGGCCTGGCCTAGAATCCATGATCATCATGTCTGGTGACATGATTATCATTTCTGGAGACAGCACATCTGCCTCCAGTGCTAGGTGGTTGTCAGGGTGATTGGAGGCTCCTGCTGGTTCTCGTGGACACTGCTTTGAGCGATTACAGCGCCTGGTGAGTTATATCCAAACAGAAAGCTCTTGCCTAGTTGTGCCTTTCTTAATTTGGATTCTCTGCTGCTTAGATTGAAACACTCCCAAACAGGATTTTGTGTTTCCAAAACATCATTTAAATCCCCAACACAAGCTGTTTAACAATTTCTTTTAAAAAGGCAAGCATATTCTTTGCTAAGAAACTCAAGGGTCAAGTTTGCTTTGTTCCTTTAACTTCCAGAAACAAAGCATCCAGGTGTTTCAGACCCTTCAAGATGTTAACTTTGAAGGGTTGGTCTCATATACGGGATCTAAAGAGCAGCACATAGCTCTTGTTCACCATGTCCTGCCCTGGAGTTCTGTGCACAGCCATTCTGCCTGCAGAGCTCTGTCTTGGAGAGCAAGTAACTGTAGCAGTAGCTGATGCTTTGACCTCAAAGTTGTTCTAGACCGGCTTGTCTGTTAAATACTAAGTCACCTTCTCTCTAGTTTGCAGAGAGATTTTTTGCTTTTTAAAACAAAGATGTCACTTGCTACTTATCACAATTAAGTGATATTTGTGTTGTTTTGTAGCCGACTATAACAGGAAGTCATTTTGTATCTTAGAAGATAGGATCTGTCGATGAGACAGTGAACTGGAAAGCCTGGGGTTAAATACTTACTGACAACTCAATGCTAGCATATGTGTGTCGGTCATCCAATTTTGTTGGTTTTACACAACTAGGACATCAGGGTGCCAGCAGGTCTGGCCCTACCACTTCTTAGCTCTGGTCATTCAGTCTGTATAAGCCTGTCTTCCACAAGAGGATTTATCTTACTGGTCTTAAAGCCCCTTTTCATCCGTAGGCATGCGGTTTTGTTATTTTCTTACTCTGGGGTGTAACATACCATTGAACAGAGTACTGTCAACTCCAGAAAGCCCCCTGATTGAAGAGTGCTCTCTTAGGTAGTGAGGGGTGCTGCTCCCACATGGACAACTGTTGTAACTTTGTTACAGTTTGGAACGTGAATGTTTCTCCAAAACCTATGAAAGGACCACTGGAACCCAGTGGGCGGAGTTTAGATGACCAGAGTGTCTGAGACAGGGCGGTCATCAGGTTCCTGGCTCCTCTTCTTGCTGCCACACTGTGAACAGTTTTCTCCTCTAGCACACACGTTGTCCAGGCTGTTCTGTGTCATCAATACAACAAGGCCACCTGACCATGGACTGAGGTCTCCATGTCATAAATCAAAATGAGTTTTTCCTCCTTTAGAGTTGGTTGCTATCAGACTAGAGAGCTAGCAAACACCTTCCAAGAGAAGTTTTTTATTCACTCAGTTGGGATTTTATGTCTTAATAGAGTAGAGTAAGTCCCTCAATATTTCATCCTAGTATCTCCGTCTGTGAACTGTTGCCTGCTCAAGAATATTCAATATCAGAACTCTAAAATCACTGTAGGTATTTTAGGCCAACATACAGGCCATACGCCAAGAGGAAATAAACAAAAAAAGCATATTCTAGGAAAATCTAATTTAAATTCCATTTAACTTGGTGTCATTGGTTCTTTTTATAACTTTAAATTTTATTTAATGCACATGGCTGCTTTGCCTGCCAATATGTCTGTGCATCATCTGCGTGCCTGGTACCTACAAAGGCCTGAAAAGGGCATTGGACTCCCTGGAACTGGAGTTACAGGCAATTGTGAGCTGCCATGTGGGTGCTGGGAATCAAAGCCCGTTCGTACCTTTTACCCCTGAGCCATCTCTCCAGCTACTTTTTAAAAAAAAATTCCACAAAAGACAAATTGATAAGAGGACATACTGTTCACAGAATGTGTGAGCCTGGTGACACATTCTAGCAGGAGATGTTGGAGAGGATGGGGTGACATCTTCTAGCTCTTTGATGAGGAAGCAGGTGTTCTGAGGATGGACTGAGCCCAACCCCAGGGGTCTTGAGCCAGATTCCTCCTGTGGCTCAGAGTTTGCTGTGGAGAGCAAGTGTTGATCGACTCCTTGTACCTCTGGAATACATCTTGAGTCCCTTATATAGTGGCATAACGGAAGAATTCACCTCAGTCAGCTTTGTCTGCATTTCGAAAGTCATGTGCAGATGGTTACCTTGGTAGAGAAACTGGTGACCTGGAGAAAGGTCCCTGAAGGAGGCAAAGGTATGGTGAACATCAGATACATTCTCTCCTTGGTCATCTGAAGTCTAAGGCTGATGGC
Organism: Rhabdomys pumilio; assembly: GCA_030674055.1. NCBI lineage: Eukaryota > Metazoa > Chordata > Mammalia > Rodentia > Muridae > Rhabdomys > Rhabdomys pumilio. The sequence goes on from JANHMN010000001.1 coordinate 27,345,205, forward strand.
CTCGTCTGCTTTTATTGTTTGTGTTTGTGAAGTGCCTCTTCCTTTAACCCCTTCATCAGCTGCACGGTTTGTAAACAATGCCAGGACTGGGTTTTGTGAGCCAGGTATTGAAACCTTGGGTCATGAGATTCCATACCCAAATGTTTGCACCGAATTTTCTGCTCTGACATACCTTTGAAGCAACAGCTCTATAAAATGCTATAAGCAACCAATGATACCCTCACAAAGATCCATGGAAGAAACTGTTGCACAGTCTAGGGATTAGAATGTGTGGGGTTCTCCTGAACAAACGCAGGCAATGTCATGATCAACAGCAGAGTCAGCGGTGGCATCTCTGAGCACCAGCTGCCAGAAAGCTGAGGACCAGGTCTTGACTCACTTCTAACAGCACTGAGGGCTTGTGACCAGCATTTTATGGTTTATGGTACTCGTAGTTCCTAGGTCCAAAGTTTTGGTCCGAAGTTTTGCCCAGTGTGACATCATCTGTTTTATTCATAATAATTTCGATGAGGAAAGTAACTGGCAAATACAGCCTTGAGAAGTATGGACAATCAATCAGTGCTTTATTAGTAAATTGTGAAAGTGTGGTAGACCATTGGCTTCTTGTTCACAATGTCTTTTTGGTACTTTTCCCATAGAGGGTGTCAAATTGAGTGAATTACTGTGAGACTCTAACTGTAATGCTGTGTGTGTGTGTGTGTGTGTGTGGTGTATATGTGGCATGTAGTACAGATATGTATGTGCTTTGTATAGGCATATGATATGTATGGTGTGGTGTGTGTGGCATATGTGTATGGTGTGTATGTATGTGTGTGTATAGTGTATGTATATGATGTATGTGTGTGTGATGAGTGTGTACATGTGGGTGTGTTTGTGAAGATCACAGGGCAATTGTGGTTCCTCACCGTCCACCTTGTTTTAAGCATGGTGTCTTTCCTGTTCGCAGCTGCATGTGCCAGCCTAACTTAAAGATTCTAAGAATTCTCTTGCTCTGCCGCCCATCTCACTGCAGGTGCACTGGGATTACAGATACATGTGTGTTTCCTGGGTTCCTGGGGATTTGAACTCAGGTCCTCACATTTGCTGGCAAGTGCTTTGACCACTGAGGCGTGCCGGCAGCCCTGGATTACTCATGCTTTCCCTCCTCCGACTTTCATAAGATCTACAGTTTCTATTTTATTGTTATTTCTATCATCCACACTTGATAAATTCCTCACTAGTTTTTATTATTGTTGTTGTGTTTTTGTTGCTCTTTTTTATTATTATTAACAGGGTCTTACTATGTAGCCTTGGATGTTGCTATGTAGACCAGGCTGGCCTTGAACTCATAGAAAACCTTCTGCCTCAGTCTCCCACATGCCGTGGTAGAAGGCATGTTTCCACTACTCCTAACTGATATTATTTGAATTGACAAAATTTTGCTCTGAAGCTTTTTCTCCCTAAAAGTTTCTGTCGTGAGATTTGAGAATTGAGGTAAGAATTGAGGGGTGACTGTGCAGATAAGCAAGGCTGTTAAAGAGAATTGGTTTGAACAGATTAAAAGGTGGGGACTAAGAAGTAAAGGAGAAACAAGAGATAGGTTTAAAATGAACATTTTTATAGCCTATACCCCAAAAATAAAAAACAAAAAAAAATAAAAAAAACAAACCCCCAAAACCCAAAACAACAACAACAAAACCCCAAACCAGGAAGTGATGTAAGTCTATGAAGTGACCGCATCGAGAAGCCTTGTGGCAAACCTCAGGGAGAAGACGTCTTGGAGGCTGTCCTAAGTCCTCCCTGGGGCTCTTGGGATGCAATTACTGATTGAGTAGATATCCGAGCTTGGCAGTACATTCTCCTTTCTTTCCTTCTCCCCCTCTGAATTGCTACAGACACAGCAATCCCATTACATCCCACTTTTTGTAATGATTGGGCTCCTAAAGATGAGCTGGGTACCCCGAACCTCTTGGGCATCAACAGTGAATAACAAGTGCACTGAGTCTGTGGAGAAGAATGGGCAGCCTGCGGTTATTTTTTGGGGAAATCTTTCTTGTTTCTCTGCCCATGGGTGTTTTCATGGGGGTAGGGGATCTGTAAAATTTGTAAAATGTTAGATGAATCTCGCTAGTGATGGGGACACTTTTCTAACCCTCTTGGGGGAATCTTTGTGTGCTCCTCTGATGGATCTCCTTCCAAGCTTAAGGGATCTACCCACTTGAAGTTCCTGAATGTTAGGATTACAGGTGTGTGCCATCATGCCTGGCTTCTAAATGAGATATTTGAATACTGCGTTTAAAGGCTGTGACTGGATAAGACTGAATAGTGGCTCTTTCTAGAGGCTGACACTAATGGGACCATAAACCGGGAAAGAAGAATTGGTTTAGAAAACATTGTAAAGAGATAGGCACAGCCTGGCTGCCTAAGCCCTCGCTGGAGGACATCTGCGCCATTTTATAGCCTGCCAGCTCGCTTCTACAGCTCTGCTTTCTGCTTAGAGAATTAAAAGCAATGTTCATTCATCAGGAGAAAGTTGTTTTCCTGACGCTTGTAATGATCTTCCTATGGATTTATCATTACTGACACCAACATAAGCAAGCTTTCGAATAAAAGCCACAATCAGTTGATTCAGAATGTGTCCCAGCTTTGGCCTCCAGCCCCACTCCCTGCTCCACACCCCACGTAACCCACGTTCAGCATGACTGAGATAATTATGTTTCATGGCTTGTCCCGTGTTTTTCTTCTTTCTGCAGATGTCATGACTTTCCTTCGATTGCTGCATACCTTTCTCACTACCCCACTTCTCATGGCCACTCATCTCCACCCCACCTGAGGATTCTGAGGGCTGTCCAATGGCTGCAGGCAGAATTACACTCTACCATAGCAGCCATGTCATTGGACCATGCAGTGTATTTAGCTGTGTGCATATAGATTTCCACACTGGGTTCTAATCACCACTGTAGTCCAAATGACTCTCCATTTCTGACTACCTCCACCCTGTCACATGGTACATGACAGATGCCTGGTTTGGTGCCAGGCACCCTTATCTGCTAAGCTATCTTGCCAGCCCAGGATGATAAGTTTAATCATTAAAATCTACGTAATTTAGAAATTACTTTAAAATTTACTTTAAAATATTTGCTCATAAGCTATAACTCCTGCATAAAATACAAAATCAAGTAAACCTTAAAAAAGGAGTATGGTTTTTGTCATAAGGTATGTACAGACCCTTCAGTAACAGTACTTTCATTCCTTTCTGAATGTGGGGTGTTCCTCCTTTGTCATAAAAAATAAGCCTGGACATGACTCATCCACTGCTCCTCCCATCATCCACTGCTCCTCCCATCATCCACT
>JANHMN010000001.1:27348547-27386208 GCA_030674055.1 Rhabdomys pumilio
TCATCCACTGCTCCTCCCATCATCCACTGCTCCTCCCATCATCCACTGCTCTTTCCATTGGTATCCACTAAAGGAAGCCCTGAGGGTGCAAAGCTGAGTTCTGAACACTACTGAGTGTTCCCACTCTGAGGACTTAGCCCAGCACAGAAGTTGCTATTCATCCACAGCCTACAATCTGCAGTTTTTAAATATTGAGTAGAGACTTATTTGCTTATAGAGCTGGAGGGTCCAAGCAGGGACTCTAGCTATTGCTCCAAATTTCTCTAGACTTGTGGAGCAGGAGTAATAAATGGGTGGCATTTAAATATCAGGTGGGAGTTCTAGCCATGGCTAAAACCTCTGGTATGCCTTCATCATGTTGACTAACTCCAAGACCTGACCCTACCTTCACTCCTAAGATAGCCTTAGCTGCAGTTAGATTGCCTTTTGGTTAGTTATAGGAGCCACTTCCCATAGTTCTGACCCTTCATAAGACAATATTAATTATTAGAGACAACAAATTCTAGAAGAATTCAAAGGTGGAATATCATTAGAAACTGCAGAGGAGAAGCCCAACATGCAACCACACATCTGCTGCCCCAGTATTCTGGAGGCCCAGGCTGGAAAATCTGGTATTTGAGGTTAACCCAGACTACCTAGTGAGTTCTAAGCCAGAATGGGCCACACAGCAAAACCCTGTTGTAAAATCAAAGATAGAGAAGTTGCAGAGATGAAGTCAACCAAGCTGTGAGAGTAGAGTAAAGATTTAGTGCATGTATTTGAGCAGGACAAAGAGACGGGTCAGAGAGAAGTCTATAAGCAGATGCTTATAGCACCTGAGCTGGGAAGCCACATACAGTTCTCTGTGAACAGTTCCTGGTTCCATCTCCACTGGCGCTTTAGATATATTAGCATTTTTGTAAGTCATGGGCTCCTCATGCTTCTAATTCTTTGGGCAAAGTGAAGTAATTCGATGGACCAAACGGTGGTGTTGAAAGGCACCCAATTCCCTGGGTGTTTACTCCCATAGATTTCTCATCAGCATAGTCATTAAATCATGCGAGAAGCAGAAAAAACAAAACCACTTCCCCCTAGTGTGTTTGGTTAAGAGTGAAGCACTGTTAAAAACGGCTAAGGTGCTGTTTAATGATGGGACTTGACTGTAAGCACCACTATGAATGTTTACTGATGTTTTAAGGTGGCCAAGGTCCCGAGGGCCAGGGAGTTTGACTCCTTAGTTGAGAGCTAGAAACCCATCCCCAGCACCTGTTCTGCTCTGAATGAAGGACTATCAGCCAAGCAATTGGCAAGGCTGCCTTCACACCAGCCTGGCTTCACATCAGCCTGCCTGGCTTCATACCAGCCTGGCTTCACATCAGCCTGCCTGGCTTCACACCAGCCTGCTTTCACACCAGCCTGACTTCACACCAGCCTGCCTGCTTTCACACCAGCCTGGCTTCACATCAGCCTGCCTGGCTTCACACCAGCCTGCCTTCACACCGGCCTGGCTGCTTTGAATGCCACACCCACAGCAGTTGCTGGCTCCAAAGTACTCCACTGTAAAAATAAAAGGCACTTTCCTAACCAGTACTGTTTCAAATAGCTTGCCATCATGAACCTTAGGGGAACTCTAGGAAAGATTTTAACTCAAGTCAGAGGGGGAAGCACTGCCTACTGATTGCCCAGCACAAGACTTGTAATTGGTACAAGTGAAAGCCTTCATTTGTGTGAAGGTCACTGTGATTGGTGTCAATGAACTTGCCCATATTTTTCCATATTTAAGGATGCTGTTCAGCTCAGTCTTCCAGGCAGTTTGGAAACACCCTCTAGTGCTGTTCCATGATATTGCAAGATGGGCTTAATGAAAAGTTCTTTTCTGGAGTGGGGGAGTGAAGGAAAGAAGGAGGCAGGGGCAGAGAGCAGAGGGGGCAGGAACAGGGGCAGAGGCAGGAGCAGAGACAGACTGGGCCTTGCAGGGGTTTTTGAAACCTCAAAGCCCACTCCCAATGACACACTTCTTCTAACAAGGCCACACCCCCTAATCCTTCTAATCCTTCTTAAAGAGTGCCAGTTCCTAGTGACTAAGCTTTCAAATATATGAGCCTTTGGGGTCCATTCTTATTCAAACTGTCACACCCTGACTTAAAACAACAGTAACAAGAAAAAAAAAAAAAACCAAGCCTCAACTATTTAACAAAAATAGCCATCAAACTATTTAGTGTTGTTGCATTTGTTTTTATTTCCAGTGTGGCACTGGGGCAGGGGAGGGACTTAAGAAACTTCTGTTTTCTTAGTATTATGGCTTTTCTCTCTTGTGAAATGGTTCTGAGCTTTTAAAATGGGCCAAGCAATAGCTCTGCTCCTTACCTTTAGGAAGGCACTCAGGAGCCCAGAGTGAGCTTTTGCTCTGTCGACCACAGGCAATTTCCAAAGTCAAAAACACACAGGGCTTTAGTTTTGCAGGGTAGTGTGGGCCAGGCCTTGGGGTGTTACATGTCACTTGAGCTCACAGTCCATTGAATATTTCATTGGATGTGGCACATGGCTGAATTTAGAACAAAGAGCTAAGCGGTGTAGTCCTGAGCAGGAGTCACAGTCCAGCTAAATCTGACAACCCTGGAAGAAGGAAGAACAGAGCCCGATGGAAATTTAGTGATGTTGCCCACAATTCTGTTCACCAGGAGCAAGGTCACTTTGTTTTTTGGGGGTGCTCACTGAGTTGCCAAGACACCCCAGGGGTTCCTCTGCAGAAAATAATAACAGGAAAACACAACTTCTTACTGAACAATTTAAAAGTGAATTGTGGGGAGTCAGCACTTTTAATTTGTCTGGAAAAGGATCATTTGACACCTTGCTGGGTTCATTATAAGGAGCCCTCCAGGCAGAAACTTAATAGGAAAGGGGGGGAAGTCTTCCCAGTACACTCTGAGCTAAAGAAGAGAGAGAAAGAGAAGCATTATAATAGTTCAGTCAGCATTGAGGCCAGAATTCTCATTTGTGAGAGGACACTTGATAAGGAGAAGAAAGACAGCTAGGCAAAGATTCCCAGAGTGCAGTTTTATGGAATGATTTCCTTTAGAAATTTGTGATTAGCAGCTATGTGAGCAGTGGTCAGTGCTAAAGCAATGTCACAAATTTCTAGCATAGGAGTTTAGGACGTTCCGTTTGCTTGGTGTGATATGGCTCCCCAAATAGGAAAGCAACTACCTAGGATACAGATGCCATGTCTTAGAATAAAATAGAGAATGCTAGACCAATCTCCTGCAGTTGGAAAGAAACAGATTAGCTCGCTTTCGTCTATTTCCTTGGCATATTGGTTCAATCGCCATTTGGCTTCTAGACATGAATTTTGATCCTGTTTTATCAGGCTGGGATGTTGCTATTGATGGGCTGATGAGGGGCAATCTTGAGATGTTAGAAATGTTTTCCTTTTGTGTCTCTTGTTATGATGCTTTAGCATCATTGTTACCTAATGAGATGAAGACTTTGCTACAGAAACTTGTGTATCCTTCAACTTTGATACTCTGTAATCGTCCCTGAAACATTAATAAGCCCCCAATGAAATCCCTGTCCTAAAGAGTCAACATATGTATTATACACATAATACATGTTTTAACATACATTTATTATATGCCATGTTAGTCATAACTGTCTGTAACTGGCACCATCATGATAGAAATGAACATTGTGTGTTCTAAGGAACTGAAGGCATCGTGTTCATATCCTTCACTAGAGCAGGCTGACCTGGGTCGATAAACATTGGTCTGAGGTTAGTAGGGAAAGAAAACCCAACTCAGCCATTCTATTGCAGACAACCTTTCTCAATGGGGAAGAGGGCAGGCTGAGCTAGTTCTGACTTTGTACAATGTTGGAAATCAAACATAGGTCTCTATCCACTGAGCTATATCCCCAGTTCAAGATATTTATGTTCAAATATCTGAGAGAGTATCTTGTGAAAAAGTATTCCTTTTGAAAATGTGTGTAACCAAGGAAATCCCTTTCAAGACTGGGGAGAATGGATAGGCAGGATTCAGTTCAGTTCAAGAGTCTATTTATACCTATTTTGGCTCTTCATTGCTACTCATATTACAGGATCTGTGTCATTAAAGAGATTCAGGCAGAAGCTGTGGATACCATTAGTAGGGCAGGAAGCTGGTGCTGGAGAAGCCACCAGCATCCGTACCTGAAGGGCCTGCTAAGTAAATACGCCAGAACCAAGAAGCAAAACCAATTTGTTTCCCAAGGTTGTCTCCAGTATCCTCTGTTAAAAACAACTTCAGAGCAATTCAGTAAAGGAAAATCACGTAAAGACTCAGATCCACTTACACAAAGCAATCAAATGGGGTAAATTTGGAGCAGACAGGCAATGTGTTGATAATCACCACAGGTGGGCTAGGACAGCCCTCGTGCTCCACTGAAGGTAGAAGCTTCCTTTGAGTGTGGCTAAGCTGTCTAGGCCAAGGGAAGAAGGGAGGCGGGGCCAGAGTGTGGTTAAGGCACTGGTAAAGAGGTATCTGCCAGAACAGGAAGCAAGAAAGAAGCACATGACTAACCTATCACCCTGGGTTAAACACAAACATGGGTTAAGCTCAAACATGGTCTGGGTGAGACACAGAGATTCACAGTGTATGAGGCTTGTGAGCACAAACGGGCATTAGAATGAAGACTCGGAGAATGGGGTGAAATATTGAAACGCCATGAGGTTGGCTTGTGTAGTGGGATCTGGAATGGGATCCTTTAATTCTTAAGAGTTCCCTTATTTCTCATGTCCTCTGACACCCACCAAAAAAGTTTGAAATCACTGAAATTTTAGTCTTGTCTCTCTCTGTCCACCCCTTACTATCTATCTCTCTTGTTATCCAAGAAAAGGCGTTAAGTTGTTCATAGGGTGTTAAGCATTTTGTGGGGATAGGATTGTTTTGGACCTTTTTATTTGTGCAAAATCATTAATCTCTGCAAAGCATTTGGGTTTAGAATGCTGTAGGGTTTTGCCTGGAGGCAACACAAACTTGATGTCTATAGCTGTTGCTCAAGCTGCTCTGCTATCAGCTTGAAGCCTGGCCTGTATGTGAAGACACATTTAATTTGTTTATTCTATTTAGTGACATCGCACTGCTGTTTAATTAGTGCAGCAGGAACGTCTGCCAGTGACTAAGCTTTGCAGTCAACAGCAGTTGCGAAGCCTGCAATTATGAGAAAACATAAAAATCGAATCTCTTTTAGAAATGATGTGGCCTAAATGCACCTTTCACCCTGAAGCAGAAGGAAATATCTTAATATTTATATGATTGGCTTAAACCCATTAGACAACAATCTTTCACGGGCACAACATTAAAATTATTAATACTTCCCCATAGTGAGGTTAATCTTAGCCGTGAAAGTCGAGAAAACAACTTCAGTGCCTGTACCTGTCATCTTGCTTCTCGGGGGATGTTCACCCACACGGTCTAGCATCTCACTGACATAACTCAGGGATTGGCCGTGTTCGTGGGACACGACCTTCACTGCACTGATCACCGAACTTGGAGCTTAGACTTGAGCCTGGGATACCCAGCCCTACTCACTGTACTTGGAGCTGTTGGGTGGTGACTCTGACCTACCGTGATTGGTGAGGCTGATTCATACAGTCTAGTGTATTCGTGAGGCTTCATTGACTCTTCTGTTTCGTTCCTTTGAGAGACATGCTTGTGTCCTTAGAACATAATTCTATTCCTGATTAAACCAATTCACGGAGATATTTGTTTCCTTGTCTAAGCAGTAAGTATGTAGGAAGGCATCCCAACCTAGAGGAAAGCATCAGGATCTTAGGAGAAAAATGGAATGGGGCCGTGAGTGATTCTCAAAAAAAAAAAAAGAATAATATATGATTAAATATGAAACAAGTCAGCCTCATTAGTAGCCAAAGAAGCAGATAAACGGGACAGAGAACAAATGTTTTCTTTTTGGAAAAAAAAGTAATAAATTGGCCACCACAAAGATAATACTTGTATAAATTACTTCTGTTTTGTTGTGATAAATACTGTGTGTGTGTGCTCGGGAAAGCAAGTTGGATAAAAAGGGGGAGGGTTTATTTGGCCTATGAAAAGCAAGTTAGGAAAAAAATGGGTCTATTTGGCTATGGTTCCAACAGGACAGAATCTGTTATGGTGGAAAAGGCGTGGCAACAGTCAAAGGAAGCATGGCCAAAGGAACAGAAAGCAGGTCAGTCACATTTGCGTCCACACAGGAAGCAGAGAACAGGAATTGAGGTAAAGTTCCCAGTGGCACACTTCCTCCAGCAGGGCTCCACTTCCTCAAGGTTCCACAACATCCTCAAACATGGCTAACAAACTGAGGACCAAGTACTCAAATACATGAGCCTGTGAGGGACATTATTCATTCAAACTACCACAACATTCGAAGCCTAAAGCAAAGCATGCCCGAAAGGCCTGTGGTTTCTAGTGAGGGTGGAAACCTATAGTGTAACTCCTGGTCACAACAGGAAACAGATAGCCCATTCAGATTAGCATAAACAGAGGGGGGGTTTACACAAAAGGAACATTCTCAGGGTGTGATTGCAGGGGAAGCCAGTAGGGATGGTGCAGTAACCCTGTACTAGTCCTGGCTGTGAGGGGCAAGGAGGAGTTGTGGACCACAACTCTGACATAAGGGCTAAGCCAGGCACTCAAGAGTAACCTTCTCTTACATGTTAACATTGCAAAAACACACTCAAACTGAAATTACAAAGTTCAGGTGCTCAATGAAGGAACAAACTTTTAAAGTCAAGCTTATATACATCTTAAGAATTTTGAAAATCTGCAGTCATTGAATTTAATACTCTTTGTTTTAATTAATAGTAATGTATAACCATAGGCCATCTTCCACATATGCCAACCAGGACTGAAAGCCTTTTCCATTTAGCACCCCCACTGCTGTACGAGGAGATATGCAACCCTTATGCCATCAATTGCCTAAGCAGCTGAGGCGTAATCCAGCCCTTGGCCTCTAAGGTAAGCATCCCAACAGCTAGTCTATGTTACTGTAGAGGGTGGGTCTTGTTTTCAGGCTTTGATTAAGCTCATTGACGTGAAAGCTTCAGCTGCTTCTAAAACCTCATTGTCCCATGTCTAAAATGGAGGCTTGAATTCTCTGATATGCAATGTGATAATCTTCACAAGACAGCTGGGCTTGCTACTTTTGTCAGTTTGACACAGGTTAGCATCAACTGAGAAGAGGGACCTTCAGTTGAAACAAATCCTCTATCAGATTGGCCTATAGACAAGTCTATGGGGGCATTTTCTCCCTCCCTCCCTCTCCTTCCATTCCTCCCTTCATTCTCCCTCCCCCTTCCCTCCCGACCTCCTTGTATTCCTTCCTTCCTTCCTTCCTTCTACATGAGACTCCTGAGAACTGGAGTTTAAGACGGTTGCCAGCCATGTTCCACCATGTAGAACAGAGCTCAGGTCCTCTGCAAAAGCAGCACATCTTTTTCATCATTGGGCCACCTCTCCAGCCTTTGTGGGGCATTTTCTTGATTAATGACTGATGGGGGAGGGCCCAGTTCGTCATGAGTAGTGCCAGCCCTGGGCAGATAGTTTCCCATCAGTTCCTGCCTCTGGTTCTCTGCTCTGAGTTCCTGCCTTGACTTACCTTCATGAGAGACAGTGATGTGGAAATATAAGCCAAATAAACCCTTCCCTTCCCCATTGCCTTTGGTCATGACATTTATCCGAGCAATAGAAACCTAACTATAGCAATACCTAGCCAAACTCCTTTCATAGTTAGGATGTAAAAGTCTGACATCTTCTCAGCTTTTATAGGCTTTCACATGAACAATAAAGAAACTGTTGGATAAAATTCCAAACAAACTAAACATTTATCTCCAAGAGAAGCAAGCATTTTCCTTTACAGAGGAAGAAATTATTTAATTTATTAAGAGGTTCTTTTTTTTAAAAATCAGATTTAGGTGGGACTTGTCTAACAGTATTGGGCTAGCTTGGCATAGTGGACGTGCCTGTAATCTCAGGACTCAGGAGATAGAGGCAGGTGGCTCTCTGAGTTTAAAGTCATCCTGGTCTACACAGCAAGTTCCAGGACAGCCAAGGCTATACCAACCCGGTCTGTTTGGGTCAGTGTTGTGTTCATAGCAAAACTGCAGGTAACCTAGTACACAGCTGTCTTCTCTGGCCCTTAAACCAGTCTCCCTCTACTCCAAAAACAAAACAAAACAAACAAAATAAAACAAAACACCAATCTAATCTTAAGTTTTAAAGCTATTCTATACTATTCTACTTATTTAAATTATGTGTGTTCACATACATCTCTGTACATGAGTACACATGCTCTCAGGGACCAGCCTGGGTTCTGGGAAAAAATCTGGGCATCTCTGCAAAAGCAGCAAGTACTTTTAACTGCTGAGCCATCTCTCCAGGTGAAAGTTATCCTCTTAGTGCATATATAATAATATATAGTACCAGAGTTCAAGGTTAGTCACTAGATGCAAACTTAAGAATGACTCATTACCATTTTCTGTCTACACAAGCTGGTGTGGTTGCTGTGAGCCCTTGTCATACAGAGGCTATACAGATGTTGTCTTTTCTGAATGAGGAAACTGAAGCCCAGGAAGGTCAAGTAAGTCACTCACACAAGATTAGTCAGTAGTAAAGCCAAGACTCAACCCATTCATGATAAGTCCATGCTTTCAATTCACTATTCTGCTATTTCTCTCCTCTGTCTTTTACGGAGTACCGAAATTATAAATGAGACTTGGGAAGCCTATGGTTAAAGGAAGTGCCTAATCTGTAGTGGGTAAAAGTGTGCAAAAAAGACATAAGCAAAAGCAGCTTGTGATTGGATAGTGCCTGGACTTTCCTATCCCAGTTCCCTTCTGTCTGTATCTACATCGTCTCCATAGGAAGCCCGTCTCTACATTCTTTAGCTGTTCTCTCCCTAAGTCCAGAACCACGTCTTTATTACTACTGCGTGTGTTATCCAGAACACTGGTTTCCCCACTCATTACACTGAGTGTACTATATGGAGCACTGGCTTCCCGAGATGCGTACCCATGAATTCAGTTACACTGAACAGTCAGTATGTGAGGTCAGGAGCCGTGTGCGCCAGTTTTGTTTTGTATTTTAAAATACTCACTTCTGGATTTCAAACCCAGAGTGTGTGGATGGTTCTCTTTTCCCCTTGTAGCATGTCACATGTTTTAGTTGTCAAAACAAATGGACCATCATACAGAGCCATGAGGGTTTTGCTCCTGCCTGAGGGCCCCGTGTGCGTAGGGTGGCCGTTTCATTGTGAATGGGTAAGTTCATGGTGTTTTTCTGGCAGGTGACCACACATCCATCTAAGGAGGGAAACAGGCTTTCTGCTCTCTCAAGTGTACCTGTAGGTCAGTGCAGAGATCCCAACCATTTCTACACAGCAAAGATGTGTCTGCCATAGTCAACTTTATGTCCATGCAGAGAATAACTCAAAATAAAAAGGAAAAATGATATTTAAAGTTTCACTGAATGTAACCAATGGATGACAAAGGAAAGTGAGTCAGATCTCCATGAAAGAACACAACTATTTTTTTTTTTATTTTAGGTTTTTCAAAACAGGGTTTCTCTGTGTAGTTCTGGATGTCCTGAAATTTACTCTGTAGACCAGGCTGGCCTCGAACTCAGAAATCTGCCTGCCTCTGCCTTCCAAGTGCTGGGATTAAAGGCGTGCGCCACCACTGCCCGGCAACTATTTTTTTTTTTTAAAGTTACTTTTTCAATAATCTTGAGACAAATGTTCATGGAAGTGAGAATATTCTCTTACTGGGGGACTCTGTCCGTCATTCTGTCAGTCCCAGGGTATGGGGAAAACTAAGGCAACCAAGCCACTTACTCTCCAGCCCAGAGTTTTAAAAAAACATAAAAATGTAGACTTATTTCCATAGCTACTAAATGACTCATTTGTAAAGGTACATTTTATGCACTGCATAGTTTATAAAAATAAAACTAAGAGACAAGCGTATGCCGGAAGCTTTGTAAACACATTAAATTTAAGGCACTGTTCTCCTGTGTAAGAAGTAACTCTACTGCATTTATTGTGCTGAAATGAATACCACAATAGAAAGGAGACCACTGGCCATTCTAGTTGATAGGTTTGAACCACTAGAAGCAAAAGCCTGAGGCATTAATGGATAGGATATGACCCGTGGTACAGAAACTTGAAAGAAGGGTATGAGGCTCTTCACGTGGTTTCCCGGCTCCCTAGCTGAGCATGGCCCGTCTCTTGACTCTTCTGTCTGTGTGTATCATATGGTTGAGAGCATCTCGGGAGCTATAGAAACAGCTGGAGCGGCTGGGAAGCCTTGAAGCCAGGCCCTGTCCATGTTCTGCTGTAAGCGAGCACAAGCCGAAAAACATGGAAAGCGTAAAGGCTTATGTGGTTCAATTCTGGAGTCTGGAAGAAAAGGAGAAAGAGTTATGAATGGTTGCAAGCCACACATGGGTGCTGGGAACTAAACTCTGGTCCTATGTAAGGGCAGCACCACTGAGCCGTCCCTCCAACTTCTTATTTGTGTGTGTGTGTGTGTGTGTGTGTGTGTGTGTGTGTGTGTGTGTAGGTGCACACAGGTATCACTGCACATGTGTGGAGGTTAGAAGACAACTTTCGGCCATTGGTCCTCATCTTCCACCATGTAGAAGCAGGGTAAGTATGTCTTGATCTAGCTAGCCATTGTACTGCATACTCCATGTTTGCTAACACCGGGTCTTCTAGCTGATTCTCTGTCTCTGCCTCTCATCCACAGATGTGTGCCAGTGCATCTGGCTTTTTATATACCTTTTCTGGGAATTGAAGTCTGGTCAGCAGGCTTGTATAGTGTGCACTTTTACTCAATGAGCCTTAAGCAGGTGATCCTACACACAGCCCTTACCTCTGAGGAAGCCTTTTTCTTTTCTTTCTCTAACCTAGGTGAACTGAGGAGTTCTTGGTTGTTTCCTGATGAGTCTTCCTCCAAACATGCTTGTTTGATTTGGAGTCTGCTGTCCCCTGTTTTCATAAAGATGTGGTGGGTTTGATATGTTAGCCCACTTGTAAAGGCCAGTGAGATGCATATGTACTGTAGAAGGGTAAGCTCCTGGCTCCCCTAACTGGATGCAGAGATGGTACAAAGTAAGTCCCTAGAATTCTCTCTGGGAGGTAAGTTCCATCAGCACGCATGGGAAAATAATGCATTCTATTCATCTAGTACAGAAGAAAGGCAGCTGCCACCCTGCCCTTGCAAAATGAGCAGGAAAGGTTGTGCACCCCCATAAGATACGTGGGAAGGATCCTAGATACATACTAACTTTCATTTCCTATTAATTTTAATTAGTGGTTTCATACATCTGTATGATAAGCTTTAGTCATTTGATCCCTATCCCTTTTCCCTCTCTCCTCCCCCTCTCCCTCCCCCCTCCTCCCCTCCCTCACTCCCCCCCCCCCCCCCCCCCTCCCCTCCCCCTTCCCCTCCCCCTCCCCTTCTCTCTCCCTCTTCCTCTTCCTCCCCACCTCTCTCCTTGTGGAACCCTCTACTTTTGAATGTGGCCCATTAAGTTCAATCAGAGTTTCCTGCCTGGGCGTGAGTGGAAGGTTAATGTGAATACATCATTCCAAGAGCTACACATACATACTTCCTGGGGGGAATGGAGGCTATAAGCAGGAGGTCTGGACTTCTGTAAGAGCTCAGGCTGCATGGTCACCCTGGCCATTGGGACCTTAGGTGAGGGGCCCATTCTGGGCTGTAACTGGTCCTACATGTGAAGATAAGTTGTATCATGGTTTTGGAAAACAAAGATAATTAGCCAAACAAAAGACTGCAGATCTTATCTGTGAAAAAAAGTAAGATACTCCCAGAGGAGGTGAAAATAAACCATGGCTTTTTTCCCCTGTAGCCATAAGGTGGAAATCCTAGGGGTTTATTTTCTCATACTTAAGGAAACTCACACAGTTCTGATAGTCCCTGATTTCTCTCTCTCTCTCTCTCTCTCTCTCTCTCTCTCTCTCTCTCTCTCTCTCTCTCTCTCTCTGTGTGTGTGTGTGTGTGTCTGTCTGTCTGTCTGTCTCTGTGTCTCTCTGTCTTTCTCTCATACACACACAAGCATACACAGACATACATGCACGTGCACAAGTGTGCACACACTTGACTAGACATTAAAAGAAGAAACTCAATTGCTTAGATCTCCTACGGGTGAGTGCTTCTCACAATGAGAGTCAAGTTTCACAGGAACCCGGAGTCTAGGCCCTAAGTTTATTTATCTCTCCTTTAAATGAAGAAAGCTGGTTATTTAATGGCTATTGCTTTTTTACTGGTATGGCTCATTGTTGAGACAAAGCAGCAGATGGCAAACTGGGGCATTTTCAGTTTCACTGCTAGCTTAAACTATAAGAAGAAAGTGAAGCCTCGTGATTGTGTTGCATTGATGAAGCGACTGAAGTGGGGAACACCCTGTAACACAGGCTCCCCATCTCCTCCACTGTACTCGGGGCATGAAAAACTTAGCAGAGTTCATGTAAAAGGACTTCTCCTTCATTGTGTTGGTATTGTGATGTATCTGTCTGCTATAACCAGATATCGTAGAGAGGATGGGCTGGAACCTGGTGTTTATTTCTCATTCCTAGGGACTGGCTAACGGGCGAGAGTGAGGGCATTCTGCTTGGCTTGATGATGGCCACTTTCCTGTTATATTTTTTTCATTTTCAGAGGGGACATTCTGGTGTTTCTATTCTTTTTAAGGAACCAGTTCAGCCAGGCGGTAGTGGCGCATGCCTTTAATCCCAGCACTTGGGAGGCAGAGGCAGGCGGATTTCTGAGTTCGAGGCCAGCCTGGTCTACAGAGTGAGTTCCAGGACAGCCAGGGCTACACAGAGAAATCCTGTCTCGAAAAACAAAACAAAAAAAAAAAACAAAAAAAAAAAAAAGGAACCAGTCCAGCCATGGAGCCCCACCCTATGACCTCCTCTAAACCTAATCCCCTCTGACAGCTACTACCTCGCATGTATCATTCCTTGGAGAATTAGTGCTTCAATATGTGAGTACAGGAGGGAGAATACAACCATGTGGTCCCTAACAGAGGGATGGATGATGACTTCTGATGAAAGATGGTAGGGCCTAGAATACCCAAAATTAACCTGTAAGCCCCACTTACCCAAGGACCAGGTAACTGCCTGGAATGCTGGGAGTTGTAGTTCTTAAAAAATAACAAAGCCTCATGGGAAAGTACACAGGCTTGTCTTCATAACCTGCCCTCCCCTCAACCCCCACCTCCCCCCACCCGCTGCAACACATCTCTTGAGGCTATTCACCTCAGAAATTCTAGGGAATAGTCATTATTTAATATTTAAAATTTGCTTCAAATTTGGCCCAAAATAGTGGAATTGCTTTTTCTCCGGTGAATCTCAGGATTGACAGTCCAACAAACACAGGACCACTTCCTTCCTGAGGTTCTTATGCTACAGAAGAACAGAAGTAAAAGACTGCATGAGGAAAAGAAGCAATGGAGAAACCTTGCAGCTGAAAGAACAGCAGCATGTTCTGCCAACTATATATTTATACTTAGTGGCCTGAAAACTTATATTATTCTATATTTTCTGAGGGTCAAGAACCCAGGCATACTTCAGGAGTACCCACTGCCTGAAGGCTTGGGTGAAATGTTACCACAGAACTTCTAAGGTCTTGCCTTGGTCTGTAGCACAGGGACATGGGCCGTACTGTAGGCTTCGCTTTCTGGCTGGCTGATGCCAGAGGGCAGCCCACAGGTCCTTCCCACTTGGGTCTCTCTAGCCAGACCTCTCAGTCTCCAAACTGCCTTAAGGCAACAAACGGAGGGAGTCTGTCAGAAGACAGTCATTTTCCATTTGTCAGAAGGAAGTCAGTGGGACCCACCACACCATCGGGGAACAGAGAGCACAGGAGCGGGAACAGCAGTGTATCGGGTCTGGCAGAAGTGAGGATCTTCTGCAGAGACACTTCTGTCTCTCTATCAGTCTGTTGAAACAATGAACTCCAAAGAAACGAGGATCTCTGTGGGAATCTCATTCTGAGAGAAGGAAAAGGTGCCACCCACAGGGGCATCTTGTTTCCTGGAAAGAGATGTCACACAGACCTAACAGTTTGTCAGACCCCCTTGTGGATGACACTGAAGGCCAAATAATGATGGCCAATGATGGGTAGGACTAGGCTGCCACTGTGACTTTCGTAGATCTGCATATCCTTGCCCATCATTTAAACTTTGATCTCACATCAGGATAGCCTGGAGGGGGAGGGGCATCCCATGGATCTCCTTGTTCCTCTTTCCTAGGTGGCCACATCAAATAACTTGTTTTTTCTGCTTTCCACTTTAAATTTGGCACTTTTATTTGGCCCCTTGGAGATGGGTGGCCTGGCATGACTTGGGGCAGAGGTTGTAGTTCCGAGTCTGATACCATCAGGAGCCAGGTCACTGGGAGCTAAGTGTTTCCTTTCAGTTCCCATATTGACTGAAACTATTATAGATTCACAGACTGGTTGTAAGAGAGAATATAGAGAGGCCAGGTCAACATGTTGCTCATTTTCTTCCAAAGTGACGTTTTGCAAGACTGCAGTAATGACATCACAACACGGGTTAACACGGACAGATGTCACCAGTGTTAGTGTTGTAAGCTTATTTCTATACTATTCCATGTCGTGTTCCTATAGCAAGCACAGTCTACATCACAAAGTTCCTGCATCAAAGATACTTCACTTTACGGACTGTATTTGAAGCTTCATACAAGAGTGTGCCCCGTGATTCCTATCACTCTAGTGTGCAAAAGCACGGGGCTAAGAATGTGGCTAAGTGGAAGAACTGGATCAGTGTCCTTGATATTTAGCCACAGGTTCAACCCCCGGCAGCATAAACAAAGACAAGACAAACACTTTTAAAATCCTTGGTTACACAAGTTCCAGGACAGCCTAGGTTATGTGAGACCCTGTTTCAAGAAACCAAAGCAAATGAAAAACATTAACTTGTATCCAATGCCCCCAAATTCTCATCCCATTTCAGCATTATTACAGAATCCAGAATTGTATCACTGGAATCAGGCCAAGGTTTTAAGAACAGGGCCCTGGGCTAAGTCCCTTTCCATCTATGGTTCCATGGTATAGACAGAAGGTTTGGATCCTTTTAAAACATAGATATTGAGACCCTAATCCTCAGAGTGCTACTCGAAGATGGGACCTCTGGGAGATAACTAGGTCACAAGTGTAGAGTCTTTCTGATTGGTCAGAACCCTCACAGGAAGAGACAAGGGATTCTTGTTCCTCTTCCTCTCTGCTATGTGTGCAATCCCAAAAGAGCCTTCGCTAGAACCCTGCCATGCAGCTACTCTGTGGACTCCCCTGCCTCTTGCACCCTGAGCAGTCAAGTTCAACCTGTAAGCCACCATAGACAGCCGTATCCTTCTGTTATACCAGCTGGTTGGAGGCAGCCTGCAAAACTAAAGATTATCTGCCCACTCCCCCTTCCCAGGTCCCAAGCTGCAACGGCTGTTTCATCCTGTTTCTTTATCCATTGTGCATCCATCTTCCATGCCTGCCTGCTCGCCCCGTGGTCCTCAGCTACATCACCAGACAAGACAGAAACCTTATAGAGGCCGTTTAAGATGCTCTAACAGTTGTTCCAGGTCAAATCTCTGTAATAAATCTTCATATTGTCTTCCACGAATGTCAATCACTTGCAGCCATTTGCTTTTCTGCTTGAACTGATCTCTGTGCCCGCAGGGCAGATCAGTGCCCTTATCACTAAGCCACTCGGGCAGTGCAGAGAAAAGCCTACCATCAATTACTTTATACTATGTACCCACAGGATTTAATGAAGCCAGTGCCACTCAGACCATGGGTTAAATTGTAGCCTATAAACAAGATTGGCTGAAAACCCTGCTAAACAAACAGAGCAGAGCCTTGCTCAGCCATCCTCCCAGAAGCGTCCTCTTGCAGTAGGTGGCAGCAAATACAGAGACCCACAACTAAATACTGTGCAGAGAATGAAAGAGCTTGAACCATCCAGCCTTGAATGGGATGTCTCCATCAAATCCCTCCTCTTAGGGTTCAGAAACTTTGTGGAAGAGGAAAAATTGTAAGAGCCAATGGGAGTGGAAGGCATCAAAGAAACAAGGCAGTCTAGATGAAACAGGGCTGTGGCAGACTTCGACAAGGTCAAAGCCTGATGGGGGTCTCAGCCCTGAGGGGGGGAAGTAGACATGATGCCACCCCCATCCCTGACCTAAAAGTTACCTCCAATTGACAACTACTTGAAAAGAAAGCAAGATTAAGTTTTCTCCAACAAGGTCTCACTGGGATCGCAAACACACTTAAGGGTAGGCCCTAGGCCCAGCAGGAGGTGAGCAACCCAGTGAACTCAATGGTATTTTTAGAGTTTCTGTCTCATATTGCTTTGTCTAAGCATCTTTTTCTGCCTTCTATGTTTTCTGTTTCTATATTTTGTATTTTTATGGTGTGTGTGTGTGTGTGTGTGTGTGTGTGTATCTGTATGCATTTCTTGTGCTTGTTTTCCTTGGCTTTTTCCCTTCTGTTTGTTATGGTTTGTTTTAGTTGCCTGTTTTCTACTGAGAGAAAGGAAGTGTATGGATGTAGGAAGGGAGGGAGATTTAGAAGATCTGTGAGGAGTTGCTGGAGAGGAAACTGTGAATGAAAAAATATTGAATATATTGAATGAAAAAAATCTATTTTCAATAAAAATTAAAGTGATATCTATACTTAGAAAAGGAAAACCAGTTCCCAATACCTTTAGGCTCCAACTCTACATTGCACGCTGGGCAAATGTCCTCTTTCCCTCTAAGGAATTCCACCATTTTATTAACATTCATATTTATTGACATAATGCATAGTTGAGCTTACGTACTCATTGGAAGACAGGAGACTTGAGGGAAAGTTAACATGGCGAAGCTGTACTCAGCCAACTTTACCCATACAGTCTGTGCCAGCTCCCTGGTTTATATCTTTGTACAGATTGGGGTCCTCTTACAGGGAATGTGGCTAACGCTGACAGAAAGACTGAGAGCACTGGCCCTGTGTAAGATTCTGAGGAATAAGCTTGTCATAGATACAGTTTGAGTGTGAGAGCTCAGCAAGTTAAAACAACCTCTCATAGATGAAGACAGGTACACTCCTCAGCGTAAAAGACTTCTCTCCAAGGCTGCAACGGAGAAGAATCGCTATACACAGAGCTGAGGGTGAGGGAATGCTTGACTACTTTCACCTGCCAGTCTAATTAGTGCTGGTGACAATGAGTGACAGATGTCATCCCCTGTGCACCACCACAACCACTTGTTATACGGAAATGAAGCAACCCCAACATGAAACCTGTGACCCCAGGGTAGCCCAAAGCCAAACATGTAAATTTTGAAAGGGAAAAACCCATGAAATGGTGAGCAGCAGACTTGGCATCTGCAGGGTGAATTGATGCACCCACACTCTGACACCTGCTCTCCCCTCTAGGGCCTGCCCCTGTTGCTCCGCTCTACCTGGCTTGAGACAAAAGACTTAACAAAAAATGTTGCGGCTTGCTCAGGTCTTCCGGTCAGGGTCTAGAGGGAGAGAGAATGGGGATAAGGGGAAGAGACGCTAGGAATGGAGACAAGACAGAGGTTCTGATCCAGTCTCAAGTCCTTTATTGAAGGGAAATCTGGGGTATTTATACACTTTTGCCACGCCCCTTGTAGGGATGTGAATATGATGTAAGCCTTGGAGGCGTGGCTAGCAATGCACCTTACAGGCATGGATAGCTGCTTTCTAGCCGCTTTCTGTTAAAAGTCAGCTCCCAACATAGCCCTAAACTGCCTTTTAATTAACTTGTGTCCTGACCCAGTAATCAGCTTGATTCAACTATAACTAGTTCTTGCTGGGGAATTCTATGTGTCATCATCATCTTAGTAGTCATTGTCATCATTGTCATCATTATCATCTTGCTTTATCTTAGTAGTGGGACAAATTCTTTTGTCTCCATCATGGGTACTATTCTCATTGGATAACCTTTGGCTTCTAAGGCTCTGGAAAGTTCCATGGAGGGATTTTTTTCAGATCATTTTTTAAGTCTCTAGTATATGTTGGGGCTGTGTTGTCTGTGGTCCTTAGCTGGAGTAATTTATTGCCCATCAGAACAGCCAACTCTGAGGAAGTAGCCACGCCCTAAATCTTACCATTTCCTCCTTTGTCTGGCTCTGTCCGGATTTAATTTGGACTTTTGAACAAGTGTGTCTCAGCCTGCCTAGCTGACTTGTGTATTTTCTTTTTCAAAAGAACTGCAAGTGTATCTAAAACAAAAACAAAAAATAAAAAACAAACAAACAAACAAACAAAAAACCAACCTCCTGCAATTTCAATAAAGAAAAAGAAAAGAAAGAAAGAAAATCTGTACTAATTCTACCATGTAAAAAATAAGTGCGTGGGTATTTGGTATTTTCTTTCTAATCTTTTTTCTAATCTGTGAGCGTGTTCATATGTAACATGTTCTTAAAACATGTGCTGAAGTTGGGGATGCCAGCCAATGCCTGTAAGACTCGGACTTGGTAGGTGAAGGCAAGAGGATTAGAAATTCAAGGTCATCTTTGGATATATTGAGCCAGGTTAGACTACATGATTCTCTGTCTGAAAAAAACTAAATAACAAGAACAAAACATGCCACACACACACATGTTCATATGCACACATGCGTGCACATGCTCACCCACTAAAGCAAAAGCATACCAAAGTTAAAAGTATAAAATTACTTTTTTTTTCCTTCCAAGAAAGAAGGAACATGAAACAAAGTTGTAAATGATATCTCACATCTCTGATACAGCTGGTGCTTAAATTTTCTCGAATTTGTACATGGATTTTATTGTTGTTGTTATTACTATATCTGTTTTTGATTGTTAAGGCAAGGTCTCACATAGCTCAGGCCAACTTTGGTTTTGCTTGGTAAATCCTGCCTCTGCATCCTTAGTGCTAGGATTAAAGGTATGCACCACCACACCCAACTGAATTTTATTTTTATTTATGAATAAATCTGTGAGCATTCAGTGTTCTGCTGTGTTTTCTCTGCTACTTACTTCACTTCTGCTCTCCTTTGTCCTATTCATAGTATTATGATCAATCTTCATTTAACATTTTTTTTTAATTGTTGAGGAAGGGGTCTTTCTATAGAGCTTTGCTGGCCTTGGACTTGCTATGCAGCCCAGGAAGCTGGCCTGGAATTCAAAATCCTCCTGCTTCAGCATCTGGAGTGCTGTGATCCAGTGCTGGTGTATCATGATACCTGGCAATTAGCATTTTGATTTGACCATCTTTAAAACAACAGAGGCATTCAGATGGTCAACTTAACAGTTACCACTCCCTCAACTCTAGATACAGATTTATCTAAAACTGAACCATAGCTGACATCAGACCTTTCCGTTTTCTCCTTGGTTTGCTGGTTTCATTTGTGGTATTGATGCACCTCACAGAATATCAACCATATCCATCCTTGTGCACTACATGTCCGTAGGACTTTCCAACCAATTCAACCTCACGCATTTCTCATAAATGCCCTGCACAGGCAGTGGAGAGACCATGACTGTCCACTGATGCTTTAATTCCAGATTTTCTTGATAAGCAGTGTAGAAGTGAAAGGAGTGTATAACTATGAAAATGTTTTGGAGTAGAAATTTGATTACCTGTATGTTTACACAATTATAGTAACATTGTATATAGTTAGGTTCTAAATTCTTCCAAGTTATTATGAGTCCAACTGTATTACCCACTGACCTATAATTTGTTCTGCAAACCAGAGTTGGCTCTGAATTTGCAGCGATTCTCTTTTCTCTGCCTCCAAGCGCTAGGATGTGGTTCAGTGGTAGAGAATTCTGCACACGACTCTGGTTTTGATCCCAATGCCTGAAAATGCTTTGTTAAGGCTGTCGTTGAACTAGTCCGTAATTAGGCTTTGGATCTCTTTTAGTTACAGTTGTATTTCCAGGAAGAGACACCATGACCAAGCCAACTCTTATTAAAGAAGACATTTAACTGGGGACTTGCTTACAGTTTAGAAGGTTCATCCATTGTCACCGTGGCTGAAAGCAGATAGGCATAGCATTGGAGCAGTAGCTGAGTGCTTTACATCCTGATCCACGGGCGTCAGACAGAGAGGGAAACACTAGATCTGGCATGGACTTTTGAAAGCTCAAAGGCCATCTCCAGTGACACACCTCCTGGAACAAGGCCACGCCTCCTAATCCTTACCAAACAGTTCATCAACTGGGGTCTAAACATGCAAGCATGTGAGCCTATAGCAGCCATTCTCCTTCAAACCACTATAGGGCTCACACTACGTTTGCCTGAGAAATTTACAGTAATATTTATAGAAACTGATGTCTGTTTTTTGTTTTTTGTTTTTTGTTTTTTGTTTTTTGTTTTTTGTTTTTTGTTTTTTGTTTTTTGTTTTTTGTTTTTTGTTTTTTGTTTTTTGTTTTTCAAGACAGGGTTTCTCTGTGTAGTCCTGGCTGTCCTGGAACTTACTCTGTAGACCAGGCTGGCCACGAACTCAGAAATCCGCCTGCCTCTGCCTCCCAAGTGCTGGGATTAAAGGCGTGTGCCACCACCGCCCAGCAGAAACTGATGTCTTAACAATGACTGAGTGCTGGGCAGTTTACATACCTGCTTGTCTTTAACATCATGTTAACTTTATGAAGTGGGTGGCATTTTTCCCTCTGTGGATGATGACGTGTACCAGGTCACAAGGCTCTTCTGCATCACTTTGGATTTCTGTGTGCTCGGTCTTTGAGTACTTCTCTTATTTCCAATCTTTGGGGCCTGATATCCTTCCAAACATGACTGGAGGCACTGCTGAGTGTATTCACAACTAACCACCAGGCCCTATGTTCCTCTGCTCCTGAATACAGCCCTACAGGTAGAAGACAGATACCCTGGTTACCTGTGTGTTTAAGATCTGCCACCCCGCCTTTAATCCCATCACTTGGGAGACAGAGGCAGGAGGATTTCTGAGTTTGAGGCCAGCCTGGTCTACAGAGTGAGTGCCAGGACAGCCAGGGCTACACAGAGAAACCCTGTCTTGAAAAACCAAAAAAAAAAAAAAAAGATCTGCCACCCCAAAGCAGGACTTTCCAGAACATTCCTGTGGTTCACCAATCCAGTACCAGTTTAGGAGTAAGGCCTGTCTATCTTCACTATATCTCTAGACAGGAAACCATTCATCATTGAATAGAATTAATTATGGGTAATTATGTATCTAAATTTTTATTAAAAGTTACACATTAGTACTCTTTGCACTTAGAATCTGTTGTGCATGTGACCTAAAGATCCCTTTAAATGAAATTAGGTAATTGACCTAATTAGCTATAATGGGAAAAAGTAACCTGGAGAAGAATGTTTCTTGAGGCCCTCCAGAGAAACAGGTGCAATAGCATCATATACACGTGAATTAGAATTCAGTTTTGGTCATAACAGATTCTGTATGAATGATTTCATGACAATAACTGTTTTCTTCTTTATCATTGTTATAACAAGATTTAGAGGTGATCATGACTGAAGATTTATTATATTAATGGTGGTGTTGTTTGTATGATGACTTAGAGTTGTTTGTTGTGAACCAGGATTTTGTGTCGCCATACTGTGTTTGTCTAGCCTATGCTCATCTGAATCTCCTGATCCTCCTGCATCTGATCCCCAGTGCTGATTACACAGTTGAGCCACCGTGCCCACCAATGCCTTGTAGTTATCCGAGGTTTTCCCTCCAAGTCCTTGAGAAATCTATCCAGTTGAGGAAAGTTCATTCCAACTTTATGAGTCACAAGACCACAATTTGGACAGACTGGATGATTTACTTAGAAAGCAAAACTTGAACGTCTTCTAGCTGTAAGACATAGTAAACCTACCAGGTTAGGTGATTTTTTTTAATTTGTTTTCCCACAAATATTAATAGATTAAATTGCTTAGAAAGGAAAAATGGGACAAAAGGGAAAGCGTGTGAGGTTGTGATTGTAAGGAGTTCTAGACATGGTGGTGCACACCGGTAACCCTAACACTTGAGCAGTGGAAGGTTAGGAGTTCAAGGCCAGCCTCTGCTACACGGTGTCTTTGAGGCTAGCTTGGGCTACATAAGACCTTATCCCAAAACAACAACAAATTAAATACAAAAAGTGTACTTAATTCCATAACTATTCTAAATTATACAGTTGCCTGGAGTCTGGGTGATTCAGAGAGTTTCTGTGACTCATTTTCTATCTTGAACCTGCTGGTGTGAGAAAAGGTACTTTATGAAACTCCTTGTAATATGCCACGGAGAAGTGTTAAAAGTCAGAGGAAATGAAGGCTATGTCGTGTTTTAAAATGCTTAGAAGAAAAAGTACATGGTTTTAGACAGTCAATATAGCATTACAGAAGGGACAAAGCACACAGCAGTATCTGTACACAGAAGAAATAAAGCAAATTTCATCCCCCCAGGAGTTTACATTACAGGGAAGTAAAGGGAAAGGCAAGTTAAATACAGAACTGTCCTTTTGCACTTGTTCTTGCTTAATGACAAGTCATAAAATTATAACGTCCCCATCAGAGTTACTACCCAGTAATGGTTCAATCCCAGTGAAATGACAGTAATGAATAGATTCGTTACCTCTGTGGCTAACCCAAGGAAACATGAACATAAGTTACTGTTGGGGCTCTATGGGTTTTATGACATCACTAAATATATGTGTGTGTTTTTCAACCACAAGATGAATGCCTGCTTGTTGTGAAAAGAGAAAAATAGAGACTGCAGTGTTAGAAGGTGAAGACAAGTTTGTTTCGTATTTCTGAGCTTGGGACTATAGGCCTTATGCTCACACAGTCAGGACTTTAAGAACGGAGATGCTTCCCTAGCCCTGTGTACAGACACGTAACAGCAACAGCAGCAACAACAACTAAACAACAACATATTTTGGGGCCAGTGAGATGGCTCAGCATATAAAAAAGGCACTTTTGCAAATCTGAGTTCAATCTCTAAATCCCACAGTGGAAGGAGAGAACCAACACACACACACACACACACACACACACACACACACATACACACACACACACACCTATCCCACACATAGTAATAAAGAAGCTTTTAGAAACTAGTTTCAATCTCTGCTTGAACACAAGGATTAAGAGGGCCATCCAGTGGCAGAAATATTTCTCCAGGGAAGTTTAGTGTCTGTTATTCCTTACTATTCTGGACCCTTTCGTTTAATGCCACCCCCCATCAAAAGCTGTTTAAAAATTTGACCTGAGACATACTTCAGAGGTAGAGCATCTGTCTAGTTATATGTGGCCCAGGGCTCACTCTCTCCAGTCTGTCAGTCTCTCTCTCTCCCCCCCCCCCCCCCCTCCCCCTCTCTCTGTGTGTGTGTGTTCACACACACGCTTGATAGATAGAAGGTCCCAATACAGCCAATACTGGCCTCAAACCCATCTCTAAGTTCTGTAATTACAGTTGCACCACCATGCCCAGCTCCTACGTTTTAAAAGCTAAATTGAATGTTTCAAATGTCACACGGAGGAGACTGACATTAGGAAGCAGTCCTTTCTATGAATGTTTCCCCAGTAGACATCCTCTTTGTATATCTTTTCAACTGGCTGGTGCTTGCTAACCCCTGAGACCAGTCCACCATGAATCTGAAATCTTGAACTTGTGGGAAATGACTGAGGTTGCTGAATCATCATCTAGTGGGGTGTCAGCTGCAAGAACCCTGGCTGCTTTGGTTCCTGTCCCTCCAGAGGAAAAGCATCACATTGTTCTTCCAACAGATTCACTATTTAAGATGCAAGAAAATGAATTCTAATTAGCGCAGAAGTAGCAAGGCAACATAAATACATACTACTTTAGCTATAGCATTGGAATTGAGAAATAAGGAGTTAACCATTGCCGGTCTATATAGCAGCACTTCACCTGTATGCTATAACATGCTATAATTTAACTCTCAAGTAGACCACACGAGGTAAGTGTGTTTAACACTTTCACTAAGGAGTCTCTGAGAATTAAGTAGTTTGCAGGGCAAATACTGCAGAATTTAAGCTCACACCCAGATTCATATGTTTTTTTTCATGTGTGTGTGGGTACTTTGCCTGCATGTATGTCTGTGAACCGTATACATGCCTTATGCCTTTAGCAATCAAAAAAAGACATTGGATTCCTGGAATTACAGATGGTCATAAGCTGCCTTGTGGGTGCTGGGAATCAAATCTGGGTCCTCTGAGGCAGCATGCACAGGGTCTCTGCACAGGTCTAAGTCAGATGGGCCCCCGACTCTGAGAGTGGAAGTGGACACAAGCCTTAACCCATCCTTAACCTGGAACAACTACTCACAAAGAAAAAGTTAGTTTTCTCTAACAGCCTCACTAGGTACACAAACTCCACTTAAGGGCAGACACTATAGTGCCCAGTAGGAGGTGAGCAACGCAAAATGAACTCAGTGGTACTTATAGGGGTTCTTTGTCTCCTAGTGCCTTTACCTTATGTGTCTTTCGCTTCTATATTATGGTTGACTATTTTGTGGTTTTATGAGATTCCTGTGTGTGCAAGTGTGTGTCTCTCTGCATCTATATGTGTTTCTTGTGCCTTTTCATTGACTCTTTTTTTCTGTTTGTTTTGTCTTGTTCAGTTTTTGTTTGTTTTTGTTGTTGCCCACTTGTTTTCTAATGAGAGGAAGAGTGTGGATTAGGGTGGAGGGCGAGGTAGGGAGGATCTGGAAGGAACTAGAAGAAAGAAAACCTTGATCAAGATATATGGTATGAAAAAAAGTCTATTTTCAAGCAAAACAAAACCCAACCTGGATCCTTTGGAAGAGCAGCAGGTGCTCTCCAGCACGGAGCCACCATGCTAGCCCGGTGACAGAATTTTTTCTTTGTCATCCTTTAAACAGTATACTTTACATGGCATTCAATGAACACATGCAGCTTTTGATAATCTCCAAGGGGCCCTGGAGCCAGTGTTCCCTCCCTGCCCAGGAATACCAAGGGATGAATGCACCGCACCGAGCTCCCACCATTAAATGGCCACTCTGATTGGATTTCATGCATATAAATGGTTAGTCACAGTTCATCTGTTGGGACTTACTCACTCTTTAAAAAGAGGTGTCGCATGTTTGCCAAACTCTTTGTAAGCTAAAGTCAAAGAAATAACCCAAGTTGAAAAGGGTGAATGTTGTTGTCTCCAGCTGTTAGGGGAAAGCTGAGTTTACAGCTGAGTAGAAACTGGCAGGAGTATGAGAGATTGCTGTGAATTATCTGTGTCTTCAAGGAGAACACTATTTTTAAGGAAGCCTGTGTGGTACTCACACGAGATCCTACTGGACACATTAAAGTGTAACTATTGGCGGTTATGTTGAGATAAAAACCAGTTGGTTTCTTCTATCATAGAGCACATTTTGGCAGGGATATTTATTAAGCTTTGAGTGGTAGGGAGAGAAAGGGAAAAGCCAGAAGAATTAGAATGTGAATAAAATGCCAATAATCTGTGTGGAGATGCTGGATGATTGCTGTGAGATTCTTTGGCTAGAGATGATTTTTAAAAAGCATGAAATTGATGTATGTTATAGCCTGTAGCTCCTCTTCCTGTCTCTCTCACCTTGAAAATTTATATACTATATTCTGATCATGGTTTCCCCACCCCTCTGAGTCCTCCTTTGGAGGCCAGTCTGGCTCCGACTTCTTCCTCAGTTTCTAAAGTTCTAGGACTAAGCTGTGAGCCAGCCTGCCCGGCAATACCTGCAGTCCTACATGACCGCCATTATTTCTAAATTTAGCCTTTTTGATTTTTAATGAACTTCCTAAAATTTACCTCTAAATCTGAATTCTTTAGGTTTTCTGTGACCATGAGAAGATAAGCAAGGTTGACTGTCACATACTTGAAAGCATCTTGGAAGGAATAGCGAGTCCTTGATGTTCTCATGGAGAAGGAATGGACCAATCTCAGTGGTTATAAGATGGGCTTGTGGAGGACTTAGAGCCCAGCTTTTACTTCAGGATATGAATCCCTTTCTCTTGTGGGGATGTAGCATCTTCATAACCATGATGCCACATTGCAGATTTAAAAGTCTTTCATTTAGTAGACTGTTTAATTTTTTTTCTTATTTAGTTCTCATTAGGTTGGCCTGGGTGAAGTCAAGCCTGCATCCTCCTGCCTCAGTGTCCCAAGTGTGTATTCACATGTGTCATGGTTCAAAGTGCTGGAGTGGAAGTGGCAAAAGCCAGGGGCATAATCTTTGCTTCTTGGAAGCTTTAGTGGGGAGAGATCAATTAGGGAAGAAAGAAATAGATAACCAATTTAATATTAGCTTGAGATGAGTAGGAAGACGTGACACACAGGAGGAAGCAGGGACAGGATCAGATAATCAGGGATATCTCAGACTGCACTGACCAGATAATCTTGGTTGGTACCCAAGACCACTCTTGAGTAAATGACAGGAGTCAGTGGTTCAAGGACTCAATGGAAAGACCTTCCAACGGAGGGAGTGGAAAATGTAGAGTCCCCAAGCAGAAATGGAATCATACTTAAGAATGCACAAGGGTCAGGTAGTGGTAGTCCATGTCTTTAATCCCAGCACTCAGGAGGCAGAGGCAGGCAGATCTCTGAGAGTTCAAGGCCAGCCCAGTCTCCAGAGTAAGTTCAAGCACAGTAAGGCCTACACAGAGAAACCCAGTGTACTGGCTGGTTTTGTTGTGCCAACTTGACACAAGCTGGAGTTACCACAGAGAAAGGAGCCTCCCTTGAGGAAATGCCTCCATGAGATCCAGTTGTAAGGCATTTTCTCAATTAGTGATCAAGGGTGGGAGAGCCCAGTGTGGGTTGTGCCATCCCTGGGCTGGTGGTCCTGGTGTCTATAAGAAAGCAAGCTGAGCAAGGCAGGGGAAGCAAGCCAGTAAGTAACATCCCTCCATGGCCTCTGCATCAGCTCCTGCTTCCTGACCTGCTTGAGTTCCAGTCCTGACTTCCTTTGGTGATGAACAAGAACTTGGAAGTGTACACTGAATAAACCCTTTCCTCTCCAACTTGTTTCTTGGTCATGAACAGAAACCCTAAGACACCCAATCTCAAAAACAAACAAACAAAAGAATGCACATATGGAATTCTTTAGAAAGCCAGGGTTGGTGGTGCTTGCTTGTAATCTAGCAGTTGGGAGATGAGGCAGAAGAGTTAATTCAAGGTCGTCTTGCCTACATCATGAATTTGAGGCCATCCTGGGCTACATAAAAACCCTTCTCAACAAACAAACAAACAAACAAACAAAGGCAAAAGAGAAAAAAGAAATAAGAGAAGAACAGGCAAGCCAGCTGCTTCAAGGGCACAGAGTGAGGGAAGGAGCTAGAGGAGGACCAAGTCCAGGGGCCAGGGAGGACACCGGGATGTTGGTTTTATTTGGAATGGTGTGTTGAGTGTTTAGCAAAGGACAAGAGCTGTCTTAGTTAGGGTTTTACTGCTGTGAAGAGACAGCATAGCCAAGGCAACTCTTAAAAAGACAACATCTAATTGGGCCTGGCTTACAGGTTCAGAGGTTCAGTCCATTGTCATCAAGGTGGGAGCATGGCAGCATCCAGGCAGGCATGATGCAGGCAGAGCTGAGAGCTCTACATCTTCATCTGAAGGCTGCTAGCAGAATACTGACTTCTAGGAAGCTAGGACAAGGATCTTAAAGCCCCAGCCCACAGTGACACACCTACTCCAGTAAGGCCACACCTCCAAATAGTGCCACTTCCTGGGCTAAGCATATACAAACCATCACAAGATCTGATGCTCATTTTTTTTTGTTTTGTTTTGTTTTTGGAGACAGGGTTTTTCTGTGTAGCACTGGCTGTCCTGGAACTCACTCTGTAGACCAAGCTGACCTCGAACTCAGAAATCTGCCTGCCTCCGCCTCCCAAGCGCTGGGATTAAAGGCGTGCGCCACCACCGCCCGCAGATGCTCATTTTTTGATGATCAAATTAACTATTCCATGGAGAGTGGGTTGCCGAAGATTAAATACAGAGCCAAGAAGCCAGTTAGGTGGAACAGACAGGGGGATATGGTACTGGCTTGAATCCAAGCAAACAGAAGACTTAAGACTGCATTAAGTTGGACTTCAGGTTTGAAGCACAGATGTTAGCCCTGGCTACATGAGTACATACCTGAGAGAGAAAAGAGCATAGAGAAGAGCCATGATCTACCCAGTGGATGCTGATGCCACTTAGAGGTGAGCATAGGATGTTGGGGTCCCCTTGGAAGAGAAAATAATTTGTGCCTTCTTTTTTGAGGTAGGGACTCCCTATGTTTTCTACGCTGGCTTTGAGTTCAAAGCTCTTATCTTCCCTCAGCATCCCAAGTGGTGAAATTGCAGCCCTGTATCCCATGCTTGACTCTTCAAAGGACTTCCTTGAGGGAGAAGGATTTGGGTCCAGAAACGATAATAAGGACCTAGGCCCACAAACCCTGCGAGTGAAACCTGGGCTCCAGTCTGGGCAGTCTGGCCCTGTAGTTTTTACCCAATGTTTGGCTCCATGGTTAAGGTTATAATCAAGGAATACAAGATGGGATGGCATCTCAACAGAAGCAGATAAGGGTGAGGTGGTGTGAATCAATGAGGGGAACAGTTGAACCTCCTCGGTAGGGAAAAATGATCTGTGGCCCTGTTAGGTAGGCCCAGGGAAACTAGGAGCATGTTTCCCTCTTGACCTCCCTAAGTCAAAATCCAGTCTACTTGGAGAATATTTCTTATTAGTATGTGTAGGACCCAGCTCCGGATGGGGTCCCACAAAATCTCCCGCTTGGCAGAGGACAGGGTGCGAACAGCCGTTGTCTCTGCCGCTGCCCCTGCCGTGGGTAGTCCAGGGTAGAGTATCAGCAAGGAAGGTCCACTGCTGCCTCTGTCACCGTCTCTGCAGCAGAGAGAGGAGAACCCCGAAGGTGCTTCTGGAGAGTGGAGTCTTCTGAAGTGTTACAGCTCTTTGCTAAGCCAGGAGGTGCAGGCTAGGTGGGGGGGGGGGGGGGGGGGGGGGAGTAGATCTCTCGCCCAAGTGTTAACAGCTCTCGCTGAGCCAGTGACCCCCCCTCCCCCCAGCTGGTGAAGAGGGAAGAATTCATGACAGAAGCTCTTGGACACGGGATGATTCTTGTGCACACCTTTACTTCTCAATTAAGCTCAATATATACAGTTTGGGGTGGGTTAAGGTTTTAGCAGCAGGTAATCCCATTGGCTTGGTCTGGGAGTTTGAGAATGCCTCATATGCATGTGGGGAGAGCCTGGGGCACTATTCCTATGTGACCCGATGGCCATAGACCTCTCTCTGTGGGAGGGGCTGTGAAGGGCAGAAGCTGAGAGAGCCAGGGACCCAGGAACAGAGCTGAACGCATTCTGTCCCAGGGTGTCTCTGGGGTTCAAAAGCTTGTTCGACAAGGCACCTGGCTGTCTCTCATAGCTCAGCGCCTCACAAATATGTATTAGTTATATAAATCGATGAGACTTACCGTGATATCTGAGAATGTCTGCAATGTTGGACTTCTCTCTGGCCTAGCTGTTCACTGGAAATTTGATTCACCGATCGACCCTGGCTTCCCTTTTTTATTTAATCAGGATAGCAAAGAATGCTGTGGACATCTTTCATTCTTGGGGGCTATTTTCAGTCAGATGACAGAGTTGCAGCTGTATACGTCATGTCATGTGTCCCCCCCACTCCCCCAGTTCTTTGTTGCCTGTCCTGGCTCTCACTTGTTTGGGGGAGTTTCTGAGCATCACCATTTCACAAAAGGCCTTTAGAATATCTTTGAGTTCTTTATGAAATAGTTTATTCTCTTCCCCGCTCTTCTGCCTTGATATTCAGTCTCTGGATGGAGGTCAGTGATGGGAAGCAGAGGACCATGATGCGTTACAGAGGAAGCTGTGGGAGCAGGTCCCTGAGTGTACACCTGCCTGTGTAGTTGTATGTGATTTTTAACAGCACCACACATATCACAAGTCCTGGGTTTGCAGCTATTGAAACAAATAGATTTTTAACTTAAGATCCTTACCTATTAACATGCTGGGGACTCCACAATTCCACAGTTATCACATGTCTTCTATCTCCCTGTGCCAGGACTGGGGATCGAGAGAGTGAAATTCCTTCAGTGCGCTATAGTTCATTTTCACCCACAAAATAAGTTACGTAATAGGATGCAAATGGGTGGCTACAGCATGTATGTCACACGTGGTAATGAACAGAGAACAACATATGTGTTGGATGCACCAGGACAGAGTAGGTGAGGAAGGAGAAGTAGCCTTGCAGGGTGTGTGCCCATTGCCTATTGTATCTCATTCACACAAGCCTGTATTCTGTGCTCTGCTTTGTGGTATAAAATTGGACCCTGGAAACTGTCTTCAGTTGCCAGCTGACCATGTTAGACTTTGCTGGGGGAGGGGAAAAGGCATGGCAAGTGATAGCTGCCTGAGACCGTTCTCCCTTTATTATTTAATCAGATTAAAAGGAATGTTCTAAGCTTTTCTTCTTTGGGGGTTGCTTTCAGTTAGGTGATTCATTTTTCAGTGGTACAAGCTGGGCAAGCTGTCCCTTTCCCTGTGTGACATCTGTCTGGTTCTCCATCCTTTACTTGATACAGTGGCCCAGAGGTCATCCATCACAAGAGGGGCTTCTGAAGGTAGACTGGTGGTACTCTGTAGTGTAATGTGGCACAGCTTGGCTGTGTGAGTCTATCTCAGCATCTCCTATGAGACTATGGATGATGGTAAGGGATTCAGTTGTCTGAAGGTTCACAGTTAGCTGGAAGGCTCAGTTACTCCGTGGGGGCCTCCCCACTGGTGGCTTGACTCTCTTCCTAGTGGAGCTGCTGGGAGCCTGAACCTAGAACAAAAGCTGGAGATACAGTACCTCCTATGACCCAGCCCCCGCAGCCACAGGCTACCTCTTCTACCTCACTGGGCCCAGGGTCATCCTTGATTTGATGTGGAGGCTGGTACCCTAGTGTATGAGTTCTAGGAATGCAGACGATAGTCCAGAAGCCAGTTCCCTGACAACATTTACCAGTAATCACTTTAGGATATATTCAGTGTTCCTTGGTAACGTGTTGACTCACATCTTAGACCTCTTTTTCTTTAGAATTTGGCTAAGGATGTGATGTACAATTAAAACTAAATTGCTGATAAATAGCAGTTTCTAAAATGAAGTTAGCTAGGTTTGTGTGCAGTGGCATCGTTCTTGGCCATTCATTTAATTCAGCTCCTCTTAACCCAAAGCCACTTGACACTCCTCCTGCTGCCTATAAATCATACAATGTACTGAATTCTCAAGGCTCCTCCAGTCATTTGAAATAATAAGCATATTTATATGAATTATATTTGTTAATGTAGCTATATATGTTAAACAGTATTACATATAAAAAAATAACATAAGAGTCTTCTTTATATACATTAAATTTAATACAGATAATTTGATAAGTATGAGTTATTAAAATGTGCTGTGCATTAAATCTGGGCAAAACAGCAGTGAAGGATCCAAACCAAAAATAACAAAAATCTAAAACAAACAAACTGACTCCCAGAAGTCAGAGATCTCAACTCTGCACTTGGGAGGCAGAGGCAGAGGCAGAGGCAGAGGGATCTCTGTAAGTTCAAGGACAGCCTGGTCTACAGAGCTAGGGACAAGCTAGGGTTACACAGAGAAACCCTGTCTCAAAACAAACAAACAAACAAACAAACAAAAAGATTTGACATAGAAACTGGAGAACTCAGATGGTGCATTGTAAGTCCGCCTGTGCCATTCATGTTGGATGTGATAACAGATACTACGCAGCTTACACTTTAGACGCAGCTAATTTGATTGCATTGACTGATGTCAATGGGCTCCAGCCAATAGATTCTGTCTCAGAGAAGACTTACAACAAAATATAAGATGGATATTTACGTATTTTTTTTGTGTTTAGGGTGTTTGTATTTCAACTTTCCTTTCGTGAACTAATAAATTATTGGTCATGTGTACCTCACAGAGGATCTCCCAATCCCAAAGCAGAGAAGGCTTTGGGAATTTGTAGTGAAGGGATACAACCTCTCTGTTCCTGAGGTTGTGGGGATCTCAGAGCCATGTCCTAGAGGAACCAAAAGGGAAGGATGGGCAGGGGAAATCTGGGTGGTGACCACCAGGACTTCCCACGGGTATGCATGCCTGTTCTGCCTGGGTAGGAACCAGTCTGGACAATCCAGGCTTTCAGTACACTTACAAATGCATCTAAGCTACCGACCTCATTAACGTCTTGATTACACTCTTCTACAGAGACCAGAAGAAGCTGCTGTAATTTATCTACTAAAGCCAGGGAGTCCTTGCAAGACGTCTTGGCACCCTGCTTTCTCTCTTTCCTTTATTAGCCCCTCAAAATTTTATCTCCTTAAACTGAACCTTAAATCTTACTAAACTCAAAATTTAATTGAAATATAGCAAGGTTTCATACAGAAAATAGTGAGTTCCTGTGGTTGAGGGAAGCACTGCTGTTTTCTGGCCAGGCATGGTGGTGCATCTCTTTGATGTCAGCACTAGGAGGCGGAAGGAGGTGGAAGGAGGCGGATCCCTGTGGAGTCACCAGGTGGACTCCCAAGCCAGTCAGGACTGCTTGAGACCTTCTTCAGAAAACAAACACTCCCACCCTGCACAGATGCTATTTTTGGACTGTGATTGAAATTAAAACTCAGTTATGTTTTCTCTCTACCCTCCGCATGCCTGCCACTTCTCTGCATATCCTCAGTGTGAATATCTGCCTCTGTTGATATCTGCTTCTGTCGGAGGGGAGGGGCTCCTCCTCTTGATAACTTCCCCCTGCCTTTTAAGGCTCAATAACAGTGGGGCCACCTTAATCAGAGGCTTCCCTCCTCTCACAACTGTTCATACATAGCCTGACCGCCACTTAGCAAATACTTCAGCTTTTACTTTTTCAGAGCAGAAATGACAGGTGTGTGTGTGTGTGTGTGTGTGTGTGTGTGTGTATGTGTGTATTTAAAAGTGTTAAGTTTCACAACTTCCAGTTGAAGTCTTTTATGTTTATTTTAATGGATTTTATTTCAAAATCTTATTTTAAAGTATTTTATAAGGACGTTTTAAAGAGAATTAGTTGTATCATTAGATTGTAGTGAGATAAACATGAAGCATTTAGATGCTGGTTTGCAGGACTTGAATAGAGCTGTGACTGTGTGGTCCCCTGTGGCTCTCTTTCTCCCAGCATCTCAGACACTGGGCATCAAAGCGTTGAAGATGACTGGTCAGCACCATCTGGTTAGACTCTGAGTCTCAACTCCTTCTTCCAGATCACGATTGACAGTGATTGGCTTATGTCACCAAGAACTGGGCCATGTTCTCCTCTTGATTCCACGGGAAGCTCTCCTTCCTCAGCCATTCCTTCCTGCTGCCTTTCTATGTGTTTGTCTTTTACTTAGCTCACATTCACAATGCAGTCATTCCTATCCCAACCCAACTATTAGAAACAGTGTCACAAAGGAGAATTCTAGTTTAGTTCTAGAGGTCAGGCCCGACTTCACTGAGTGTCTTGCAGAACAAACATTCGCACAGGAGCTGGGCAGTTTTGTGGAAAGCTTAATGGATTTTTGAAATGAAGCCAGAGCTAGGCAGAGATCGGAAACATTCCAGAAGCTTCCTTATGCCCATTCTCAAGTATAACCATTCTCCTGCCTTCCCAGTTATAGAGTACATTCCTGTTTTATTTGTTTTAATTAAGTGGAATCTTACTGAATGTAATATTTTATATTTGTTTTTGTTATTTCATATTACATTGTCTGATTCACTCGCATAGTTGTATTAATATATAATATATATAAATGTACAGTAGTGCATAATGTATAAATCAGATATATCGTGATTTATTCATTGTACTAATAATGATTTCTATAATCTCTAGTTTTTAAATCTCATTAAAAGTAATATTACATACAGTAACACTAAGCTACATCACCTATATAGGATATATGTATATATATATATGTATGTATATTATCACATGTATATATTTTATAACTGTCATTTAAGTACATTCACAATGATTTTTTTTTGTTTACACACATAGGTAGCATTGTTGGGATTAGAATTTTGTGTATTTAGGAGTATATTGGTAGCTTTCTCAAAAGGTAGTTTATATTCTCCCAGCGGCATGTAGAGTCACCGTTTGAACATACTCTTAGGCTCAGTAAGATCCCTGTGGTTGGATCTCAGTGGCCCACTTTGGAGCAGAAGACTGTCCAGTTACAGTGAGGGAACTGCCAGTCACGTGGCATAGACATCAGGGAGGCCAGCATCCACTCGTTGAAAGCAAGGAAAATAGGGAGTGCGGAAGCTGGGCAGCTACCTCAGAGGTTCCAGCTGTGTACATGCAGCTTAGAAAGAGGCTCCAGACTGGAGATGCTTCGTCAGGCCAACAGCACAGCAGTGCAGCTGGCACCACCTGAGCAGGGAGCCACTGCTGGCCGTTTGTAGAGATGGAGGACAGAGGTTTTCTCATGAATAAGAAAAGGAATCTGAAAGTGAGGCTGGGAAGGTGAAACAAGAGATGGTGAGGAAATGTGGAATTATGGGAGACAGGAAAATTTCAAGGAGGAAAGGCAAGGAGGAAACATGGCTAAGGCTTCTGGAAAGCCAGTGATTAAGTTTTCAGTTGATTTACTGAGGAAGAACTTGGAGCCTTCTGGGAGTGATTGCTGGAAAATGATAGGCTTGTAGCCAGGTACCAGTGGATAAGAGATGTGTGAAGGGTGAGGAGAGAGGGGTAGTCAATGCAGCCAGCCTCTTTAAGGCAAGGAGGAAAGAGGGCATGGGCAGAAAGCAGTCAGAGGGCAGGAGAAGCTCAAGCATGCTTTATCCACCCATGGGAAACTATAATTGAAAACATTCAGGGCAGTGAAGTCTTTGGGTGGCAGGAGGGACTGGGATCCTAACCGAGTTTCTGTGAAATATATTAAATCTGAAGGACCCAGAAAATGGTCTTCCATTGTAATACCAAAGCAGGCAAGAATGGCTGGTTAGATGGCAAACGGTTTGAAGTCTGGAGAGTCACTCGGCACTTAGTACATAAAACGCTAAAACTGTTGTCCGGAGAACGTTAGATGTCCAGTCACTATTCACAGTAGTTTATTATTTCTCTGTGTACTCAGATCTATAATGAAGGGATCTGTTATATCTACGTTTACCACACAGAGTGCATTCTGGTTTAGAATATGTGATTGCTAAAGAAACCTGGAAACATTATCTTTATACAATTCTTCTTTGTTTTCCAATACGGAGTTAGCTCATTCACTGTGCAAAGAGGTCTTTATGGACATCTGCTGTATTTAAACGTTGTGGCTAACTTTGTGTACTGATTTGAATAAATGTGTGTGTCAATACAAAGAGTATTTGGATGCTAGAATGCATGTATGCAGGCTCTGAACTTTATAGATAGAGAAAATATCTTGTTTGAGACAATAGATGATATCTCTACTCATTTGAACGTGTATAAAAGTTATTGGTTTTGCAAAATATGTCTGTATTTTGGTGCTGTTCTCAGAGCTTGATCCATCTATTTTAACTAATTAACTAACTAATTAATTAATTAATGTTTATGGTTTGGGTATTTGAGCCCAGGCCCTTACACATGTTAGGCAGGTGTTTTCACACTAAACATTCCTTACATCCCCAGCCTCTTTTTTAATGTCCCGAAGAGTCATAATTCATTTTTCAAAGACAATTTGATAATTCTGAGCACCCAAATGTTATTAGCAGCCAAGACTTCTCCTAAGCCAGTTTCCACGTAGTCTCTTAAATCTTTCCAAAGTTAATTATGTGATCTAACGCTATGCATGCATTACAACTGAGTGACCCTGAAGAGAGTGGCTGGCATTCCTATGGGGTGGTGAGGGCAAATTATAGTCCCCATGCTGAGACTAGCTTCACAGGCAGCTTTGTGCCGCAGAGTAATTAAAGCATCCTCCAAAGGCTTCTATCAGAAGCATCCTGTTCTGACTTTTCTGGACTAACAGTTCACCGTTGCCTTTCAACCAAGAAGCTCAAATATAAACTGCCGCTCTGGCTGACATAGATTTCTTTCTTTCTTTTTTTCTTTCTTTCTTTTTCTTTTCTTTTTTCTTTCTTTTTTTTCTTTTTTTGGTTTTTCGAGACAGGGTTTCTCTGTCCTGGAACTCACTCTGTAGACCAGGCTGGCCTCAGACTCAGAAATTCGCCTTCCTCTGCCTCCCAAGTGCTGGGATTAAAGTCATGCGCCACCACTGCCCGGCCTGACATAGATTTCTAAATGATGCTAGTTCTTGGTGGGTCCACTCGTCACAAATGTCTCTTCTCCTTGTGGGAAAGCTCTGACTCTGCCTTTAAGGGACAGTGCTCCATCCTTCTATGTTCAGCTGGAGCTAGGCAAAGGTCTAAGTGATATGTGAATCTTTCTCAGAATATACACGTGCCACTCATTCATCTACCTGCCCATACATATACACAGATAGTAGTAGAACAGTATATAAAGTTTAAATTGAATATAAATACATATTAAACTCTTGCTCCATTCCATTATTGTTTTGAGATGGGGTTTTACTCTGTATAGCATTGAACTCACTGTTCAAGGGGCTGGCAAATTGATGAAGACCGTTGTTCTTTCAAAGGACCTGGGTTCAACTCCTGGGATCCACACGACAGCATACAACTCTCTGACTCCAGTCCCAAGGGATCTGCAGCCTTGTCTGGCTTCCCTGGACACCAGGCATGCATGTAGTACACAGACACAGGAGCAAGCAAAACATCCATGCATATAAAATAAAACCAAGTAAATCTAAAGTCAGACAGTGCACACTCTCAGCTACTAATTGTGAATGCTGGGAGGGGTGTGTGGGTTTGGGGGGGTGAGGGGAGGAGCTTTTGACATGAAGCTTGCTGTTCTTCCTCATTTGTGTACAGGGAGAAGTGTTTAAATCACCCAGCAGCTTTAAAGAACTATTGGCTAGAGCTTCATATTTCTGCAATGGGTGTGTTTTTCTCAGTTTTCATTTTTATTTCAGTAAAAGTAATAGCATTATAACATTCATTATACGAACATGGAAAACTACTATGTGTCCTTATTAATTGGAGAGTAACCATTTTTAAGAAGTCAAAGCCAGGCAAAATGGTTCATGGCTTTAATCCCAGCACTTGAGAAGCAGAGGCAGATGGATCTCTGTGAGTTCAAGGACAGCTTAATCTACAAAGAGATTTCCAGGACAGTCTGAGCTATAGAAAGAGGCTCTGCCTCAAAACAGACAAAAAAAATTTTTTTAAGTAATTACTGAGCCGGGCAGAGGTGGTGCACACCTTTAATCTCAGCACTTGGGAGGCTGAGGCAGGTGGATTTCTGAGTTCAAGGTCAGCCTGGTCCACAGAGTTGAGTTCCAGGATAGCCAGGGCTACACAGAGAAACCCAGTCTCAAGAGAAAAAAAAAAAAGCAATTACTGTTTTTCTTCTGGGACTTGATAATAGGTTATAATTTGAGAAATAAGATTCAAATAAACTGCCTTAAATGAGTGTGACAGATGACGTTCAGTAGAACTCATTGCCTAGGGTATGTTTAACACCTGGTGTCTTAGCCACTGTTGTATTGCTGTGAAGAGACACCATGACAACAGTAGCTTATAAAAAAACTGAGGCAGGCAGGAGGCAGGAGGCAGAGGAGG
>JANHMN010000001.1:27402074-27455208 GCA_030674055.1 Rhabdomys pumilio
TTTTTTTTTTTTTTTTTTTTTTTTTTGTGGATAGGCGTGTGGTAGTCTGTTTTAAAGGGGAAACTTGAATTATTTAAGCTGTAATTTCCCTTGTAATTAAAAAAAAATGGGTTAGAGTCAAGGTGGATAGGGGATGGGGTGGGGGGATTATGGAGGGGGAGCCAAGAGGGGGACCATGAAATGTAAATAAATAATAATTGTGTATGATTAGAAATTCTAGAAATGTAATTATCTCCAAGAGCATTGGAAGAATGGTAGAGAAGTACTTTTAAAATTTTTTTCTGGATTATTTACTCACATTTTGCTTCAAAAAATGACATTCTGGGTACGGTGGTACCTGCCTTCACCCAGCACTTGGGAGGCAGAGGAAGGAGATCTCTATGATTCCAAAACCAGGCTGGTCTGCATAGCAAGTCCAGAGAAGACAGCTCCATCTACAAGGAGACCTGATTCATTTCACACAACAGAACGCATCTCTGGAGGTGCACATGGGCACTGAGAGATGAGTCACAGAGAGGCCTTGGAGGGACAAAGAAAACAGGCCTGTGATTTCACATGGGTTTCAGACACAGACTTGTGGGCTTCTAACTGTAAACCTTCTGTAGTGTTCATGAGTTTTGTTTTTGTTTTTTGAGACAGGGTCTCTCTATGGTCCTGGCTTTCCTGGAACTAACTCTATTTTTACCAGGCTCTGCTCTCAGACTCACAGAGATCCTCCTGCCTCTGACTTCTGAGTGCTGGAATTAAAGGTGTGTTGACACTATGCCTGGCTAGTTTTTTTTTTTTTTTTTTTTTTTTTTTTTTTTTTTAAGACAGGGCTTCTCTGTATAGCTCTGGCTGTCCTGGAACTAACTCTGTAGACCAGGCTGGCCTTGAACTCAGAAATCTACCTGCCTCTGCCTCCCAAGTGCTGGGATTAAAGGCGTGCACCACCATTAATTCCTAGTTTGTTTTCAATGAGAAGATATTACCTTTATAACTTAAAAATTATTAATGAACTGATTTGAAAATAGGCAGTTGATACATACTTCATAATGTCATTTTTCTACACACATGACCTCTTCAAAGTAATGCAAAATGTTCACCAGTTCAGCTGTTTCTTTCTTTCTCTTTTTTTCCCCTCCTTAAGCTGGCAAACTTATAAACCAAATGATTTTCCCTTCCTCCAGGTCAAAGCTGGAATAGAAACTCGGTCGGAAGCCAAAACCAGCGGTCTCCTGTGGGCCGGCTTAGCTCTGCTCTCTGTGCAGGGTGGGGCACTGGCCTGGCTTACCTGGTGGGTGTACTCCTGGGATATCATGGAGCCAGTTACGTTCTTCCTTACGTTTGCGAATTCCATGGTCTTTTTTGCATACTTCATCATAACTCGGCAGGTGGGTAGTTAGGAAAATGGTAAGTCAGAATGTCCATCTAAAACAGTTCTCAACCTGTGGGCCATGACCCCTAAGACCCTTTCACAGGTCGCAGCGTTAGGAAGGCCGAGAACCTACTGGTCTAAAGATTCCTCATCAAGGCAAGCAGTGTCTTGGTTAGAGTTCCTATTTCTGTGATGAAAAA
Organism: Rhabdomys pumilio; assembly: GCA_030674055.1. Taxonomy (NCBI): domain Eukaryota; kingdom Metazoa; phylum Chordata; class Mammalia; order Rodentia; family Muridae; genus Rhabdomys; species Rhabdomys pumilio. Next base: position 27,403,632 of record JANHMN010000001.1, read on the forward strand.
CCATGACCAAAAGCACCGAGCGGGAGGAAACCGTTTGTTTGCTTGACTTACATATCCTAAATCCCAGCCCTCCAAGGGAAGCCAAGGCAGGAACTCCAACTGGGCAGGAACCTGGAGGCAGAGGCTGGGCAGAGGCCATGACGGAATGCTGGTTACTAGTTGGCTCAGTCTGTTCTCTTACAGGACCCAGGACCACCAGCCCAGGGGTGGTGCTGCCCACAGCTGAGCCTGGCCCTCCTATATCACTAGTTAAGAAAATGCCCCACAGGCTTGTCTATAGCCTGATCTAGTTCTCCAGTGAGGCTCATTTCTCTCAGATGACTGTAGCTTGTGTCAAGCTGACATAAAACTAGCTTGCGCAAGCAGCAAGCAACAAAACCCTTTCATTTCCTGAGTCTTTTGAAATTTTTCACAAGGTTGGATGGAGTTTTTATAGCATCAAACAATTTTAGTTCCTACAGATGAAGAAGGAGCATAAACACATGAACTCCTCCATGGGGACAAATGAGTGTTCCCTATGCCCTCATTAATCAATGACATCGAACGTAGATACCTACGCCCCACCCCTTCATCTCCCCTTGGTGTTGCTGAGTTAGCGGCTTCATTTAAATGACGCTCCGCTGTCTCCTCTCTCCTTCAGAACTATACTTACTCAGCCCTCCGGAGCAGGCAGTTTCTTCAGTTCTTCCACAAGAAATCACAGCAGCAGTGTTTTGATGTGGAACAATACAACAAGCTAAAAGAAGACCTTGCTGAGGTATCTCACAGCGAGTTCATATCTGAGCTGGTTTTGTTTGGAAGACAGGAGAATGCATACAAGGCTGAGATATCCCATGGATTGTTTAGCAAAACACTGGGATGGATTTTTTGTTAAGAATATGAATCGGGGAGAAAATCATGAGAGGGATTACCTGGTAGTTTCTTTTCAGAGTACCAGGAAATGAAGCCATACACTCATCTCCTTAAAGGGGATGCATAAAGCTGGGCATAGTGGCTTATACCTTTGATGCATCCCAGCACAGGGAGGCAGGTAGTTCTTTGTGAGTTCAAGGCCAACCTGTCTACATACTGAGTTTCAGGACAGCCAGAGGTATACAATGAGACCTGTCTCAAAAAAAAAACAACCGAACAAACAAAAACATCAAAAGATTCCAACAAGGCATTTACCTCAGTAATTTCAAGGTTTTCTTGTCCCAAGGAGATGCTGAATTTGTACAATCCGCCTCAAAAATCAATGCTGATATTTATTTTCTCTGATCTCAAGCTTTCTTTCCCCCCACGACAGGCTACAGAATCTCTGGAAAACGTGCGCCACTTCCTCCACTTTCGAATTCAAGGAGAGGAAGCCAGAGAGAAGAATTAATCTCGGGCTTTAAACATCAGCAGGCCGTGTGCTGGTTTTATAGCTTACCAACTGGACGTTTGTAAGGTCATGTTCATTTCCGCTTGACATTTTCAGATACAGTTTGGTTAATAAATTTGTGAGAAACAGAAGTCTTCATTGACAATCCCACTCCAGCTGATCTGTAGATCTGTGGGTACTGATGCTTCAGATGGCCTGTGTGCCCCAGCAAAGCTGCTGCTACCCAAACTCCTCCCCAGCTGGCTCCACGTGGGGGAAAACGGTCAGCGTTTGGCATTCATTCACTTTGGTTCTTGCTGTTAACGTGAACTTTATCTCTTGAGACAGGGTGGCTCACACTGTGGCTCAAACTTGTACTCCAAGCAATCCTCCTGCCTCAGTTTGCTGGGAGCTATAATTACAGGTATGAGCCATAATGGCCAGTTTCTTTTTGTTTTTTACTGAGCAGTAGTTGTATGACCATAACACTGTATCAACGGTACAAACACTCCACCAGCCATCCTGGTACCTCCTTAAAATGCCCCACCAGCCATCCTGGTACCTCCTTAACCGCAGCTGAAGCAAGGCACCCGAGTTAGGCGTTGCTTTTATATCAGCAACTTCTGTGTTTCTGTTCTCACAGTCCCAATATAACCAGTAACCAGCAGGTTATTAACAAAACATTAGGATTCAAAAATGTGTATGTTAATAAGAAGAACCTTAAGGAAAACTAATTATACTATAATATATATAATAATTCAATATAATATATTACTATATATTATAATATAATACTATATCTAATATATATACTAATTCAATAGTCTGCTAAAAATGTCAAGCTCTTCAGTTTTAAGTTCCTGTAGCATCCCATCCTGGCAGAGGTTTTGAATCTGTAGTGATCGGCACTCACTGCATGCTGGACTACAGTGGCTAGGTGTGTCACTTCATGCGTGTCTTTATCAGGTAGGTATCACTGCATGTGTGCCTATAGGGGTTTATGTACCGACAGTGGCTAAGTGTTACTACTAAACATGTGCCTATATGCAGTTACATGTCACTACATGCTACATTTCATCCTCAGAGTGCCATAAAATAATTCTGAAAGGTTTATTATTTCCAAAATGAGAATTAAATCCACACAGAAAATACCCTGATTACAGGTAAACAAGCTAATAAATGAATACATGACCAGGGAAAACAGGCCCACTACAAATTGCATAAGCACATGAATCAGAAAATGTTAATGAGTTTTAGACATTTTATTAAGTGAAAAAAATCTCACTGTTGAGTTTCAAAACTCTTTAAAAACATTATACAATAAACTTGTATAAATAGTGTCACAACACGTAAGGCAAAGTAGTTGGTATCTTGCAGTTTACTAAAATGTAATAAATGTAGTAGAATTTATGCACAGTAATTTCCTGAGGATGTGTTTAGCCCTTTCACCATGCCCAACATGATTGAAAAATAACAAATACAAACATTACTTTTCTATGGCATCTAAAAAAATTGAAACAGTTTACATTGATGGGTGAAAGTCTTGGACCAGCTGGCCTCTGTATGAAAGGGAAATGTGCCCGAAACATATGTAGCGAGACAGATGGCCCTACTTACTAGGTTTGGGACAGAAATGCAGCTTTTTGGTCAGCATTGAGGCAAAGCAGGGAACCTGCTTCTTGCCGATGGCACCGGGGTCTTTGCAGAAGTCCACGCGACGCTGAGAGACCTTTCTGTTCACCAGCGTGAGCAGCTCCGTGAACTCAAGGGAACTGCCATACCTTGCCAGCAACTCACACAAATCCTGAATGTACCAGGAGCCGTTCACAGTTTCTCGGTGAGAGTAGTACCCTAAAACGAGAAAGGCGGGTGGTGCTTCATGGTGACAGAATGACACTTATGATAGAGTCCGTTACAGAACTGGAAGCTCCGAAAGCCCCTGGGAAGAGGAAGACATGCCGCTCATCACTCGGCCACCATTTTTTCCTATTGTTTAATCGAATGTAGGCAAACATATTAATTCTATGGTTTTTACATACAAAGGATTAATGAAATTTGACAGAAGCCATCTAGGAAAGGTTATGGCCCACTGTTTCCATGGCTGCAATGGGTGCAACTCCGGAGAGGCACAGCCCCAGAGACTTCATCCCAGGATTGCTTCTCACTGCTGACATGCCTTTCCTGCTAGTATCACATAGCCTAATGACTCCTGGGCATCAGCCCACCCTATTGGGCAAATTTCCTACAGATCAACATGAAGGTGAACTTTCATGAATTAATGCTGTTAAGATGAATTAATGACTCTACAGCATTCATGATTTGGTTAAAATAATGTTAGGAAAAAAGTTTAAGGCGAGAGAGCTACCCTCCCACCCCCTACTCCCACCTAATGGGCTGCTATCAGCATGACCGCAATTGCCAACGCCATATCCCTTTTTGCAGCCTGCCTCAGTTTACCCTGAGAAGCCAAAGGTGGCTTTTGACAGAAATTTTCTCTACTTTCTGCAAAAGCAAACAAGAACAAGATAATACCCAATGAATTTGAGGCCAGAGATTAAACAGTACTAGTTTGAAAGCAAAAAATTTAGCAAAATGTTTTTCAGCAAGGCTTTCCACAAATATATCAGAGAGGTGCTGCCACGCTATCACCAAATGACAGCAAGCTGCTAACACCCAACACAACTACACAGCTGCTGTTGTTGCTGTATTATTATAATACAGTTATACAGGAATATTGTTATTCCGTAAGGTAGTCCACAGTTCATTTATCAATCAGCAAGGATTTCTTCAATGTGATAAGGAAGGCCTGTGGCTTTTTACTAGAACACAGTGATTTAACTGTGAAAGGCCACTCCAATTCAAAGGTGACACAGGCTTAAGCTAAAAGTACAGGTCACCGGCTTCAACCAGCATCTGTTCGCTCACCTTCTGCGACAGAGTAGCACATGAGGAAGTCTGCCCCCGCAGGCAGAGTGTACACAGAGGCGGCATCCACCTGGGTCACGTTGTCCAGCTTGTCTGTCTGATGATCCACCACGTCCAGAGGAACCACGGGCACGTCATGCTGGTTGCCCCGACACGCCTACAAAACAGAGGAAAGAACACTTTCTCTGCCTGCCATGTTGGCACCAATGCTTCACGTGCAGTGAGAATATATAATTCAGCACCCCTCCCATTAGTAACAGAAGCCATGTAAGCAGTTCAAAAAACGACACCATCAGGCTCTGAGAGACGAAAAGCTATCAAAGCTGATTTCTCAGGGTTTCCTTTCAGACAGTGTTTGTAAAACCTGGTCCCAACCCACCCCACAAATAAACACCAAAACATGCTGAATGGTATACCCTTCCTTTAAAAAACTATCTTCCTTACCTGAATGTTTTTATTCAATCAGGTAGTTACTTCCGAATGATGTTTTGACTGCCGAGTTGAGGTCACAATTTGTCTTTTTGTTTGTTTGTTTTTTTGATTTGTTTTGAGACAGGGTTTCTCTGTGTAGCCCTGGCTGTCCTGGAACTCACTCTGTAGACCAGGCTGGCCTCGAACTCAGAAATCCACCTGCCTCTACCTCCCAAGTGTTGGGATTAAAGGCATGCTCCACCACTGCCCGGCAAGGTCACAATTTGTCAATAGTTAAAACAGCACTGACTCAAGAGGTCATCTATCCGTGTGCCTTCACTTCTGTTCCCACTGTATTTTTTAAATTATATTTAAAAGTATGTATCTACGTGTATGTCTGTGGATGTGTGTGTGCGCACACGTGAGTGCAGGTGCCCCCGGGGTTCAGAAGAGGGTGTTGGTCCCTTGGAGAAGAGACTGGAGTGCAGCTGCGCCGCAAGAGCAGCAATGTGTGCCTTTCATCACTGAGCCACCCCTCCAGCCCAGAGTATGCTCACACATTCACACACGCGCTCGCTCTCTCTCTCTCTCTCTCTCTCTCTCTCTCCCTCCCACCTCCTGTCCCCACTTCAACTGAGTTCTAAATTTATATCTATTCATTTCTATTCAGAAGCTAGCATTTGAAGTTTTTTGTTTTCTGGTTTGAGGGCCTCATGCTTGCTCGTCCAGTGCTCTGCCTCTGAGCTATATTCTGCCTTTCAGTGTTACTGGCTAAACCATGCTTCTGCTACAAATCTACATGGTGAAGCCTCTAATACCAGATTTGTCATGCTCCAAACACTTGGTTGTTTTCTTTCTTGGGGAAGTGTAAAGGGATGAGGCAGTTGAAGACAAGCCTGCTTCCTCCCACATCCCCTTGCATGCACATCAGCTCCCACAGACACAAGCCCAGTGTAGCCAGGCTGCCTTCCAGGGTCCTGAGCAATCAACGTCTAGTGGCTCCTCCTCTAAACCCAGCTTAGCCACACAGCAGCATAGTGGTGACTATCTGTCATACCAAATGTTAAGCACTTTTTTTTTTTTTAAGACAAGGTGGCATTGGCTGGCCTAGAACACACTCTGTAGACCAGGCTATCCGGCCTCGAACTCATAAGCATGGGGATTAAAGGTGTGCTCCATGTCCGCCCAGCTCAAAACACTCTTATAATAAAGAAACAAAACAACTCAAAGAACAACTCTATTTGACCAGGATCCAAAAAGAGCCTTTCTAATTATTGGAGAAACTTATTTTAGAAATTGACTTTTTAACCTTTTTAATCAACACACTGAGGTTTTTTTTTTTTTTTTGGTTTTTCGAGACAGGGTTTCTCTGTGTAGCCCTGGCTGTCCTCGAACTCAGAAATCCACCTGCCTCTGCCTCCCAAGTGCTGGGATTAAAGGTGTGCACCACCACCTGAGGTGATGATAAGGTTAGTCTTACCTGAATGATAAATATCTTGGGTTTTCCAACCAGGCTCTGACATTTGTCTCCTTTGAACAAGCCAGTCAATGTCTGAATTTCAATTTTGGCGTCGTATGCATAAATGTGGTTGCCTTCCCCGTGGCTCAGGAAGACACACAGGAAACAATCGGCATCGACATGGCTTGAAGTCGACACTACAGATGTCCCCAAAATGCATGCAGAAGTGAAAAAGAAGTTTGTTATATACATGTGGAGCCTCAAGTTATAGGAGTTACTGGTATTAGAACAAAATATACTTACAGACTGGCAGGAGAGGGCCTGCTTCAAAAAATACAAACTTCCTGTGATAACACACGCCTCTATCTTTTCTTTCTCTTTAATACTGGGTCTTATCCTGCAGCCAGGCTAGCCTTAAAGTGTTTCTTTGCCCTAAACTCTTTTTAATGTTGGTTGTTTCAGACAGGGACTGACACTGTTGCCTATGAAGGCTGGCCTGAATATCTGGTAATCCTCCACCCCCAGCCTCCTGATGCTGGGATTACAGGTGCGTCCTACCATGGCTGACTTAAAAAACAATTACTGAAGTTTAAAGCAATTCATTAAAAAATATTAGCTTTTCTCAAGTACAAAAAAAAATGAAGAAAAAATGGAGACGTTCCTTTAAGATCCAAGTTACTTAAAGACAGAACAACAAAAACAGCCCAGCCCAACATAACATCCCCAAGGCCACGGATGCAGAACTTCTCAGTAAAATGCTTGCAAGCAGAATCCAACAATACATTAAAAAGCCACACACCATGACCAAGTCACCTTAACTGCAAGATTATAATGACGGCTCATCGCATGCAAATCAGCGACGATAATACAGGATATAAATAGACTCAAACACGGAAGTACATTATCATCTTAAGAGACACAGAAAAAGATGTTGACAAAGTTCAACATCTCCTGGCGGAAGCCCTGAAAAAACCAGGACCAGAAGGAAGACAATTCAACACCACACGGCCTGACCTACAGCAACTCTCCACTAACAGCAAAAGCAAAACATTTCCTCAAAATACAAGAGCCCTTCCATGCTTACTCAGTGTGGTGCTTTAAGTATTAGAACAGTATGGCAAGAGGAAGAGAAAAGAGAAGACACAAACGGGAAAGGCAGAAGTAAATTATCCCCGTTTGTAGATGGCATGATTCTATACATAAAAAGACACTAACCGGCTGGAGAGATGGCTCAGCAGGTAAGAGTGCAGGTCGCTCTCAGTTCCCAGCACCCACAGGTCAGCTCACAGCCATCTGTTACTTTAGAGTTTAATGCCCTCGTTTCCCTTCTGAAGGCACCAGGCAGTTTACATACAGGCAGACAAAACACTCAAACACATAAAGTTTTAAAATTGAAAAATAAAAAGTACTAAATACTCCAATAGAAAATTCAGATCTGATTAATAATTTCAGCCAAAAAGCAGGACCCAAAACCAAAAGCTTTCTTATATGCTAGTCACTGAGAAAGAAAATAAGGACAGAATCCTATTTGCAAATGCATTAAAAAAATAAACAGAAATAAACTAAGGTGGTAAAAGGCCTCCAGCTTATGGGTTAACAATATTGAGAAAATGACTACCATATCTATGGGTATGGTATCTATGGGCTCTCATGATAATTCTTCAAAGAATTAGAAAACATCTTGAGTTGGACACTGAAGCAGAAGGGACCCCCAATAGCAAAGGCAATCCTGAGCAAATAGAACAAAGCTGGGGTTATCACCACACTGATTTCAAGTTATAGTGCAGGAGTTAGTAACAAGACCAGTGTGGTGCCAGCACAGACACATCGACCAATGGGATCGAGAGCCTACACAAAAACCCACAAGCACAGAGACGCATGAACCACTGGGATCAAGGGTCCAGATGTAAACCCACACAGCTCCATACGCCCAATTTTCGGCAAAGGTATCAAAACATACATGAGAGAAAAGCCAAAAGACAATCTCTTTAACAAACTGTGTGGGAAAACTAGACATCTTTAAGACCTGAAACTACTATAAACATTTCAAGATACAGGCATAAGCAGGATGCTGAGACGGTTGACAGGTAAAGGTGCTAGTGGCCAAGACTGAGGGAGTCCCAGAATCCATACGGTAGAAGACTCCCTCCCAACGCTGGCCTCTGACACTCTTTGGCACTCGAACAAGTTCATACCCCCGCAGACACAAAATAATACATGAGTAAGAAAAAGAAAATGATACAGACAGACAAAGCCTTTCTGTAAAGGACTCCAATAGCTCAGGAAATACAAGGACTACCAAATAGAATCACATGAAAAATTAAATGAACTTCCCAACAAAAGAAACAATGCCCAGAGTGAGGATATAGCCTACAGAATGGAAGGAAATCTTCTTTTGGCTATATATCTGAAGAGATTGGGTTTGTATCTAGACTATATAAAGATTGATGGGGAAGAGGAAAACCTACTAGAAAGCCAAATATTCCAATCAGAAAATAATAAACGAAACACGGGGATGCTTCTCCAACTATGAAGTACCAAGCCAGGCACTAGTGCCCATGCCTTTAACCCCAGCATTTCAGAGGTCGAGGCAAGTGTATCTCTGAGAGTTCTAGGCTAGCCTGATCTACACAGAGTTTCAGGACAACCAGGGCTATACATAGAAACCCTGTCTTGAAAAAAAAAAAAAAAGAAAGAAAAGAAAAAAGAAAAATATGAAATAGCAAATGTCAGCAGCAAGGTGACAGATCATCCATCAACTTCAGCCATCAGAGAAATACAAATTAGGAATACCTTGAGATCACTTCCTCTCAGAATGGCTCTCATAAAAAAAAAAAAAAAAAAAAAAAAAAGAAAAGAAAAAAAAAAAAAAAAAACCCAGCGCTGGTGAGGGTGGGAAGTGAGCAGCTGAGGTGGGAATTGGTCTGGAAAGAGTGGGAAGTGGGCAGCTGGGGTGGGCTGTGGGCTGGGGAGGGGAGAAGTGGGCTGGGGAGGATGGAGCCCTTGTACGGTGCTGGATAAAGTGTAAGCAACCATATAGGCACCATGGAAATCAATCCAGAGCTTCCTAAGAAAACAAAGCACAGCTCCCAGCTGTATCACCCCTGGGAACATACCCACGGGGATCCAGGACAGCTCATGGAGATGGCTGCTCACCCATGTTTACTGCAGCACTGCTCACAACAGACAAACCATAGCATCAGCTTAGTTGTCCTTCAACTCATAACAAGTAGAGAAATGTGGTACGTCCACACGTTTTACTCAGCCATAAAGAACAAAATATGTCATCTGCAGAAAAATGCGTGGGTGGAACTGGAAACCATCACCCTAAGCAAAACAGGGCAGATCCAGAAAGAGAAGATTCACATTCTCTCCCTGAAAGTGCAACCTTCAGCTTCACACCATTCTCTCACCTGTCATACTCATGCGACATGAACACAGAAGGCAGACTGACTGGGAAGAGGAGGGGCATCAGTTGGAGCGGAGATGAGGGAACAGAAGACAAAGAGTAAATATGGTCAAAAATGTCCGATGCACTTAGAATATGAATGGTACCGTGAAACCTGCTTTACACGGTGACTATCTGGTAATGTAAAAATTATTTTTTAAAGACCCACGTGACTTTGGTAATAATACATTAAAAGTTTCTTTGAGTGAGCAGACTTCCCTACAGTAGACTGAAAACCTAGAAGCAACCACTCAGCAGCTGCCTCTCTGGCTGCCCCCTGTTTATTTCCAACTCTCAGAGCTTCCAGGAAAGTTGAGACCCCATGAGCTATGAGCACAGCAGAAAACCTAGTAAGCAGTTAGTTTCAATTATAACTGTTTTCAATTTAATTAAAGGAAAGCGCTGGAGAAAGCAGAAAGTGATAATGCCAACAGCAGGAACAACCGGTCAGCAAACGATTCGAAGGCTTGAAGCACGCAGTGAGGACTGACTCTGAGCGAGCGGCATAGCGAGCGGCATTAGCACCAGCGTACCTACTGCACAGTAAAGCAACAGTTACAGGTAATCAGCTCTAGAGAGAGCGTCGAGTACCCATCCCATCAGAGACCTTAAATAACAAAGACTACCTACCCTCGTGAATTTTGAGCAGGACTTCTTCTGCTCTGAGGTCGTTAAAACATTTCACTTCAAATCCTAGTTCTGAAAACCTGGTGACACAATGAGCTCAGAATTAGCTTGTGAGTATTTCCGGACCATCCAATACCCTTACTTCCTTGAGGAATTCCATGCCTCTTTTCATGACATACAAAACCCCGACCATGGCAATTCCCTTGATCATCTGCCCTGTGAAAGGGCTTAGCAGTGACAAGAGCCAATTCAGTGATGACTATCAGCACCTACCGCACAGACATTAGTGACAAGGACAACAGGGCTTCCTTTGTGGAGCCTCATGCACGCTAAGCACACGCTGGGTTCCAGGGGGGGCTCTCAATCCTCATTAGTGCTAAATTACCATTAGCTATCACTTAGGTGTATCAGGACAGAGAAAACTACCTTCGAGTCAGGTTGTCCCTGTCTGCACTGGTGCCGCGCCTCTCTGGGAGGGTCAAGTGCCAGAAAAACCTCTCGTGATTGAAGATGAGGGCAACTCCTCTCCTCTTGTGGTCCATCTTGTACTGCTCGGCTGGATCCAATGCCTCCCTACTGATGAGAGTAACAATCACTCCAGGCCCTTTAACCCGAGGTTCTCCACCTGCCTAATGCAATCCCTGTGCTGTGGTGACCCCTAACCACCCATAAAATTATACTTGCTGCTACTTCACCACTGTAATTTTGCTACTGTTATGAGCTGTAATGCGAGTATCTGCGGTTTCCAAAGGCCTTAGGTGACCCCTGTGAAAGTTGACCCACAGGTGAGAACTACTACTTTAACCCCAAATGCTAAACATCACCGAACCTAAGAACTGCAATCTTACGTTCCTTCCTGTAAGACGGCTGTGACCAAGAACGGAAAGGCTTGGTCACTAGGAGATCTTTACCTTCTGTAGAAGCCATCGGTTTCTGTCATGTTTCACCTTCACCTATTTGGAAAACAAAGTTGTTAATTTCATTTTTTTTCTTTTTTGAGACAAGATTTTATTATGTAGCCCTGGATGGTCTGGAACTCTCTAGGTAAACCTGGATGGCCTCTAACTCACAGAAATCACCTGTGTTGGCCTCCTGGGGGCTGAGATTAAAGGTGCGTGCCATCACACCTTCCTCCTTTATTTTACTTTCAACTAAAGTACAGCAAAGGTGCTCCGCCCCTCAGACCCGGACCTCTAAGACTCCTGGAAGAGAAGGGAAGCCAGCCGATGAATGAATCAGCTATAGCCGCGCAGTGCGCTGGTCAGTAGCCGCCGTGGCTACTGTGCACCGAGATGCAGCAGGTACAGCAGAGCAGCCCAACTTTACTGTCCCATCCTGATGTTCAGGGAGGCCTCACAGTCCTGGGCTCACTGCATTTGTTCCTCCTGGCTCAGCATCTGAAGTAGCTCAGGCTAGACACCACCTAGCCCAGCTTCCAGGGAAGTTAAATGTAAAGAGGTACATTCAGCAGATGGCGTCTGTACTGTCACTGGCTCAATAATCTGTTTTCTTTCAGTTAGTTAACAGATTAAAGGGAGGAGAGGGTTATGAACAAAGAGGAAAGTTAACAGGATACAACTTTTGACAGAGGTCTTTGAGGCAGAATTGATTATTTTTCCCCTCTGTCCTTAGACAGTCTCCCCCTAGCATCTGATTGTCCCAACCTCATGTCAATAAAACAAAACCATGACCACGCTGGCAGTGCGGGTGAGTGGGGAGGTCTTAGTCCCTGTTAGCCTATGAGTTTACCCAGACAGCACTATTTCTCAATGAAGATTCGAGTAGGGCATTCCTTTGTCCAATAGGTGCTAAGTGGGTTCCCTCCATCTGCCTCAGAACTGCCGGTGTTAGGAGGCCCACTCCGGGGTCTGGGTGGCACCCGAGACCGACAGAACCAGAATCCAGGAAGGGAATGCCAGTCTGCCTTTGTAACCAGGCACCTGACAGCTGCCATGGCAAAAGTGCCAATCACAGCTTGTCATGTCCCTTGAAAGCCCAGAAGACCAACTCTGCTCTTCCCATCCAATGAGAAGCTTCAGTGTGGGCTGTCACACAGATCTCCCTCAGCCTAGTCAGAGCCCAGAGACTTAGGCCTAAGTAGTTGCTCAAGAAGATCTATTAAAATGCCACCCAGTCTGAAGGCTGTAAAATCCATACCCTCAGGAAGGGTTTGTTTAATGTAAAGTTGGGGTCTATTAATAAGGTTCTGACATGTACTTATGTACGTATGGGAGCTGGCAGGCACACGCCACAGCTCTGTGGAAGTCCGATGACAACTTGCAGGAGCAGGCTCCTCCTTCCATAATGTGGTCCCAGGTCCCAGGCTCAATGGCAAGTGCCTTTACCTGCTGAGCTATCTTGCCAGCACCGAACAGTTTTAATATATACTCTGAGTACAGGCATTAGGGGAAAGAAGAGGTATGCTTAGGAAAACTAGAATAGATACCCAAGATATCTGTCTTTATTGATGTAATGAAACATCATGATGAAAAAGCAGTTGGGGGAGGGAAGAGTTTATTTGGCTTGTACTTCCATGTCACTGTTCATCACCAAAAAGATGTCAGGACAAGAACCCAAACAGGGATTTTTGGAGGCAGGAGCTGATGCAGAGGTCATGGAGGGATACTGTTTACTGGCTTGCTCAGCCTACTTTCTTATAGAACCCTGGACCATGAGCCCCCTGATGACACCAATCACAATGGGCTGGGCCCTCCCACATTGATCACTAATTAAGAAAATGTTCTATAGGCTTGCCTACAGCCTGACTTGATGGAGGCATTGTCTTAATTGAGGCTCCTTCCGCTCAAAGTTGACATAAAACTACCCAGCACAACATGGGGGCAGGCTTCTCAAGAGTCTTGCCTTAAAGCAACGTACCCCAGGCTGGCCTCAAATTCACATTCTTGCCTCAGCCTTCAGAGCCTGGGTTATAACAAAGCATATTCAAAGCACATAGCAAAGCATTTTCCCAAGATGTGTTCATTGTTATCGAGGCTGACTTTGAACCTCATTTCCTACCTTAGCCTCTTTTGTAGCTGGGATTCAGATACTCTATACGAGAGTTACCTCTGTTCTGCTTATCAAAAATGTATAAGGCATTAAACATAAGTCTAGGCCATGTCTCACTTCTCCCTTTCTGTTCCACCCTAAAGTACACATTGCCTCCTAGTTCCTTAGTTTAATTTGTATAAAATCACTTTAAGGTGACTTCCAGATAAAGCTATCAGCCACTGCTGGTGATTTTGTGGCACTGTAGATACCTTATCTTACTACTTCCAAAGCTCAAGAATACAGAACATGGGCCAGACCTGCCTATGAAGGTCTGCCCTGAGAAGTCGGAACTGAAAGCCTGGCGCTGGTGGATTACAAAGTCTGTACTCCCAGGCATTCCACGGGAGAGCACTTTCCAAACTAGCTCTCATGAGAATCTACCCATATTCCCTGTCAACCATCTATTTAATAACCTGTAAGAAGTAACTCACCTTCCTAGAACATAAGCTGCACGGTTTAGAAGGGGACGGGGAGAAAAGGAATCAAACAAAAAGGGAAGGGGGTTGGTATCCCCCAACCTGACATCCCACCCCTCACCACTCATCCCTAAACTGGAAATGGCCACTAGACCCTGTGTGTCCAACAGGGCCGCTCCCTGAAGGACCATGAGGACTTTTCCAGTTCTCCTCTGGAGTAAGGACAGAAGCTCTGAAACAAAGGCAATAAAGGCCGTCTCTGACAGACCGTACTTTTCAGGCTGAAGTTTCTAACTTTAACCAGTGCTGGTTTTGATAGGCGACAGACAGGAAGCCTGTTCTGAAGCAAGCACTAGCAGTTTATCACTGCGTGAAGAAAAGTTATTTGGGGCTAACCCGTGGACAGCAACAGGTTTGTTGACTGCAGGAGGCACTATGGCAGAGGTGCCCGCCCAGGTCTGGCCTTAGTGAGGGGTCTTGAGCTTGGCTCCCGCAGGCCTGTGCCCCGAGCCAGATCCGCCAGTTCTCCCCACTTTTCAGGCAGACGCGAGCAACAAAAACAGGATTCAACTTGCAAAGCCAAGTTCTCTACCACACAGCGCAAGCGCCGCCCTTTAAAGTTTAAACAGCCCGGACGCAGCGGACGTGAGGACAAAAGCACTCGGCAGGGTTAGCCTGGGCAAATACCACTGCTGTGTCCTCCACTACACACGCCGCAAGCCCACTTCCGCCAGACCCAGAAGTCGCAGCAATTCCACAGGTTCGGGAAGCTGCCCGCCCTGCTCTGCCCAGTGCCCCAGGTTCGGACCGTACTTACCTGGCCGCGAGCTCTGGGTGTCCTAGCCCTGAGGCCTCCGCTCGCCAAGCTCCGTTTCCTGCCAGCCCCGCCCCGCCTCCTGCCCCGCCCCAGGATCCGCCTCTGCCTCCCCCGGCAACTGGGCCCTTCGTCACCCAGGCAACACCAGGACGCCACTACTTCTTCCTCCAGCACAGAGCCCGGCTGTGTGGCTGTGTGCATAAGTGTGTGTGTATGTGTGAGTGTTGGGGAGGGGGCACTGCCCAGGAGAGCAAGTGAGGCAACTTCACGTCCAGGGTGCAGGGTGGTGAACTCAAGTGTTGGCGTCCCCACCAGCCATTTGCTCTTCGCCTAGTGCTCAGTTTAGTGTAGAGAGCTTATTCTACAGTCAGTTGCTTTAGAGGGCTTGTTTCTCATATTTTTAGTTTGGACAGGGGTTTTAGGCCAATCAAAACAGAGGCAACTAACTCCTGGGCTTTCTTCTCACCCTCCTCTCTCCTCCCTCCTTCCTTCCCTGAGTCTCCTGTAGCTGAGGTCATGACCTTGATTCCCCTGTCTCCACACTCTGTGCTTGATAACTGTCTTGTGCCACCACACCCAGGATTCTTGCACACTAACAAGCACTCTACCAGTTCCTTGATGTCTGATTCTGGCTTATAAAAGTAGAGGTAATTTGGCAGTGCATGCAGAAATTCTAAGAACAATGAGGGTCTGTCTGTAGGTGATGGAGATCATGGCTTTTCCTGTGTCATTTGTGCCTACTGTGTGCCTCCTTGTCATTTAAAAAGTAAGCAACTACAGATGATAAAAATGTTAAGGTGCTACCAGTTGGCTGAGGGTTGTTTTATTATACTACATAATTATGTGTGTATGTGTAGGAAGTGTGTGTGTGTGCGCGCGCGTGCGCGCTGACATGCATGGTTGTATATGAGGGAGGGTTCTTTAACAGGACAGGGTGGGCTCACATAAAACATCTCATGCCTGCTGTAGCAGCAGGCTCTGGGCATCTGCAGGTATCTTTGCACAGCCTCTGTCCTTCACTAGTCTTAAAGTCACTGTTTCCATTAAAATAAAATAGCAAAAGTCTTTCAGGACGACAGTCTACTGTGTCTTATTTAATAAATAAACCTTTTTCCTTGACCTGAAATTCACTGGGCCCCCTTTGATGGCAAGTAAAGAGGGCTGGGCTTAGTAATAGTCACTTGTCTTAATAATTTTCTGTCACTATGACACGGCATATCAAACTCTTCCTCCAGTGGTGGTTGTGACGAGTTAAACCTGTGCTCAGAACCACTCAGAACTGTGCCTTTCACGGGGAAGCTCAGGGAAAATAGGTGTGAGTTGTACTCCTTTCTCTTGTTCGGTGAAACAGTGTGGCCTGTTTTTATTTTTCACTTACTTAGGTCTCATCATCCCCAGTAGACCTAGTAGAGCGAGTTTCAGGATTTCAACACTTGTACTCAGGACCAAACTTCCTGGTTTGAATGGTTTGTCTGACTCCCAAGACTGCCTATGCTTTGAATATGACTTTCATCATTTATCTGAGACCTAAATGCACCTATATCTCAGGATCCCAGACTGGCTGGCCTTCCACTTATTTGAAAGGAGCAGATAAAAGGGACTGTTTGTCTGGCTATGTTACCTTCTTATCGCAAGACACTGTATTACTTTTCCCCTTTTGAGACATGATCTTCCAATAAAACTCACACTGGCCTTGGACTTGTGATTATCCTGCCTCCCCTTCCAAGTACTAGGATTAAATATAGGTACAATCACACCTGCTGTACTACTGTTTCTCTCTCTCTCTCTCTCTCTCTCTCTCTCTCTCTGTCTCTCTCTCCCTCTCTCTCTCTCTGATACACACACACACACACACACACACACACACACACCCCTGTACGCCTATTTGTGCAGGTTTACACGTGCCCATAGAATCCTGAGGAGTAGGATCCTAGAGCAGGAGTTAGAGGTGGCTGTGAGCTGTCTAACCAAACCCTCTGAAAGAGCAGCAAGCATATTTAACTTCTGAGCCATCTCTCCAGACTCCATTACTTTTATATTGTATGTAAAGGGATTTCATTATTTTGTGGTGTTTTATTTTAATTAGTTATTGAGATAGGGTCTCCCTTTGTAGCCCAGGCTGGCCTCAAACCCATTATCCTGCTTCAGCCTCCAGAGAGGTTTAGGTATATTGTATACATCTAACTGTAATTATGGATTTTGAAGTAACATTTCATCTAACTTGACATTCAATAAATTTTTTTTTGTGGTTTTTTGAGACAGGGTTTCTCTGTGTAGCCCTGGCTGTCCTGGAACTCACTCTGTAGACCAGGCTGGCCTCGAACTCAGAAATCTGCCTGCCTCTGCCTCCCAAGTGTTGGGATTAAAGGCGTGCGCCACCACTGCCCGGCTCAATAAGTTTTTGTACTGGTTTGCAGCCTATTCCTCTAACAAATGCCTTAGATAAATCAACCTGAAAGAGAAAAATGTTTACAAAATAAAACTCAGCTTTAGAGGCTTCAGTCTCTGTGGTGGTTTGAATAGGCATGGCCCCCATGGCCTCATGATATTTGAATGCTTAGCCCATAGGGAGAAGGACCATTGGGTGGTGTGGCCTTGTGGAAGTAGGTGTGGCTTTGTTGGAAGAAGAGTTGTTACTGTGGGGATGAGCTCTGAGGTCTCCTGTACACAACCAGTGTGACACACAGCCTCCTTTGCTTCCTGCAGATCGAGATACAGACCTCTCCTCGCTCCTCCAGCATTAAGTCTGCCTGCACGCTGCCATGCTTCCTGCCTTGATGATAAGGGACTAAACCTTTCAAACTGTAAGGCAGCCCCAACTAAATATTTTTCTTTATAACAGTTGCCCTGATAGCTGGGTGTGGTAGCCCACACCTTTAATCCAGCAGAGGCAGGCAGATCTCTGTGAGTTCAAGGCCAGCCTGGTTTACAAAGCAAGCCCAGGATAGCAGAAGAAACCCAGAGAAACCCTGTCTTGAAAAACAAACAAGACGAGTTGCCATGGTCATGGTGTCTCTTCACAGCAATAAAACCCAAACTAAGTCAGTCCAATTGGGTGGCCCAGTGCTCTGGGGATGAGACAACGCAGCACGGCCTGGTGAGGGTACTTGACAGAGGATGCTTACCTCATAGCAAGCCCCAGTGTCCTCTTCAAGTCCAAGACCTTTGATAATGGCCTGGACTGGGGGACCAATCTCTCAATACCTGGGTCTTTGGGGACATTACAGATCCAAAGCAGAAGCAGGCCTGGGGTATAGTGCTAAAGGCTCAGCCTCCAGTCAGTGACTCACTTCCTCCAGTTCTAGCCCCACCCTCTAACGATTCCACAACCCCAAACAGCACTGCTAGCTGCTGACCAAGTGCTCAAATATTAGCCGTGTTTTCTATCCAAGCTGCAATAACTTATTTACACATGACAGACGCATCATTTTAGACTTTTAAAGCAAGCACTGTCAACGCTAAGTGGCTGAGGTCCACTTCCGTGAGTCTGATGCACATTCCTACCAGACGGCCACTAGTTGGAACCCTAGCAAGCTCCCTCCCCTGTAGCTGGAAGGAAGAAGACAAAAAAAGCAAAATAAGTACGCCAGATCCAGCAGAGACCAAAAGTTGGCTGACAGGAGAGATTGGCCACACACCTCAGCTCACTATTCATTTTTATGGAATTTAGTATCCCAAAGGCTTCACTTGTCACCTATGCTAGGAATGAAACACACACAGGGAATATATTCTAAATAGTTGGAAAATCATACTTGGCTCAATTTCCAGTGCTAACTCTACCAACCCTCTAATTTGTTTTCCTTATAGAAATCACATAAGCACTAAATGTCTAGGACTCTGACTCTTCCACTTAAGACGGTATGTGTTATAGTTGGATCCAGCCTGTTCCTCACCTGCTGGCCCTGCTAAGGCTGTCACTGGATCATGAGGGTGCCAATGGCATAAATACATCAAAACAGTGGTCAGCTCACAGCTGGATAAATTGCTGGGATTTGATAGAAAACTGTCCAAAGTAGAGGATTCCCCCCAAGGGTGTGTCTTGTCCTCAGCCCCTCCCTGTCGCTCCTCTGTGAGCTATAAACCCTCTACCTTCATCTTCTCACCAGGCCCAGTAACAGTGGGCAGTGACCAGGGATAAAAATCCTTTCCTCTTTTGGTTTTTCTCAGAACTTTGGCACAGGGAGAGAAGCCCGAGAGTCAATGAAGTAAAGTTGTCAACAAGGTTTTGAAAGATGCTATAGATATGAAATAAAAAAAATCTAGAGGCTGGAGAGAGAGCACCAGATAATCTTCCAGAAGATCTCAGGTTCAGTTCCCAACACCCATATTGCCACTCACCATCAGCTGTAACTCCAGCTCCAGGGACAGTGCTGCCCTCTTCTGTCCTCTGCAGACACCAGGCATACACATGATGTGGACGTCCATGGAGACCAGACACCCATACACATGAATGAATGAATGAATGAATGAATGAATGAATGAATGACTAAATTTTAGATAAGGAAAGAAAAAAGAAGTAATCCAAAATCATAGAGAATAGTATCAAGCCGGGCGGTGGTGGCACACGCCTGTAATCCCAGCACTTGGGAGGCAGAGGCAGGCGAATTTCTGAGTTCAAGGCCAGCCTGGTCTACAGAGTGAGTTCCAGGACAGCCAGGGCTACACAAAGAAACCCTGTCTCAAAAAAAAACAACAACAACAAAAAAAACAAATAAATAAATAAATAAATAAAAGAATAGAATCACTGGGCTGGAGAGATGGTTCAGTGGTTAAGAACACTGACTGCTTTTCTAGAGGTCCTGAGTTCAATTTCCAGCAACCACATGGTGGTTCACAACCACCTCTAATGGGATCTGATGCCCTCTTTTGGCATGTCTGAAGGTTGGACAGTGTACTCATATACATTAAATAAATAAATAAATTTGTTAAAAATAAAAAAGAACAGTATCACTGTAGCTAGCACACGAAAGGGAGGCAGACTGTTACATCTCACACTCTGCACAAATGGCCAAGGTGCCTATATAACATGTCAAAGCGGACCTGGCCACCAGGTTCTCCCATCCTCTAGTCCCTACCTGTTACAGAGAATGGCTGGCACCCCCCAACCCCTGCCCTAAACGTCTCCAGCCTAGAGGCTGGGCTACCTGGCCCATTTCACCACCCTTGACTCTCCTGGCTCTCCCCTTCTGCTTCTCACTTGGCCTGGCTGGGAGTTATGTTCACTCTGGACTCTCCCAGATGTGCCAGCCTCTGGCTCCACTCTCCCTGTTATCTACAATAACCCTCCTCCTCCCCCACAGCTTGGCGCCAGCATGTCCCTCCTCTTGATTATTTTCATTCACTGATAGTTTTACTGTTAGTATCTATTACTTCTAAATTTTTATTTAAGACAAACGTTCAGATTTATGTGTATGAGAGTGTTGTACCACTTGCATTTCCTAGTGCTTACAGACGTCAAAGGGGCTGATTACCTGGAACTGGAGTTTACAGATGCTTGTGGGTACTGGAAACAACCTGGGTCTTCTGCAAGATTAGTGAGTGCTCTTAACTGCTGAGCCACCTATCCAGCCATATATATATTTCTGTATCTTTTAAACAATGTAATGCAGTATGTGTAGGAAGATATTTTTTGCCTGTTTCATTCCCCCTCCAGAAAGTAGCAATTAAGGGTCCCATGCATTTTTACGTGGGCACCAGGCATATCCTTGTTCTTGAGTAATGAAGACACGTATGTTATTAGGGTGGCTGTCTTCATCTCACCTTCGAGAGATGAGATCCAGTTGAACCTTACAATTCATATTCAAGACCAAGAACACAGCCCCTTCCTCAGAATGCGCTTTCTTCTGCCCGGTGCCACCTGTCACGACTTACAAAGAGCCACTTACCCTTGTCTTCTTTTCTGACATTCCAGGCGGCTTACCTTGTATTTCTAGCTATGTGTTACTGCAAAGATAAACCTAGTTCAGTGTCTGGGATAGTGACCAGTATAGCTGAACATCCTGTGGCCATTAAACCATTTCCAATAGACATCAACATATTAAGAGACTGCCTCGGTTTTCTGGGATTTGTTTCCACACTGGTTAACTCTCAGTCTAAGTGAGAGATCCATCAAAGGCGGTTCTTTCTACTTTACCTTTCGCATCTTCTTTGATTCCACAATTAAAGACTTGAAAACACTCTCAGGAGATAATCAAGAAGAAAATATTATTATCAAGAATAGCTTTTATTAATACCTCCATTAGAAAATGTCAGACGTTTAACGATACTCCAGAATATTAGATGAGGAACAGGGATAACTCAGCAGCATATAGTGCACAGATTTGGCTCATTAAACCCATCAAAAGATAACGTTTTCTATAAGCAGTTTGTGAGACAGGAGTGCTGGGATTCTGAATGTTGTGCACATCACAATTCTCAGATGCCCTGGGTTGTCTCTCGAGAGAAGTATCAACCAGTGATTCCAACTGTACAAGAGATTCACACGTGGAAACCTTGTGGTTGTGAATAACATATTTATACCTACCTTAGTGAGCTCCAGAGAAACAATATGTTATGTATAATTAAAATGGAGAAATAATAGTTTCTCCAGGTATAAGTGTACATTTGAAATTTCAAAATAAGTAACAGCTCTAAGGGAAGATTGTCCTCTATTTCAAAATAAAATAATGCTGAAAAGTCCTTACAATGAATTTTACAGTTGCTTTCATTTTTATTGTTAAGTACAGCTATGAAAACCAAGTCACATGGGCTTGAGGCTTTTCTTCCCAGTTTGGGGGAGCCACTGAGACAATGAGGCCCAGGAAGGCATGTCTTAGATGTCCTGCTTGCTCCCAATTCCAAGCATGCCCTTCCCTCTGCTTCTTCCTGGCCCCCACCCTTCTCACTTTGAGGTTTTAAAATCAAGAGACAGTCTAGTAAGGTCTCAAAATGACCCATCACAAAACAAAAACAAACCAAAAAACTAAGGCAGTGTTAGGCTGTGGAAGCATCAGATCTTTGGCAAGGATTGTCCTCCGTTCTCGCCTGCTCTCCAGCTGTCAGGGGCTTCATTACAGATCTGTTTTTTCTTCATAACGACACCAGCATGCAGCCCGCTGGCTGTCCAGGTATGGCTTGCAGCCTAAATGGATGACGCTGTCAAAGAGGAGCTCCACCGTTGTCTCACAAGCTGCAGAGTACAGATGTGTTGTCACCGCTGGGCAGGTGTCAGGCATCACTCAGTCCCCAGCTCAGTCCCCTCCTCTATCACCTGCTGAGCACACGGCCACACATGGCAGCAGGTACACAAACATGTAGCGGGTCAAAGTCAGCCCAGCCCTCACACTGGCAGCGCACCCTGCAGATTCCGTTTTAGTTTCTTTTCCATGAGATGTGAGCGTGCGTGTGTGTGTGTGTGTGTGTGTGTGTGTGTGTGTGTGTGTGTGGTGCATACTTGGTTTCGAATGTTCAGATAATTTTTGTATACAAATCTTTATGAAACACAAGTCAGATCATCAGTGTTAGTTTCCTTTTAGCTGAAAGATGTAACCACAATAAATATGTGTGACAACCACGGTGCTTACATGACAGGAAGAAATCTGTTGCCACAGAGTGAGGCTGTACCCTCAGCTTCATTAACGCTGGGGGCTTGAGACATGGCTCAGTGGACAAAGGCACCTGCTGCCAAGCACAATGCCCTGAATTCAACCCCATGGTGAAGGAGAGAACCAACCTCCACAAGCTACGTCCTCTGACCTCTGCATTATGGTATGCTTGCATACACAAATGTAATAAAACAAAAATTAAAAACAATCAAAAAAAAATTCGGAGACCTCAAGGCATCACTATGACCGGTGGCTTCTAAGAACTGGTCACATGTTACAGAAGAAGCTCATACTAAACGGAATCCAGTCTCTTTCTTTGACCAACTCTAAAACTGGGCTTTGGGATGGATATTCATGGGAATCAAAGGTAGTTACTCCTGGTAGGTTTTTAAAAAACTAAAACTATAAAAAGGTTATCAACTTACTTCTATTCTAAGGAACTATCTTCACAGAGCTGAACTAAAAATAGCTTCCAGCAGCCAAAACACTTTTTTCAAATACTCACATTAAGGAGGAATCATCCCTTTTAAAGTTCTCCAAAAGACTGCCATTACTGCACACAGTCATCTCTGGAGAACACCAACTCCTACACTTCTGTGTCTTTTTTAGGTAAGAAAACAAGAAATCCATCCACCTGCGCCTCAGTTGGCTACTGTAGCCAAAACCATGCTAGTGGGTGTAAGTAGTGAATTCAGGCTCATGTGAGGCAGAGCTCCTTTCTGGACTTCCTGGGACTTCAGAGCCAGAGCTATAGCATGAGACTGACTAGCTAGAGCAGTCGATAGACAGAGCACAGGCTTCAGAGTGAGAGAGTCAACTTGAGACAAGTTCTTGTCCTCACTTTCCTTCCCTAAAAGATACTGGAATCCCCTCTTTTGTGAGCACCAAAATAAAACTACATTATCTAGCGCAATATTTTAAGGAATAAATGCATAAAAAAATGTTAGTTTTCTTTCCTGGCTTTATCTTTGCCACTTATTTTCTGACTTTAGTGTATATTCTTTGCTCCATAGAAGGAAAGTCTTATAAATACTTGCATTGAACAGTGACATATTTCCACAGAGATTTCAGTTTGCCTTATGACATGGTTGACTGGCAGTTGGGACTCCAGTGACTTAGCTTTCATGAGTCATCACCTACTCTAGGGAGGGACTTTCAAGAGAACTGGTGCTTTACATCATCATCCATGTCCCTGTGAGATGCACCTATAAATTTACTGGCTCACCAAGCTGGTCCTGGATGGAATCATTTCTATTGCCGTTGCTCTTGTCACACACCATAACCAGACAGTGAGTCCCTATTGCTGGGGTTATAGGACATGATGAAATCAGGCTGACAGCAATCTAGAACCTTCTTCCCCATCCGCTGACATTTGTAGTGCCAGAAGAGGATAGCTTGCTGGGGAACTATTGTCACTGACTTTTCTGCTTGGTTATGGCCCTTGGTGTTAATGCCATCAGCATGCCATGCGAGATGTGCCCATGGTGCACTATGGTACACTTGTTATGGGTACAGCCGACTACTTTCTGATCAGACTTAATACCTGCCACATACGAGGGAACTAATGCGTGGTATTTAAGACAGGGCAAAGCCCTGGGGAACTGCAGGCTGTACTCAGGAGAGGATTGCTACTGTTTTGTTACACTGTCAATTAAATGTTCATTCTTGCTGATGCCCACATATTTCTGCTGCTGTCTGCTTCAGGCATGGAGAAAGGATTATTTTTACAGTGAGTACTGCTTACTGTTGAGTCTCATAACTGGCCAAATACTGAGGGTAAGTCTCTACTGTCATGGGAAAGAGATTCATTGCTCAGAAAATAACCGAGTGTGTGTACATACACAAACACACTCACATTCACCTCTCCAAGGCTCAGAAGCTATTACAATCAATCAATCAATGGGAGAAAGAACAGAAAGAATGTGAAAGGGTTTAGTCCTCTGGACTTGACCTGACTGTCATCCTGGAGACAGGCTACTGTGGTGACCCACAGAATGCCTTGGCCTTAAAGTCATGACCATAAATAATCAAAACAATATAGTGTTAGCCAGGTCTGAGGTAACAGGAGAGAGGCTGTTAGTATTCCCTCCCCGAGGCTCCAGCACCTTTCCCACATACATCCCAGCTCTTCTTGCCCCTAAGGATATATGTGTACACAGGTGGGTGGGAGGTTGGGGCTTGGCCCAGAGAGTGGCAGAATTAGGAGGTGTGGCCTTCTTGGAGGAAGTGTGTCACTGTGGGGTGGGCTTTGAGATCCTCCTCCTAGCTGCCTGGTAGTCAGTCTTCTCCTGTCTCCCTTCAGAACAAGATGTAGAAGAACTCGTCTCCTCTGGCACCATGTCTGCCTGGACACTACCATGCTTCCTGCTATGATGACAATGAACTGAATTCTCTGAACCTGTAAGCCAGCCCCTATTAAATGTTGTCTGTTTTAAGAGTTTCCTTGGTCATGGTGTCTCTTCCCAGCACTGGAAACCCTAACTAAGGCAGGGCTCTAATGAAGCAACGTTCCCAAGTCCTCGTCGCCCATGCTAGAGTGCAAGTTGAGGTGATGTAGCTGTGTCTGAGTCACTTGAGCTCCTGTAGGTACCGTCAATGAACTCACTGGTTTAGAAGCTGGACTTTGATGTGATTGTTTCTCAGTTTGTTGCACCTGATCACAGAGTCTCAAGTGGACCATGACAATTTGCTTCAAGGCTTCAGCATTTAGTTTCTGAGTGATTAGATCTGCAAATCTAAAGGAGATGAATTCTTCCCTCCCCTGCCTCAGATATTCCTTCTGAACACTTTGCTTTTGTGGTTGTGTATAATTTTAGATTACAAAAATGATCAGCTAGCTCCTCACTGCAGGCAAACGGAGCAGCTGGACCATGCCAGACAGTGCATATGAGAAGGCTCTATTGGCACGCTTCTCTTCTGATCATGTGTTCACTGCACTATGAGAAACTCTCCAAGCCCAGCCAGCAGGCCACCCTTACCCTGGACGTTCTGAGCTAGTCCGAGTGTCTTCTGCACGTCTCTGCAGATCTTGGAGAGGCAGTGTTGGAACTCCTCGTCACAGTCGTTCTTGCTTTTCCCGCACGTCTCATAGCACCTGTCGTGCTGGTTGCAGCACTTGGTCAGGGAAGGGATGCCAATGTTCAGCTGTGAGATGCATTGGATAGATTGTTGTCAGTAAGATGCAAAGCTCCCGGCACAAGTGACGCATTCAAATGGACTCCATAGAAGTAAATGACAAGTGCTGTAGACAATCCCCAAACCCACGTCTGCCTATAAATGATTCCTGTGTTGGAATCTCCCCATTCTCCTTACTCATTCCCAGCCATGTAACTGTGTCCGCCACACCACTCCTCTAGTCTGCAATTAGGTAACTGTCAGTAACTTTCACAACTTTTAACTATCTGAAACACAATGCTCAACTGACTGACTTTCTTTTTTGCTTTATTTATTCACTTGGGGGAGTTGGGGGGGCACAGGAGGGCAGCCAGAAGAGTGTCTCCTTCTATTGCTGTGTGCCTCACTACCCTGAGACAAAGTTTCTCACTGAGCTACTGAAGACCACTGTTTTGACTATACCGATTATCCAGAGAGTTCTGAGGCTCTGCCTGTCTCCATCCCCCCACACTAGGGTCACAGACACATGCAGCCATGCCTGGCATGTACATGGACATGGGGACTCAAGGGCTCACGCCTACACAAAAGCACCTTACCACTGAGCCATCCCTTTAGCCCCCAAAGCATAGCTTTACAAATAACAAGCCTAAGAACATTAAAAGAAATCTCGAGGGCTTTGATGATCTTCGGACTTTCGAAGTATTTTGTGATCCTTCCTCCAAATAAATGTACTTTCTGTGAAATGTTGCAGGAAACTCTTAAACACCTATAATTCAAATGGTGGTTTGTTTGTTTTTTAACTGTAGGTATTTTTTTTTCCATTTTCAAGAGATAGCATTACTTTGAATCTGTAACTTAGCATTAGTTATTATAATTAGCTGACACAACCCTGGTGGGCAGGAATTGTTTTTATAACCCTCCCCCCACCACTGACTCCCGGCTTGTCTGGTCCACCCAAGAGCAACTGCTGCAATCACTATGCTGTGCCTCACTTGGCCTTGTTTTACACAGAAAACAAGCCTCGTCCACTTCTCCCCTCCCTAACCAGTATTACTTTGCACTTTAAAATTCAAGTTATGTTTGTGATAATTAGAAACTATCATTTATGTGATACTTATACAAAATAAAAGTTAAATCATTATTTCAAACCCATTTGATATTGTTTAGTTGTTAAATGTGTTTTATCAGAAAAACAATAATAAATGCAATTGTTCTATAAACAAAGTTATTAGAGCCTGAGGAGACACTTATGTCTCGGATTGCTAAAAATATTTAACTAACAGTCACAAAGCTTATCAAAGGAAAAAAAAAAAACTACTTACATGAACACCAAACAATGGAGAGCCACATCCATTTGGTGGTGATGGTTTATATCCATAGCGTGGAACAGGCTTTGATCCTACATAAAATACAAATGATGTCATATTTAGTTTAAAATAGGAAAGAAGTAAAATATGCATTTGTAAAGGCACACAACGAGCGTGACCAGCCATGAAGATGTCTAGTACTTACTTTGACCAAACATGAAGAATGATGTATTTACTCTGATGAGTTCTGGAGTGCTTGATCATGGGATTATTTTTAGTTTGTGAAGAACACAGAACATATGCAAATGTGCAGGACATACACAGACGTGAAACTTCCATGAAGGTCATTACTATTTATAAGCATACGCTGTCAAAGCATGCCAAAGCTTATGCTGGACCACAGAAGACTTCAAAGGTGCGCACGATACTGCATCACACAAACCAAAGATCAACACTGTCTTCCTGCACATCTAATGCTTGGGTTTCATAGGTGGAAACCTGCTAGGCTGCTAGGTGCTGTATCTTTCCATTCCATAAAAAGCTCAATACCCATCAACTAGACGGTGTTTAGCTAAAGCCTAATCTAAGAAAGACAGGGCTATGCAATGGCAATCTAATACTTTTAGTACACTGCAGGGCACGATAGGACCATAGATAGATTCGGCCTCCACTCCCTGCAGCCAACTCTTTCATGAATGCAGGGATGAAGAATAGACTAATAAAGTCTATTCATGGCACATCTAGACCATGGCATTCTGTGAGAGTAACCCAAGCAGGAAAACATTCACGTTTAAGCAAGGCTTTTCCTGGTGAAACTTCTGACTGGTATGGTTTCTAACACACCATGCCATTAATCTGCCTACTTCATTTACAATTTGGTACTGAGATGTAAACTGAGGCAGGCCTCTCTCTGTGGTACATGCTCCATGCCTAGCATAGCTTCTACATGTAGTTACGTTTTCAATGAGTGCTGTTGACAGATAGTCAGATCAATGGGCACTGGGCAGACCAAGGTTAATCCCTATGACGTCTGTCGCATTTGTTATAAGTAAACACTATCGCTGTTTACTCTTCGGTCTTTTGAGTTTCCTGCGCCTTCATTTACTGGCCCAGAAACACTGACCGATTCTAGCTTGTTACATTGCTTTAAAATGTGGCAGTCAGGGGCCCTCAAGATGGCTTAGCTGGTAAAGTGTCTGTGACCAAGCTTAACTACCTCAGTTCAACCCCACCCCCAACCCACATGATAAAGAGAACCCCGGTTCCCACGAGTTGTCCTCTTGATTTCCACACGCACACTGTGGGATGCATACACCCATACACATACATCATACACACATGAATAAATAAACTGTAAAACTTAATCATTTTATATGATGATTGAGGCAACAGAATATTCATTTTAACACAGCCCATGGAAGCTGTATCTCAGGGCTAAACTATTAAATGGCAGCAATAAAAAAAAAAAAAAAAAAAAAAAAGTACTTCCTAAAACTGAGCTTTAAAATTGTCTACTCCTAGCTGGGCATGGTGGTGTAGGCCTTTAATCTCAGCACTCAGGAGCCAGAGGCAGACGGATCTGAGTTCAAGGCCAGCCTCATCTATATAGTGCATTCCAAGACAGTCAAGACCACACACAAAGACAAAGTCTTAAAAAAAAAAATCAAAATATAAATATAAACAAATAAACATTACTTGTAGAATTTCAGCACTTCTGTTATTAAGTTTTTAGACTTGTTACAGGGTTGTTGAATTCTATTTCGTTGGGTTCACTTCATCATCTGCCATTGTCTAATAAGCTTTACCTCTCGAGCTATCTGCCCAGTATGACCTGGAGTCACAACTTGAGCCATACATAGATAATAGTCTGAACTGAGGCAGCAGCATCTTACTGAGATGAGTTCCCTCTAGCAGCAGTCATGATGTTAATCCAGCCTTTGGGAGACCACTCAGCCAGTTGTGACTCTGCTCCCACGGGACTGTCATGAGAAACCACACATTTTTATCTATGGTTTAAAGCCCTGCATAAGAAGGCAGATGCCTTTTTAAATTAATTAATTGATTAATTAATTTACTTATTTATCTATGGTGCTGGGGTCTGACTGAACTGCACTCAGGGCCTTGCAAACGTGAGGCCAGAACTCTAGGACTAGGCTACACCTTTAGTCCAGGCTATTTCCTGTTGCAAATATCACAAGGGCCAAGGTAATTTTTTAAAGGTTTATTTTGGCTCATACTTCAGATCCAAAGTCCAGGAGTTACATCTAACTATGACTTTCTCGCTGGCTTCATCCTCTCAGAGATCAAAGCATCACGTGAGTAGAGACCAGAGTGAGAGAAAGCAGCCAAACAGGCTTTACTGCATACTCAGTCACAAGATAACCCTATTGATCCATGAAGTAGACACAGATCAGACATGATCAACTCATGAGGGCAGAGTCCTCTGCACCTCTCAGTACTGCATCTTTCAATGGAGGGAGAAGCCATACTCAAGCCGTAGCAGGAAGAAAGGCTGGACTGGCAAAGCGTTCCTGGGAAACACACTCCAGTTCCTTAGTATAAAGCTTTCTCTTGAGCAGGTTTTAACAGTGAGTGATTTCAAACACTCACAAACCTCTGGTGCAGTGGTTCTCAATCTTCAGGTCTCAACTCCTTTGGGGTTGACTGGCTTTTTCACAGGGATCACACATCAGATATTCTTCATATCAGATATTTATATTATGGTTCATAACAGTGGCAAAATTACAAAAACATGATGGTTGGGGTCATTACAACATGAACTGTATTAAAGGATCACAGCAGTACGAAGGTCAAGACCCACGGCTCTAGAGATATACGTAAATCAATGAGCCAGACCATTAATACTCTTTTTAAAATGCACTACAAATTCAGTACAGTGTGTTCAAATTCGGAAAGAGGGTATGTAATTTATATATATATATATATTTATATATATATATATATATTTTTTTTTTCCCAGGTTAACAACTGTTTTCAATTCAGAAGCACATCACCTAAAAACCCGTTAGGAAGCTGATGGAAAACAGGCTTGTTATTTTAAAATGACGGCTTGCCCTATGTTTCTGCTTGATCGGAAGACAGGTTCATTCCCCTTCCCACCTACAAGGCTGCAGATTTCTGTCGCCATTCACGTCCAGATGTGACGTTATCACCCTCAGACAGATGATACAAAGCAAGAAGGTGTGTGCACTTCTAATATCTGCTTATCTGTCAGGTTTTTTTCCTTTTAAAACTAGGAATGTATTTCCTTTCCTCTTCATACAACAATTCTTCCATCTTTCCTTCCCTTTATAAACTAATCTGATCTAAACTGTCTTCATTTCTAAGCTGTATAAAAGCTCCCTGACCCTCGATGACTGTAGTGACAGAACACAGGGATGCTAGCATCCACCAACACGCACAGACACCTTCTTCATACTGAGATACTGTTAAGCAAGGGAATGACCAGAAGCAAATGAAGTTAGAAAAAGATACCAAGTAACTATGCTCACCATGGAGAAGCAGAGGACCGGGGGCAGTTATGGTGGAGAAACTCCATGGGTAAAAGGAGAGAGGCCATGTCAGACGTGCAAGTGCTTCCTGCAGAGGGAGGGTGGCAACACTGAGTAAGATCCGTAGGTAACTGGGCTGTCTCCTCTGGCATCAGTGGGAGAGGATGTGCCTAGTTCTGCAGTGAGTTGAGGTGTCAGGCTGCATTGGTACCCAGGAGTAACCTCACCCTTCTCAAAGATGAAGGGGAGGGAGGGATGGGGGAGGAGCCATGTGATGGGGGTACTGGGAGGAGGAGGGACTGTGATTGGAATGTAAAATGAATAAATAAATTAATTAATGGGGAAAAATATCCATACCTATTTTTTATAAAACATTGGAAAGAATGCTGAAATAAATGCTGGGAACTGACTCCCTAATATCCACACTGACAGGGATACACGCTTGTACAGTTGTCAGTTGGGGGGTGGGGGTGTTTCTTTAGAACAATCAACTGATGTCTCTCAAACAGCCTCCAAGGTCACTCCATCTAGAAGGAACATCTTCCCTTCTGTATCTGACACCAAGGTTGGTTGTTTTTCTAATGTTTATGAGCCAAATTAGCATAACTCTAAAAGAACAGGTTTGTCTCCCTTCCCTAGATGATGCCCAGCACACAATGAGTGCCTAAGAAATTACTAGATATGCGAAAAATGAGAAATACTCTGCCAAAATTAAGATGTTCTCTTTCTATAGAATGAGCAAATAAACCCACCACAAACAGAAGTAACTACTTTGCTGAAACAGCTCAGGGGTTTAAAGTTCTAAATTCACCTTTATACTGAAATACCTGAAAACCTGAGTTTGAGCCCCAGATCCCCCAGTGAAAGAAAATAACAACTTCTCAAAAGCTGTCCTCTGACCAACCACACTTTCATATCATGGCCTGCTCATGTGTACTTTCTCCTCTTCCTCTCTCTGCCCCCACTCAAATAAAATTAAATACATGAACACATACTCAACAAATAAGATTAAGTTTAAAACATAATTATTTAGAACAAATCATATATAAAGCTGCTTACTAAAAAATGTTAAAGTTTGGCCAGGCAGTGGTGGCGCACTCCTTTAATCCCAGCACTTGGGAGGCAGAGGCGGTTGGATTTCTGAGTTCAAGGCCAGCCTGGTCTACAGAGTGAGTTCCAGGACAGCCAGGGCTACACAGAGAAACCCTGTCTCGAAAAAAAAAAAAAAAACCAAAACCCCACCCACCTAACATGGGTGCCCACATCCTACCTCCACCCTACTAACAGGGGTGTGCTGTCTGCTCTTGGCCAGCCTCTCCCTCTACACACTCAGAAATTTCACTTTTCAGGTATGAAAGGACATTCAGTATCCCCTCCTATCACCTCCTCGACCATCTCTGCCTGAGTCACAAATAATGACAGTTCTTTAGGTTCTTCATTCATGTTACACCTCAAATACAAACCCTCTCTCATCACCCCAACTCCTGCCAACTCAAGACAAAATTAGCACCACCTTTTGTCTGGACTCTTAAGATTTATTTATTTATTTATTTATTTATTTATTTATTTTTATTTATATGAGTACACTGCAGCTGTCTTCAGATCCACCAGAAGAGGGCATCCCATTACTGATAGGATTACAGTTCCCGTTACAGATAGTTGTGAGCCACCATGTGGTTGCTGGGAATTGACTTCAGGAAGAGCAGACCACTCTTAACCACTGAGCCATCTCTCTAGCCCTTGTCTGGGCTCTTATATACAGCAGCCTGGCTCCATTTTGGCTTCCCTACCTCCACTATCGCTTAATTCTCAATACAGCTCCTGCTAACACATATATCACTAGAGGAACGAACAACTTCTTCAAAATTCTGAAAATACTTTAGAATTTTTTAACAGAAATAGAAAACGTTTCTCACATAATTTCCTTTGATGTCAGGGAGGAAAAAAAGTGAAAGGCTGGGAAGCTGGTCCAGGCAGGTAATGGTGATTGTTATGCCATATTAACCCAAGTTCAAATCCCTAGCACCCAAGTAAATAGCTGGGCAGACAAGTGTGTGCTTATAACCCCAGTGTTGGGGGTAACAAAGATAGGCAGATCCCAGGAGCTCACAGAGCAGCCATATCAGTGAGCTTCAGCAGTTCTTGCCTTACCCAGGAGATTGGAGGCAATAAAAGCCAGTGAAGGGAAGATTAAAGCAACCTTTCCATTGGAACAGTGTTGGTTTGAGATGTTCTCAGTGTTAACAATTCTACAGCTGGGATTCAAACTGTTTATAAAGACTGCACCTTTCAAGTCATCCTTGTCTCTGTAAATAACAGCTGCATCTTTCCACTGCCACAGGCAGAAGCCCTCAGTCATACTGACTGGCTTCCTGTGAGCCAGTGCCCTCAGGAACTGTGCTCTCATTGTTCCCTCCTGGAACATTCTTTCCCTGATTATCACAGAGCACTCCTACTTTCCAATCCCGAGACTTTCTTCTTCTTCTGTCCTGGAACAGCCTATGTGAAAGGCAAATGGCTCCCAGTCCTTCCCAGTACCACTGCGGTCGTCTTTCATTTCTCCATTTCTCGTTCTCAAGGCAGTGGTCACAGCAGACCTGCGAACAGACTCACTGGCTGCTTCTCTGCACCAGAACACAAGCTCCGGGGACAGCAATCTCATCTGCCACGGCCAAATCCTCCACCTGCCAACAGCTGACACATGCTCAAGACTAAGGTTTGCATAATGGTCAGGAATTAAGTTAGAATTTACGCCTTAACAAAGTTATCATTTACTCCTTGTTACCCACGACAGCCCGCTAATACAGTTTACAAAAACAAAACATTGCACAGGAAGAAAATATTCTTTTGGTGCTTACTGGTGGAAGTTCTTAGGCATAAGTTTTGGAGGCAAAGTGGGATCTCTAGAATCGATTCAATGACATGGTCTTTATATTATCATAAAGGTGAAGGCTATCTGGACACTCATAAGCTGCAGGTGGCATCACAGTTTTACAGGAAAAAAAATTTTTTTTTATCAAGTCTACCAACTCTGCAACCGGGGGTTTCTCACTAAAGTCATGGATTTCCCTATGATTTTCAGCTGGTAGCCTTGGCTAATCTCATAAGAAACTTGATTGTTACAAGTTCTATCCTAACATTTTGAATTGCCAAACAGAAGCCCCATCCCACCCACCCCCTCAAACACAAACACAACGACAAAAAAACCTCAATCACTCAAATTGCCACCTCAAGTGCTGATTTTATTACCATTCACGTTGCCAGGAAGCAAGTTCTCGTGGCCAGACAGAATGGTTAATAACAGTGAAAGGAGTGAGCAGAAAAACTCTAATACAGTGATAGCCAAGGAAAGCTACAAGGTGGATAAGGTGGCTTGTGTCTGTCATCCAAGCACCCGGAAGGCCAGTCTCAGCTATATACCAAATTCAATACCAGCGTGGACTACCCGAGACCCTGTCTCAAAAATCAAAGCAAAACAAAACTGCAAGTCTTAATAGACTGTTTCCTAGAAGTTAGGGAAACTCTTTCAATGCAGTATACCGCCCTCAAAAACCAAGTACACCAGAAATCGATACAAAAGCCTCAATTTATTTTACCTAGCTTTGCAGATAAACAAAACAGCATTTAATATAAACTGATAGCTTTTAAATTGTCGTTCGGCTTTATATGTTTAACTGAATCAATTATATGATGTGTGTGTGTGAGTGCGTGTGTGCGTGTGTGTCCACATGCGCTAAAATCAGTCTGTTTCCACTCCCCTATAAGCTTTCGTACATCAATAAGTTCTTAGGCAACTTTGTGCAATGTCAGGTAAAGAGGGCGAGAAACTCAGACGCAAAGGAAGGAGAGCAGAGTGCAGAGCGCGCACTCAGGTGACCTCTCGCATTTGTTCCCAGCTTGCTCAATCCCAAGGACAGCACGCTCCAAGCGTTGCTCGCTGCTCATTCTTTCCACACCGGAGGACGCAGTCAATGTCTGCCTGGCACCTGTTCCCCTATCCCCCTGTCCCGCACTTGTCCCTCACCCCGCTTCCCTATACCTGTCCCCCTCCACTGCTCCCCACAAGTATCCCTCCATCTACCGGCTCCACACTTGTCGTTCCATCCCCCTGCCCCACACTTGTCCCTCCATCCCTCTTCCCTGTAACTGTCTCTGCCCCCTGCTCCGCAAGTGTCCCTCCTTTCTTCCTGCACTTTACCTGTCCCCCATCCCCTTGCTCCGCAAGTGCCCCCTCATCAACTGCCCCACATTTATCCCTCCATCTACCTGCTCCACACTTGTCGCTCTATCCCTCTGCCCCGCAGCAGTCCCGTCATTTCCTTGTTCCGTCCCCGTCCGCCTATCCACTTATCCCGCACGGATTCTCCAATTCCTCTGCCTCCGCACTGTCCCTCCTCCATCCCCCTCCCACCCCGCGCCCCGGCCGCTCACCGTCGCTGCACTTGTACTGGCAGAGCCCGTCCTCCCCGCCCAGCAGGTCCAGCGCGGCGTTGAGGTACGTGTCTATCTTGTGGATGCCGTTGCGGATGGTCTTGAGGGTGGCCCTCCAGTCGGTGGTCTGGTCCTGCTCCTGGCCGCTCACAGTGACCAGGAGGAACAGGAGCAGGAGCGCAGGGCCCCGGGCGGCCGCGGGCCGCGGAGCCACCATCTGCAGGGCCGGGGCGGCCGGGCTGGGCAGCGGCGCGCGCTCCGGCTCAGGCCCCGGCCTCCTCCGCGCTCGCGAGCTCGCGCCCCGTCACTGAGCTGCGCCAAACGGTGGGCCTGCCCGGGCACGCGCGCCGCTCCCCGCGGCCGCGGCCTGCACAGTGCGCATGCGCCGGAGCGTGGGAGCCTGGAGAGTGCGGTGGCGACTTTCTCGCCCACGTGGTCTCCCGAGTGCTCCCGTAGCTTTGCCTCCTGCCTTTGTGGAGTCGTAAAAATGCCCTTGTCCGTGCCCTCGACATAGTCATTGCTTTGTTTTAACACCATAGTGAGTTTGGCTTGGTTTGTTTGGTTTTGGTTTTGTTTTGTTTTTCAAGACTGGCTCTCTGTGTAGCCCTGACTGTCCTCACTATGGAACGCTGTAGACCAGGCTGGCCTCGAACTCAAGAGATCTGCCTGCTGGGATTAAAAGCATGCTCCACTACCTCCTGGCTTCTGGTGAGGTTTGTTTGCTTGCTTGTTTTTCAAAGCTCTCCTTTTTACCGAGGCACCATAATTTAGAATGACTCCAGTAGCACAGCCTTACAGGTCAGTAGTCCCAGCCTTTTCTGGTTATGGCCTGGGATCCAGCTCAGGGAATTGTTTGAACACGTGACTGCCCGCTTAGCCTTGCACCCTACCAAGCCTGGATTTGCCTCCTGAGTCCTTGTGGGAACCTTATGATCAGCTGCAGTCCTAGCAGCGCAGTGTCTGAGGGTCATTGAGGATAGAATTGTCCTCAATCAAACAGAGCACTTCCCCATAGCTTCTAACTTTAAGGAAGGGCAAGTTCACAGTTATCCCTCCTTAAAATTCTAAATACTGTAGAGAAAAGGCTAATCACCGATTTGGCAGAGGAGAGGGAGGCAGGAGTATGTCTTCCATAAAAACGGGACAAACGCGGTAAGGTTACCTGGGACCAGCCCTCAGTTGATTTTTCTGAGACGCGGTCTTGGCCTGTGGCCAGGCTACCCTCTGACTTGCCTTGAACCCACCATCCTCCCAAGTGCTTGGATCTTGGCTCCAAGCCCCTCTCTTTTCTATTTCTTTACACATTTACATCTTGGTAAACTGATGTCTTTTACCTTAACAATAACCTGTGCTCTGAGGACTCTCTCTGGGGATCATATTCTCAAATGCCAGGTTCTGTTGGCACCTTTCTCGATTATTGCACACTGCACAAGAACACGGCTGGTTAAACCGGATTCAGTTCCTCCCTCCTCTTTATTGTCTGCCATCCATGACCATACAAGTCACCTCATATTTAAGATAAAATCTCACCATTGCCATAGACCACCCCTCCCGGGTACTGTCATCGGTTTTGTCCCCAGACACTGTATTTTCCCTCCTTTGCCTATCTAGAACCAGGGCCACTCTCTTCCTCTCCCAAGGTAGCTTCTGTCTTCTTCAGTTTCCTTTGGAGTAGCCTGGGGATCTCCAGTCTTCCATATCTCATGTCAGCCATCCACCCTCCCCTGTAGCTCTTCCTCCCTGCCTCCAGTTTGGACTTTATACAATTCTTCAGTGGCTTCAACTCTTGGGCTCCAGGCCACGCCTAGCTTGTCCTTTTCTCAGATGCACCCTGGGTACCAGGGATGCTGAGCTGCTCTCCATCCTGTGTGTGTGTGGCTGGCTCCTCAAGCTGCAAGGCCTTTGGGAAGCTGCTTGGGAAGCTCTTCCATGCCTTTGTTTTCTTTCCTGTTGCAGTGAGAAGTACTCTGACAAAAGCAACATTAAGAACCAATGAGAAAGCTCAGTGCTTGCTATGTGAGCCTAATAATCTCTTTATACGTGGGACCCACAGTGGAAGGAGAGAAGAGAGTTCCCGGACCTCAGACCTCTACATGCGCATACAAACTCAAAATAATAATAACAACAATAATAATACCACCTAAGGAAAAAGGCTTGCTTGTTTGTTTTTCTAGCTCAATTCCAGGATCCGCTTGATCACAGGAAGAAGTTAAAATGACAGGAGCTTCCAGTAGCAAGTCGCATGCAACTGGAAAGCAGAGAGTAACAAGTGCATCACTTTCTAACCTTTGTACTATGGTCTCTAGAATAGAGAATTGCCTAGGGAATTGCCTAGAGAATCTTGCCTAGGGAATAGTCCCGCCCCCTATTGACTATAGTCTAGAGCCCCTTGCCTAGGGAATAGTCCTGCCACCTATTGAGACAGGTCTTCTCACATCAATTAACATATGCAAGATAATTCTGCACAGACATAACCAGAGGCTCATCTTCTAAATTATTCTGGACTCTGGCAAGTTGGCAATTAACAATAATTATGACATTCCATAAATCAGATTAAGTTCCCCTCTGAGGACATCCCCTGGTTCCTCAGGCTGATCTCCAGTGAGTTTCCTTGCTATTGGTTGTGCAAAGTACAGCTTCATATTTTATTTTTCATCTAGCCCCATATGATGTAGGAATCTTGATTATGACAGACTATTCACAACCCAGTTATATATGACCCAAGGGTGCCAGACATGGTCACCTAGGATAGACATGGAACAGTGACTCAGAGTTTACTGTCTTGTGTCAATGAAGATTAAAGATAAGGACAGTAGCCCGGTGATGGTGGTACATGTTTTTAATCTTTTTACTTGGGTGGCAGAGGCAGAGGCAGGAGGATCTCTGAGTTTGAGGCTAGCCAGG
Source organism: Rhabdomys pumilio (assembly GCA_030674055.1). Taxonomy (NCBI): domain Eukaryota; kingdom Metazoa; phylum Chordata; class Mammalia; order Rodentia; family Muridae; genus Rhabdomys; species Rhabdomys pumilio. The sequence continues at coordinate 27,440,979 of JANHMN010000001.1, forward strand.
TCTACAGAGTGAATTTCAGGACAGCTTGGGCTACAAAGAGAAACCTTGTCTTGAAAAACAAATACCAACAACAAAAAAGATATGGACAGTTGTGGGCTATGCTTTCTTAAGAATTACAGGGAAAAAAGGAATTGAGGAAAGGAGACGCCCAGAGTGGGAGGGGCTCTAAGAGAGGAAAAGCCAGTGAAGTTCACTGTCAGAGGTTTTATAAGGCTATGATGGGGACTAGACAAAGGCTGCTGCTGCTGTGAGGTGTATTAGTTCTCTGAGCTCTAATGTGCCCCAACAATGGAGGGGACACATGTGTATCTGTCCCTCTATCCCACAAGAGACAATCATGTATCATGTGCTGCCCACCCAGGAGGGGGTGGTGGAAGCTCTGCTTTGTCCATCTCTGACTCTAGCTTTGGTAGCATTGACAGTGACTGTCTGCAGGCTGCTAGTCAAGTTGGTGTGGAGGCTGGTAATTATTTTAGCTCTCTTTGTTCTCTTAACTCACCAATAAGCAGCTGCATTGTCCTTAGTTAACTCTTTGACTTCAGGATGGCCTGGGGTCTCTTTCCTGAGGTAGGTGAGGGCTTTCCTGCCATCTTTACTTTCCTCTTGGTTTGTTATAAAAGCAAGACTATACTAACAGCTCCTGTTCAGTTTTGTCTCTGTTGCTGTGATAAAGATCATGATCAGAGGCAACTTGAGGATGGGAAGGTTTATGTCCTCTTACAGTTCCGGGGGAGTAAGGGCAAGAAGTCAGGGCGTGAACCTGGATGTGGGAACTGAAGCAGAGACCATGGAGGAACACTGCTTACTGGCTTGCTTCTCTTGCCTTTGCTCCTCCTGACTTGCTCAGATCACCTGCCTAAGGGTGCCACTGCCCCCAGTTTCACGGCTCTCCCACATCAGCCATTGATCAAGAAAATGCCCCACTGACTTGTCTATAGGCCAACCCGATGGAGGCACCGAATCTATATTTGTACTAAGCTGACCATATTGGATTCTGTTGTCTGTGATTTAGAGTCCTGAGAGACACCTCTGACCAGCTAAAATCCTGGAGTCAGAACATCCTTGTTTGTGTCCCGTTTACTGGAGCCCCACCCCACGTCAGGCGCCAAAATGTTGAGACCTGTACTCTGCCTGGCTTGGGGGCCAAAAACGTCCCAGCCTGTGCTGCTGCTCTGGTCCACGGGTCAGAGTCTCGAATAATGGAGACAAGACAGAGGTTTTGTTCATGTCTCAAGTCTCCTTTATTGTCTCTCTTATTTTCTCTCTTATTTTCCTCATTGAAGGGCTCCTCTCTTATTTTTCTCTCTTATTTTCTCTCTCTTATCTGTCCTTCTCTCTTATTTGTCCTCCTTTGAAGGGAAGTCTGGGGTATTTATAGGCTTTTGCCACGTGCCTTGTAGGTGTGGATATGACGTGTGCCTTGTAGGTGTGGATATGATGTAAGCCTTACAGGCGTGGATAGCATGTGCACCTCATGTCTTGCAGGCGTGGATACCAAGTGCTCCTTGCAGCTGAGGGCACTAAACAGCAAAACAAGCTATGTGGGATATCAGAGTGTGCTTCAGCTGTTGTAGGCTGTTGAAAACCAAGTCTCATGTCAGGGTATATGGCTCAAGATGGCTGTAAAGCTGATAGCTGCTTTCTAGCCACTTTCTGCTTAAAGTCGGCTCCCAACACATCGTGTTCCCACTGGACATGATCTTTTTCTGCGTGGAACCACCTTGGAAAGCTGAGTCACTGCCCTCGAGAACCTCAGCCCAGTCCATTCTGGGGGTTTTGTTTGTTTATGCAGGTTTCAAATCAGTGTGCAGAATGGGGTTCTGAGCCTTCAGCCTTTCCCACTTCTAAGTTTCCACACACAGGTGTCTTCTAAAATATCGTCCACACATTGTCCTGGAGCTTTATCACTTGTCAGAGCTGTAGCTGCTCTCCCCTGGCTTCCGGTTGCTACTGTGAGTTCATGGCAAATTGTTTAACGTTGTCAACCCCAACCTGACAATAAAGGATCTCCTTTTTGTGCTCCTCATTATCTGACCGCAGCAGCTCTTGGATGGGGTGGAGCAAGAACTCTCGTTGGAGATAGACATCTCCACTCTCTGCTTCACGATACAGCGTTGGTTTTAAAACACATCCTAAAGTTAATGCTGATTCACTGAACATCTCTGAATTAAGAGCAAGAGGTACAGCCAAGAGGAGGACAGATAAGGACTCTCATCTGTCTCACATTGTCCTTGGGGCACAGTTGGAGAAGAGGTAGGAAGCCAATAAAAACAATCCACCTGCCTCTGCTTCCTAAGTGCTGGGATTAAAGGCGTGTGCCACCACTGCCCAACTGTCTTGTGCGATTCTAATGTCATTAAACCACTGTCAAAACATCATTCCTTCCTGGATAGTTAATGTAATCAAACTATCTGTAAAGAAAATGTGTGGGCTGAGGGTGTAGCTGCGTGGTGTTAGGCACCGATAAACAAGCAAATGCAAACCACCTTGTATGCTTAACTGGAATATTTATTGGGGATTACATGGCAGAATTCTAAGATGGCATAAACTTTGAAGAAACTTTTAGGACTAGCCAGTAAGACTTGCTTCTTGTCAGCTCCGAGGAGAACTAATTATACAGTTTCATTTCAATTAAAATGTAACTCCTGAAAGAATAAGTGTAGAAAGAAGCCGTAGCTTCAGACATTGTGTTGAGAAACAAGGGGCCTCCCCACGTGATAGCTAATCCAGTCAAAATAATTGGCCACTCTGGTGTAGACACCTGGGAACTCTGGCAGCCCACAGTTTTCACCCCAGCTCACAATGCCCCAAACGTAAGTGACATTGTTGATATCGTTGCAGACCAAGGGACCTCCAGAGTCTCCTTTGCAGGCATCAATGGACCCATCACTGGTACCTGAGAGAGAGAAAAGCACATTTTCTTCCATCCCGCAGCACCCTTGCACCTCTTTCCTGTCCCTCACACTGATACGCAGAAAGACTTGCACTTTTTAAAAACTTTCCTGACAGGGCTGTCACGGGTCCCTCTTGGGATTGCAGATTAAGGTGCAGAATAGGGAATCATTTGTAAACCTTCTATTAGTTTCCCTAAGTTAGCATAGTTTTTCTGCTTGACTTTGATGGTTTGCACCACTGTGTAAGCAGATTCGGATATAATCGGGAAGAATCAAAGCAGACTGATACAATGGGTACCCCAGGTTACCCTCTGGGCACTTACCTGCACACTGCATCTCTTTTTCATAGTAGCGACCCGGGTAAAACTGAGAGCAGTTGCCTATTAAGTTAACTTCACCCCACCTAAGTGAGTAGACTTTTTGGTTATCTATACAAAGTGAGAAAAGAGACATTTAGAAGCTGCAAAGGAGAAATCTAAATAAAAATTGTCTTAGCTTAGTAAACCATTAAGAAGATAAATGAATGTACCTTATTAATTATTACATATATTAATTACTGAGGACATTTCCCTGTCACATTAAAATCAGTCTCTTCACATTCCTAGTTTCTAGATTTATCTTTCCAAATTTAAATGAACAGCGAAGGAAGGCTATTGAGGGAGAGGCCTGAAGTCACAGTCATTCACTTAAGAGCTGACCCTTGTGGCGACTGAGGTGTAGCCCTCTCCTACTGTCGATGGACTCCATAGGGGAAATGGCATAGAAGGCAGTGATGGAGCCTTCTCATATGCATCCTTGATGTCTTTTCTTACAACCACAAATTTCCTTGAAGTTACCGTCAGAAAGCAGCCTTGAAGAAGTTAGAAAATACAGTGCCACTGTCAGCATGTACATGCTTTTGCTCTTGAGGAGGTACCTACATAAGTGACCTGAAGTGTTGGACAAGGAGATAGAACTTCCTTCACATTTAAGTCAAAGGGACTTGAACACCTTTGGTCTGTAGAAAGAGAAGGGTCGGGTGCTGCTGACTGACAGCCCAAGGAAAATGAGAGAAGCGTAACACCCAAAGAGAGGTGGATGGGCTGAGGAGCAAGACTTTGTCCCATGTCCCCTCTTCTGTTTCCCAGCTCACAGCAATTTGATGCAAATGATGCAGTTTCCCAGTCAGTCTGCCTTCTTCCTCACTATGCGAAGTTCCAAGAGCTCAGGGGCTAGTCCTGCCTCAGTCCCTACCAACATCCGGAATCTTCTTTCACAAAGTAGTTGCTTGATAAAAATTTAATGTGATAAGTGACTGTCTAAAATCACAGTAATTTAATTGCATACCTTACAACTGTCTTATGCCAAATTATTCTCTCTGCGTGTGTGTCAGCCCTGTGCTGAGCAACACAGTATATGCAACTGTGATCCCCTTTCGACATGTATTCTCTCAGGGGGTCTGTTTGAAATAAAACTGTTTAATTAACACTTCTCTGGGTCAAAAATGAAACAGCTCTTATTGCTTCAAGGCTAGTCTTGAGTCCACAATCCTCTTGCTTCTGGGATTATAGGTGTGCACCATCATGAGAACACAGTTGGTTTTTTGTTTTCAGCCCTGGGGATCAAACCCAGGAACTTGCACATGCTAGCCAAGCACCCAAGCATTAAGCTACATCTCCACTTCCATGTGGTCCCTCTCATGATGGGGTTGTGAGCCCAGGCAGGCAGCCCTTACTGAATGGGCACTCACTTTTCTCACTTTTCTTGTACACAATATTTCTGTATTAGACAGCCTCCCATGCATTTTTATGCATTTCTAATCCAATTTGCAACCCTGGAGGTAAAGCATATACCTTTTTCTCGACCCCATCCAGAGATGATGCAACTGTCATTCGGTTGGAATAGATATGGAGACCATGGGACACAGGCAGGGATGGAATAGGGGAGCTCACATTCTTTCTTGCCCGGGAGCTTTCTCATTTCAATCAAAGCTATGTCATTTTGGTAGGTGGCTCCATTATACTTTTCGTGAACAATAACTCTGCTCACTCCTTGAACTGCCAACTGAGAGTTAGGTTTTAGCCAGTCTAATAAAGCCGTCCATACTTGGTAATTGCGATATCTACTGGGTCTGTAAGAGAAATGAACTATATCAAGAAAAAGATAACGGATCTTGATACTTCATCTTTGTAGTCTTTCCTTTAAAGGATAAATCTCAGTGTTTTAATCCTTAGTGATATTGTGATAGTGCATATGCTTGGCTCAGGGAATGGCACTATTAAAGGGTGTGGCCGTGTTGGAGTAGGTGTGTCACTGTGGGTGTGGGCTTCACAACCCTCCTAGCTGCCTGGAAGCTAGTCTTCCACTAGCAGCCTTCAGGTGAAGATGTAGAATTCTCAGCTCCTCCTGCACCATGCCTGCCTGGATGCCACCATGTTCCTCCCTTGATGATCATGGACTGAATCTCTGAACCTCTAAGCCAGCCCCAATTAAACGGTGTCCTTATAAGATTTGCTTTGGAGGCTGGGCAGTGGTGGCGCACGCCTTTAATCCCAGCACTTGGGAGGTAGAGGCAGGCAGATTTCTGAGTTCAAGGCAAGCCTGGTCTACAGAGTGAGTTCCAGGACAGCCAGGGCTACACAGAGAAACCCTGTCTTGAAGCCCTCCCTCCCCCTCAAACAAAAGAAAAAGAAAAACCATACTGAAGACATTTTTACCTGACACAGTGTGCAGCAGTCAGAATCCAACAGCCACCAATATAAATGCCCCCACAGGTGATTCTTCCGCTATCCTTAATTGCCACCTGCCATGGGTATTCTCCCTGTGAGAGACATTTGAGTGGTTACTGCTCTACTACTGGATGGTGTCACCAACAGGCCACCCTGGGACATTTCCACATATAGTCATGGTCTCCCGGGAGCACACCATCCTCTCACTGTTCTCTGACGAAGGCTGACCCTTGGAGGTCATGTGATTTTAATGCAGGCTTACCAGCTCTGCTGGCTTCCCTCCGATCACTCTTTTCCTGCGAGTGTGAGTGTTTCTTTTGACGCCACAGGATAGTTTAGGTAATAAGGACTTTATCCGTTTTCTTTCTTCAAGAAAGGAAGAGATCGTATCATTATTTTCTTGAAACCATTAGCTTGTAGGTAGACACTTCATGGTTCTATCTATAATACGTCCATCTGTCCATTCATCTGTCTGTCTGTCTATCTATCTATCTATCTATCTATCTATCTATCTATCTATCTATCTATCTTGGGGTGTGTGTGTGTGAAATGTTTATACAGGTATATACATGCATGTCTATTTGAGACCAGAGGTCAACCATCAGATACCTTCTTCAATTCCTTTTCACTTCATTTTTTGAGATAGTCTTTCACTAAACATGGGACTCACTAACTGGTAGACTGGCTGGCCATGAGCTCCAGTGATGTGTTTCCTCCCCACTTTACCCAAGCAATGACATTATAGACATGCACCACCTCCAGGCTTTTTATATAGGTGCTGGGATCTACTTGTGAATAGATTACACATGTAATACGTGCATACATATTATATAGTATGTGTCAAAGCAGGCCACATTCATCAGTAAGTAGTTTTGGAGATTAAATAGTACTGTTAACTTATTGGAAAATTCTGGCTCAGTATTAAAACTGACTTGATTTTCTAAAGTTCTGACTTAAAGTGGACTTGGGTAGAAAGCTGGCTGAAAGCTTAAATATTTAGAAAGCTCTAGTAGATGCCACATGTCCAGAAGTTACTACAATGGGAACTCAGGGTGGGGTATGTGTCACATTTTTAACTCACTAGAGTAATTATTAGTATAATAATTTGTTAACACATATATTAATCCTGAAAGATCATGTGCCAGAGACACGGGATGATTGGATCGGCAGGCTTCTAGATGAGGTCTCTCTCTCTCTCTCTCTCTCTCTCTCTCTCTCTCTCTCTGTGTGTGTGTGTGTGTGTGTGTGTGTGTGTGTGTGTGTGTATGTGTGTGTGGTGTATTTGTCAATAAAAAACCAACCACAGTAGAGCAAGGCTCGGGGAATGCATAAGGGAGGAAGAGGATGGGAATGTAGGATGCTTTCTTTACTCTCCCTCTGGATTTGCCTTGTCAGGAAATTCATTTGTTTGAGTGAGAAAGTACACTTCCTATTACTGATGATTACTTCTTGCATGTTAACAGGAGGTCAGGGCCCAAGGAAAAGAAGCTATGAACAGATATGGAGAGACTCACTTTGGTCTCCCCTGTCCTCCAAACTGTGTTAGGGAAGAGTATGGTGATTTTTTGTTGTTGTTGGGTTTTTTTTTTTTTTTGTTTTTTGAGACAGGGTTTTTCTGTATAGCCTTGACTGTCCTGGAACTCACTCTGTAGACCAGGCTGGCCTCGAACTCAGAAACCCGCCTGCCTCTGCCTGCCTCTGCCTGCCTCTGCCTGCCTCTGCCTGCCTCTGCCTCCTAAGTGCTGGGATTAAAGGCGTGCGCCACCACCACCCGGCAAGAGTGTGGTAATCTTAAATTTTGGTTTGGACTCTTGCATTAAGAGAGCCAGCATCATTCACTGAGCCCTGTGAAAAACCAGGATGGATGGAATATGAAAACAAATGCTATCTTCAGTAGACAAAATGGGGTGTGTGTAAAAATCCCTCTCAGTGGCTTCTGTACGTCGGAGACACAAATCCTGTACTCGGTGATTTATTTAGAAAATTGCTAGCCAGGCGGTGGTGGCGCATGCCTTTAATCCCAGCACTTGGGAGGCAGAGGCAGGCGGATTTCTGAGTTCGAGGCCAGCCTGGTCTACAGAGTGAGTTCCAGGACAGCCAGGGCTATTCAGAGAAACCCTGTCTCAAAAACCAAAAACAGAAAAAAAGAAAAAAAAAAAAAAAAAGAAAATTGCTAACTAATTTGAGGCCATAGAAATTAGAAGTTAATATCATGTGGATTTCATTTTAAAAATCCCCCCAAATCAACTGATATATTATTGAAGGTGATAAAATTAAATAGCCGATAAAAGCAAGGTAGTCAAGATCAAAAGCCAACCTTGCTACCTGTAATAAATCACCACCTCCTTAAGGACTCACATCTTTTAACTCAGTTTCACTCTTGGTGAACAACTGCCCAGGATACAGAGCTTCAGGGATCCCTGTTACCATGATTTATGTCTGATAAATAACAGGTCGACTCAACTAATGTAGATTACTTTCCATTTCAGAAGATGCTTTAAATCTAGTTGTTTTTGACAAAACTAAACTGACTAAGCTCTTATCTGTTAGGAAAAACTTTGTGTGGAACCATGGAAATGTGTCACTTCAGAACCATCTTAACTAACCTGGCTTTAAACATGACTCTCAAGAGTATGAGCTTGCTTTTCTTAAAAGCAGTGGGGAAGAGAAAGAAAGTGTTACTGTTTTTAAAACTTAAACCTATATCAAAGTTAATTATTGCTTGAATTGATTATATATGCAACACATGCATACATCTTATATAGTATTTGTGTATATTATACACATGATATACACATACTTGGTATTAAAATGCTGGCTGAAACCAGTGAACTACCAGTAAAAAAAAAAAAAAAGTGAACTCACCTGTATCCATATCAGGAGTCAACATTTCTGTTTCTTCAGTTTCAATTTCAGTTTCTCCTCCTGTGATAAAACAATAGAAAAGCCATGGGGCTGATGTTATATGTCTAGACACAATCCGATCGTTAAAATGAGTCAACTCTGATCATTTTAAGTATCACCCTCTTCTTTTTGTAGACAAACTCCCCAAGTGCAGCATCTGGTTTCCTGTAGGACAGCTGGGCAACTGTAAGGATACAGATGAACTCTGTAGAAATCCCTGCTGGTGTTGGTATAACAGAGTGCTGAGACTCAAATCCTGCAGACAGACACTCAGATCAGGGAAGAAAGAGAGCTTCTCCCCCACTCTCTTCATTTCCAGCTCTTTACATGGTGAAGCGAGTAGCCACTGGCCCTGACCAAGAAGTCCAGGTGGGCATTAAAAAGCCCCCCATACACTGCACAATCATAAGGTGCCTCCCTCAGGGGCTGTGTAACTAGAGATAGGTCTTCATGGCTTTCTTATAAGAATGGCTAGCTAGCATTATGGCCTGGGGTACAAAAATCAAAGAAAAGGGGCACCCTGAATCCTTGCTTACATTTAAATGGAGCTTTCTACCCTGTCATCCCAGGACACTGTGGCAGACAGGATGATAATCCCTCTGGCCTGGAGATCCACAGGTAGATCCCTGCTAACATGCTGCTCTGCTTGGGGTGAGGAAATAGCTGGGGGCAGAACAGGCCAGTCTAGCAACTGTATTTTGAGACAGCGGTCTTGGATTTTCTCCAGTTCTCTTTGGAACAGACATACAGAGCTCTATTATGTCACATGCCTAACATGTGCTCCAGGGTATGAAGGGCTCCGCTCAGAGGCACTCATATAAGTACATGTATGGATCAGAGATGACTAAAATAGCACATTAAATGCCCAACAAAGGCAAGTAGGGACAGTCCACTGCCACTGAAGTGTTCTGGGTGTAAGAAGAGTATGACACTCAGAAAACATAGGCCATAGGAAAAATGGTTGATGTCCCTGGTGACACAAAAGCTAAAGATTTCAGTTTTGTTACATTTATTTTTGCACACTTATGTGAGTATTGTGTGGGTGTGTGTATAAACACATGTGTGGAAGTCAGAGGACAACTTCAAAGACTCCGTCCTCCTTCCACTAAGTTCCTGGGGGATTGGACTCCAGTAGAGAGGAGTGATGGCTACTGCGTCTATCCCCTAATCCAGTTTCCTGAGCCAAAATTAAAACTTTCTTTTCAACAGATTTCATCATGGATGGAGCTAATAGACAGATGGGTGACAGAATGGAGATGATACTGTGATGTCTAAAGCTGACAAAATTAACATCTAGACTGCGAAGGGGACTCCTGCAAATCAGTGAGAGAGGAGGCTGCAGTGAAAGAAATCTAACCTAAAGCCAAGGTGTGAGTGGCGAGACGATGTAAACAGGTGAAAGAGAAGCACAGGCAGGAGGAAGAATCCTCACGCACCAGCAGACCACAGTCTGACCTGAGCCATCGCCTGCTATGTCCGCGTGAATTATGAACAGTGCCATCACATGGCTGTGGGCCGCTAGCACAGTGTAAGAATGGATAGCATTCTATGTTGGTGGGTGAGGAGAAAGTGCAGACAGAGTAGCGGGATGTGAGCTGGTACTTAGCTCTGGCAAAGAATATTCGGGTGCTACTTCTCAATTAGAGAATGCTTACCCTAAGACTTAAGCTCTCGCCAAGGAGATGTTCCAAAGGAATTCATACATCTGGGAAAGATGTTTATCACAGTGCGCTGGCGGGCTGATAGATAGTTCATTGCTCAAACAATTGAGCAAACTGAGAAAGCCGAACATATATGTTAGGAAGCAGCGAAGAGTAACAGAGTAGACAAACATACAGCAACATGGACAGAGCCTGCAAATGCCGTACTTTGGAAAAGGAAGATAAAGGAAACACAAGATCTCCAACACGAGAGATATGTGATCGCTAGCTCACACGTGAGAAGAGCAGCACACACACTCAACTGCACAGTAATGGCCGCCAGGAAAATAGGATTAAGAAACAGGGGTAAAAGATGAGCAGAACAGGCCTAGAAAAACCCAGTGATGATCACAGAAACAGACCTGAGCTGTGCCATTAATCACTTCCCTACTGCATCACTGGCGTCTGAAGAAGGGAAGATACGTGAAGGAGGAAAGAAAGGAGGGAGACAGAGGAGAAGAGGAATACATGGGGTGAACAGCTTTTGAGAGGTGGGAACTACTGGTGAGATGGAACACAGGTATTAATTGAGAACTGACATTTGGGGCAAGCATTGAATATGTATGGCTCATTCCCAGGAAAGAAATTCCAAAAAACCCACCACAAACAGTTGTCTTTATGTGAGTTCAGGACTTGAGTCATTTTACATGAATAACTAAGCAAAGAGTGGCTGGGGGAAATGGGGTGGAGGGATGAGGCAGGAGAAAATCTACCAAAACACATTTAGTTTCAAAATGTCATAATGACAGCTAATATTTTCTGTGCTAACTTTGTATTAAAGTGGCTCCAAAGAGATGGAGGACTCAGGGAAACCCAGTGTGGTGGTTGGAATATGCTTAGCCCAGGGAGTGGCACGTTAGGAGGTGTGATCTTGTTGGAATAGGTATGGCTTTGTTGGCAGAAGTGTATCACTATGGGGGAAGGCTTTGAGACCCTCCTCTTAGCTGCCTGAGGAACTAGTCTTCTGTTTGCCTTCGGAACAAGATGTAGAACTCTCAGCTCCTTCTCTAGCCCCATGCCTGCCTGGACGCTGCCATATTCCTGCTTTGATAGTAATGGACTGAACCTCTGAACTCATAAGCCAGCCCCATTAAATGTTGTTCTTTATAAGAGTTGCCTTGGTCCAGGAATATGACATTGGCCAAAAACAAGGAAGTAGGCTTCAAGCAGAAATCTGACATTAGACTAGAACAAAGAAGTAATTTCAGGTAGTATCTAAATCGTAGGCTACAACAAAGAAATAATCTCAGGCAGGAATCTAAATATCAGGCTAGAACAGAGAAGTAATTTCAGGCAGGAATCTAAATTTTAGGCTAGAACAAGGAAGTAGGCTTCAGACATGAAAATGACCTTGGGCTAGGATAGGGAAGTAGGCTCAGATACTTTGGTCATCCTGATAAGCCTTTAGAAACAGTGATCATGGGAGTGTTCTTGTAATTGGGTTTAATGCCTTGCTTTTTCTTTGACTATTTGTGTTTATTGTCTTGCTTGTTCCACTACTATTTGTATCTATTGTATTGCTGGACCCTCAACCTAGAACTGACCTTAACACATACATGTAATCAAAATGGTATAAAAGCAAAGAGAAGGAAGAGGGATGGGATAGGGAGGGAAAATAGGGAAAGGGAATGGCATCTGTATTGTAAATAAATAAAATATCCAATAAAAAATTTAAAAAGTAAAATTATGTCACTATAAATGGAGAAAAAAAAGAGTTGCCTTGGTCATGATGTCTCTTTATAGCAATGCAAACTCCAACTAAGACACCCAGTTTATAAAATAAATATCAAAATATGATATGTGTTATATTTCATCTGCTGTCAATTTCTTTAAAAGCTTGGCTTTGAGAAAAAGAAATAAAGAAGACAAGAAAGATATTGAGCAAAGGTGGCATGTGTGGGTAAGCACACACTGTGGGTGGTTTTCCCATTCATGTGGTTGAAAGTTTATCACACTGAACAAAGGCTTCTGCCAGCTAAACTAACGAGAAAACAGGGGTCTTGCTTGTACAAAGCTCAGACCATATGTAGTTCACATACAATATAGAAAGACAATTATCACCTATATTTTGTAATATCCCAAAGTATAAAAGCTTACCTTGATCTGATCGTGCAAGGCCTGAAGAAAAACAAAACACAAGAGCAGAGTTTTACCATAGGAAAGAATAACTTTTAACTTTTAAATAAAACCTACACCATTATTATACCCCAAAGTAGAATTATATGTTATTATACCCCAAAGTAGAATTATAAAGTCTTCTATTAAAAAATGGACTTACCTTTATGAATTTTACGCTGTCTGTCTTCTAAAAACAAAACATCACAAAGAGATTGTTTAAATAAAATACATATAAATCATTAATATTTCAGAAACAGTGTAACAACTTAATAGTAAACAAGTGTTAAAAAAAGAAGAAGTCAAGGGGCTGGTGAGGTGGCTGAGCAAACCAAAGAGAGCAAGCTACACAAGCCAAGCTATTAAGCAACATTCTTCCAGGTCTTCTGCTTCTGTTCCTGCCTGTGGGTTTCTGCTTTGACTTTCCTCAGGGATGAAGTGTGGTCTGAGAACAGGATGGGCTATACCTTTTCCTTCCTACGTTATTTTTGGTCATGGTGTTTTATCACAGCACTAGAAACCCCAACTATGGCAGAAAACTTCTAAGAGGTAAATGCAATCAAGAGATGATACAAACTTGCTTTGATTTAGTAACTTTGATGTGGTCACTTAATAGTCAGTGAACGCATTGATTACATATATATGCTCTCATATTGCTCATTCTTTAAAGGAGAAGTAACACTGAAGGTGGCACTCATCCTAAAGTAGGGCAATTGAAGTAATATTTCACTATATATTTAAATATATACAAGAAATTCATAGGAAAATAAGTTTTGTGTTGTGTGTAGTTACTCTTTTGCAGATTTTCATCCCTTAACAATTTGTATCCCTTAATCTTTATTATTTTAAATAGGAGAGGAAAGGAAACAATAGGAAGAGGTCAGGAAAAGGCTCAGATACTAAGTTGACAATAAAACTGTTTCGCTTCAGCAGCAACCTGGCTTACTTACTCTCCTACTTGTAGCCTTTTCCTTTCTTCCTCTCTTTACTAAGAAATGAACTAAATTTAATAAAAATAAAGTAGAAATTTCTGGTTCTTTGGAAACTCAGTTGTGTCACGTGGTGCTTTTCTGGAAGCTGTCTTGTGAGAGAATGTTTTGCTGAAGCAAACACATGAGAAGATATTTTGCTGAAGCAGACATGTAAGAGGACATATAATGTTTTGCTGGAGCAAATGCTTGAGAGGGCACATGATGTTTAGAAAGAATATAAATATAACCCCACAGACAATGAGAGGACACTCTTGCATTGCTATGCCTTGCAATGCTTCACTGGTTTTTGCTGATCTTCACTTCGTAGAGAGAAGTGCACCAAAAAACTTCAGGCTCCAGGTATTCAGGCTAATTCTTGCTGTTACCAATGACTCGTGCCCATTCAGTGGAGCTTTGTGGTTTTTGCTAGTTGGAGCCACTCCTGCTAATTTGTGTTTGGTGTTTACTGTTGGACTGGTCTGCTAATATTCTGACAACAAAGATTAGAATTGCTCTAAAGAACTACTTCCAAACAGGTCCACAATCCCCTTTTCCTATTAACCTTCTTTCTCCCCTACCTCTGGTCAGTGGGCTAGAAGGGAGGTTGAAGCATTTAAGAACCCTAATTAAAGTAGGTTTTGAAAAAAAATCCAAGCCCAGTTGTTTGAATGTTATTTAAAGAAAATAGTTTAATCTGATACCCTTAAAATATATTTTTATTAAAAATATTTTTTTCACATGACATATTTTGAACATGGGTTCCTCTCCCCAAACTCATCTAAGATCCTCCTCACCTACCCAACTCTATGCCTTCGTTTCCCTCTCCCTCTTTCTTTAGGAAAAAAAACCAGGAAAGCAAAACAAAAATGCAAACCAAAATTAAAACACACACACACACACACACACACACACACACACACACACACACACACACACAC
>JANHMN010000001.1:27455218-27514364 GCA_030674055.1 Rhabdomys pumilio
CACACACACACACACACACACACACACACACACACACACACACACACGGGTGTGGTGGGGGGGGTGGATATGTTTTAAGAACTGTTTTGGTTTCCTTCATGGTTGCTGTGATAAGTTCCCTGAGAAAAGCAAGTTGGGGCTGAAAGGGTTAGTTTTAGCTCACAACTGCAGGTTCCAGTCTATCATAGCAGAGGAGACAAAGCTCTGAAGGAACTGGCTATATCAGATCTATAATCAGGAACAGAGAGGAACCGATGCATGCATGCCTGTACTCAGCTCTCTTTGTCCCTTCTTACACGTTCAGAACTGCCTGCTTAAGGAATGCAGCCACCTACAGTGGGCAGGCATTGTGATCATGATAATCCCCCATAGACAAGTCCACAAACCAACCCTATCTAGACAATTCCTCATTAAGATTCTTTTCCCAGGTGATTCTAGACTGTGTTGTGTTGACAAGTAAAATGGTCACACTGATATTAATAGAAAATTAAAAGTCTAGTAAGTCTAATACTGGAATATCAAATAATGTCCAAACATAATGTCAGTCCATTCACATATGTTTAACATTTACTCCTTACATATGAGAAACTTGTCCTAGGACATTAGAGTATGAAAACAGATTGATTCTACTGAAAAGATCAACACTGCTGATAAACATAAGTATGAAACCCAGGAAACAGTTATAAGTACTTCAGTGGATGCTGCAGCTACCTGGCTTTGTTCTAGAGTTGGCGGTACCTGTGGCTTCTTGGCTTATGCTCTATGACAGTGTGGCAACAGCCTGGAACCTGCCATGCTGAGCATAGAAATGGCAAAAGCCATACGTCTGGTTTCCTTCTCCCTCCCTGAAGTTGATTGTCAACATTTATAGGCATAGCTCTGGAGAAGTTCCATAAAGAGGAGGGGTATCCTGTTCCTCCCACTGCTCTCCTCATCTCTACAGACAACACTGCATTCCTTCATCTTTCAGGCCAGCACCCTTGCAAGTCACCCTTCCAATCCTTCCAACCAGTGGCAAGCCTTCAAGATATATCCAGAATCTAATAGGGTCAGGAGGACAAATGTAAGCAAAATACCATAATATTTGTTTGAAAATATCACAGTGAAACTTACTTTGTATGTTAACTAATAACAATTAATTACATTTAACTTTGAAAGCAACATCACAAATATTTATTTACTTGGGAGGTTGTGTTATGACATACGTGTGATGTACACGTGGAAGTCAATGGACAGTGTAACAGTTCTCTTTTTCCATCATGGGGGTTCCAGAGATTGAATTCAGGTCATCAAGCTTAGCAGGAAGCACCTTTTACCCACAAAGCCATCTATCTCACTAGTCCATAAATTTAATTTTAAATCAAACCAAATATGCACATGGATACATAGAGACATTTCATACTCAGGGTTCGATAATGGAGTAGAGCAGTCACAGACTGGTGGATTACCTTCACAACCATTCTCATCTTCGCTGGTGATGCAGTCCACCTCACCGTTACACCTATATTCATTTGGAATGCAAACTCCCGACTTACAAAAGATAGCATTACCTCGGCAACCTGTGTAATAACAAGCAGAAGTTATTTCCATGATTTATCTATCACATAGGTGGGGATGAGGCAATAGCTTAGTGGTAGCATGCCCATAGAGCATGTAAAGGCCCTGGGTTCAGTCCCCAGCACACAAACACCATATGTACATACACACACACACACACACACACACACACACACACACACACACAGAGAGAGAGAGAGAGAGAGAGAGAGAGAGAGAGAGAGAGAGAGAGAGAGAGATCTTACATTTAGTAATGGAGCTGTCTTGACACTTTTAGTCATAGTGATGAAGGTGGAGGGTTTGAAAGGTGGATTTATCCCTACCTTTGCAACACAGCTCATCACTTTGATCTCCACAGTCATTGACACCATCGCAGGTTTTCTCCTGAGGAATGTGCTTCCCATTCACACACTGGAAGGACTGGCTTGTTGGGAAATCTGAAAAGCAGGGATTATCTTCATGAAATGTATTTATGGTTTTGTGGTGTAACATCCGTAACACATTACAGGGGTAACTAGGATAAAAATGTGACTCAAGAAGTAATATAAAGAAGTGGGCATGATGATACATTCCTCTAGTTACAGTACCCTGGAAGCTGAGACAAACCCAAGGTCAACTTGAGCTAAATAACAAGATTCCATCAGAACCTGCTTATGATGATTTGAATAAGAAAGGCTCTCCTAGGCTCATATATTTGAATGTTGGTCACTAGGGAGTAGAACTGTTTAAAAGGATTAGAAGGACTGGGTGTAACCTTGTTGGAGGAAGATCATCATTGGGGCTAGGTTTTAAGGTTTCAAAAACTCAAAACAGGACCAGTGTCTGTCTGACTCTCTGACTGGCTCTAGCTACAGATCAGGATGTTGCTCTCACCTCCTCCAACACCATGTCTCCACACTGCCATGTTCCCTGCTGCGATGATAATGGACTAACCGTCTGACCTGTAAGCCAGGCCTTAATCAAAGCTGTCTTTTATAAGAGTTTTCTTGGTCATGGTGTCTATTCCCAGCAGTAAAATCAGTGACTAAGACTTTATTAAATGTTGTTTGCTACATGGACATATTGTCCAACTGCCTTCAAAACATTTGTGTTTATTTCTATAGACTAGTGGTGACTTGCCTTCGGGTAGAGATGTCCTTTTTTGCTATGGATGAAGGTTGATGCATATGCTTATGTCTGGTCAATGTGCTGAGAATACAAGTGAGTACTGAGTGCTCAGCCATAAATAGGACCCATCCATATCACCCTGTCTAAGGCCCAGAGACCACTGCGGAAGAGGAGGGAGGGGGTGAAAAGAATGTCAGAGCTGAAGAACAGGAAGAGTGCTGTGAAATCCTTCCTTCCATCTGCAAAAGACAGACACTTGAGTACATGCACAAGGCCATAACAAGACAGAATCCTTCAACATTTCATCATGGTCAGTAGAGGTGTCCACAAGGTCCCAGTCCCTTCCTGAGGAACTATTGGCAGCATGCACATGCGTGTGCATGTATGTGTGCATGTGTGCATGTGTGTATATGTGTTTGCATGTGTGTATATGTGTGTGCATGTGTGTGTGTGTGTGTATGGTTCTCCTTCAGTGGTTTAGGCACAGGTGAGTTGCTTATGCTCCAGAAATAGCTCCTTATATATGCTTATATAAGCAGCCATAACCAAACTCACTGGGGGAGGGGAGGACAGCTGGGCATGGTGATAGGTACATGTCTTTAACCCCAGCACTGAGGAGACAGGGACAGACAGATCACTGTGAGTTCAAGGCCAGCCTGGTCTACAAAGGAAGTTCTAGGACAGGACAGCCAGGGCTACATAGTAAGACCCTGTATCAAAAAAAAAAAAAAAAGCACTGAGACTTGGCAAGAAGAAAGGGCTCACATGGAAACACAGAAGCAGCAAATAATAGAGGTTACTAGCAGGTAATTTATTTATGTAATAATTGTATACAATATATTATATACCTGTATGATTATTAAAACTAAAAGCCAACACCAATAAATAATCTGAAGATAAAAATAAAACATCATTCAATGTATTGGTTACTAGGACAGAGGACTCAGGGGCCTAGAGCATTTCTTGATGTGGGGAACTACTATTTCCCCTTTATTGCTTTCCTCTGGCACTAACCCAGTCTCTGGTCTTTGAGCACACATGGGCTGGACACTTACATGTTCATTGATTTTCTTATCAATGAACTGGAATCACTGGAAAAGATACGATTCTGGTCCTTGTCCCAATACATAGGCAAAATATTTTTAAGTTAGGATAGAGGAGCAACATGACTGTGATTTCTGGGGAAACTGAGGCAATAGGTTGGTCACTTAAGCATTTTAAAGAAGTAGACATAACATACATAAAATTATATGCTCAAAAGAGGTGCCACGGTCTCTTTATGTTTAATCGACTTATCTGTGTTGGTTATTTGACTCCTCATGTTCGAGGAAGCAGAGGAGGCAGATCATTTTGCTTTCACACAGGAACCTGGATGGCAGGCTTTGAGTGGCAAAGAAAGAACAGCGAGGCTCCCAAATATAAGTTCTAAACCTCAAAACTTAGTAGGGGTATCACTGTCTCCTTGACAACTGCATCCATCATTGCTTAGGCTCTTATGAAACGAGTAATCTTGATGGAAATACTCTACCAACCTGCATCCTGTGTGTAACACACTACACCCGCCAAGCCATGGGGAGTCTTAGTTCTCCTCTTGGTGAAGGTACACTCCGCCAAACTGGTCTCTACTCCCCGGCAACGTACATGCAGGCATTCGGTGTCATTTATACGGAGATTTATGGGTATATTAAACCTTCCTTGTATGTCACGAACACCCCTGCAAACAAAATGAGTGAAAACTGGTGGAAGAACAATTCAACTTTGTGTTTATAACCTTATCACAGGAAGTAAGGCTCTACAGAAAAACTTTCCCCCAAGTGATTTTAAAGACTGTAGAAGACACTAACATGAAAGTAATCTATTTCAGGATTGAAAACACAGCAAGCACTCAGGGAATATTGTTTTCCCAATTTTATTAAGAAGGAATGCTTCCTTTTATTTTGATGTTTCCTTCCCATCAGAGAAGATCATTCCTGGCTTCTCCTTGTCATGTTATTTTGTTTATTCAAAAAGACAGTGAGTTGTCTCGATCAGAGGATTCTGGAAGTATACATCAGTAAATGGCAGTACAGATATATCTTTTCTTTTGAGGAGTCTTCACACCCGCTCCTGCTTTGGAAGCCTTATGTGGTTGATCTCATTATTGCTTAAGATCATATCCAGTGGATGGGCATGACCCCTTGGAAGAGGGGCCACCCACCCATCTCAAGAATTGTAACCGAGAATTGTTCCTGTCTAAAGGAAATACAGGGACAAAGAGTGGAGCAGAGACTGAAGGAAAGGCCATCTAGAGACTGCCCCACCCATCCCATCTGTACACACCAAACCCAGACACTATTGCTGATGCCAAGAGGCGCTTGCCGATAAGAGCCTGATATAGCTGTTCCCTAAGAGGGAACAGTGCCTGATCAATACATATGCAGATGCTCACAGCCAATCATCAGACTGAGCACGGGGACCCCAAAGGAGAATTTAGGGGAAGGATTGAAGGAGTTGAAGGGGTTTGCAATCCCATAGAAAGAACAACAATATCTACTAACCAGACCCCTTGGAGCTCCCAGGGACTAAATCACCAACCAAAGAGTACACATGGAGGGACCCATGGCTCCACCTGCATATATAGCAGAGGCTTGCCTTATCTGGCATCAATGGGAGGGGAGGCCCTTGGTCCTGTGGAGGCTTGCTGCAATGCACCAGCATAGGGGAATGCTAGGGCAGTGAGGTGGGAGTGAATGGGTGGGTGGGTGAGGGAGCACCCTCATAGAGGCAGGGGAAAGGGGGTTAGGAGGTGGGGGGTTCATAGAGGGGAAACTGGGAAGGGGGATAATATTTGAAATGTAAATAAATAAAATAACCAATGAAAAAAAAGAAAGGGGGGGGGACTTGGGAGGTCAACTGTTTGAACTCTAACATCTCATTTGACTTTTACAATAAACTATGCCTTTGAACCTTGATAGTATTAAGGCTGTATTTTGGCATCTCTTTGGAGATTAATTTTTGTTGTCGATTTTGACATTCTCTTTAGGAAATCACAGTGCTAGCTGTGTCTGTGATAAGGAATATTTTCAGAGAGAACTAGTTCATGACAGCTCTGACATAGTGAATTATTTAATCCCTTGGTGTGTTCATAATACGATAGTCTTATTTGAGATGCCAAATGGGTGGAGTCTCATTAGAGGAAGTAGGTCAGTGGGTCATATACTTGGGGGCCACATCTTGTCTCTGGCCCATTTGTCCATTATAAGAATCCTTTTGCTACACGTTTTTATCACTATGACAATCTGCCTCACCTCAGACCTAGGATTAATGGACTCAGTCATGACAGAGGGAGCCCTCGGGAACTGAGAGGAAAAATACGTATTTTCTGTTGTTAAGTTTCTCTCCTACACAGTTTTTGTCAGGGCAATGCAAAAAGTAAGTAATACAATACTGTTCTTTGACTTCTCAGTTTGTTCAAAATGTGTGACGAGAACCTTTCTTGGTCTCCCAACAGCCCAGAAACAAAGACTCACAGCGAGCAGTTACTCTAGGGTACTTCGTTGTTTCCAGCTTCTCATTAGGGAAAAATGGATTAAAATGAAAAGTTGAGCAAAGATGCATCAGAAATGGAAATAGCCATAAAATACTAATTTAATGTAAGTAACAGATTAACTAGAATGAAAAGCAAATAGAGAACACAAGAGGGTATTTCTAGTTTCTGACTCCATAATGAAGATATAAAATAGTCATATGAAAAAATCCACTGGGGGACAATTTGAGGAATAAAGACTATGAAAATTTTCACATGTAAAAATTATAGAAAATATAATAAGTGGGGCTGGGCTGTAGCTGGTGGGTTGGGTTTTGCCAAGCATGTAGAGCATTGGATTTCGTTCCCAGCACTCTGTCAGCTAAGTGTGGTGGCACAGGCCTATAATCAAAGCATTTTTAGAGGTAGTGGCAGACATAAGTTGAGGGTCATCCTCTGTTCCATGTTGAGTTTGAAGCTAGCCTGGGCTACAGGAGACCCTGCCCCAAAACCAAAGCAGAGAAGATATATTAAATTCCAACAATCCTCACTGGCTGAAATCAGAGAAGTCTGTCCATGAACTTAGGAAATTTATGGGAAAAAAAATACCAGGGAATTAAAGACCAAGATTTTTTTTTTTTGGTTTTTTTTTTTTCAAGACAGGGTTTCTCTGTGTAGTCCTGGCTGTCCTGGAATTCACTCTGTAGACCAGGCTAGCCTCGAACTCAGAAATCTGCCTGCCTCTGCCTCCCAAGTGCTGGGATTAAAGGCATGCGCCACCACTGCCCAGCAACCAAGATTTCTTTTTGGTGGAAATGATAGATTGCCAGCTACAACTATGAAAAATCATAAGTATCCTATAGCTCACCCAAATCATAAAAGGCCCACTTGTGAACTCACAGCAGCTCAGCTCCTGGCACAACATCCACACAAAGATCAAGTCAGTAAAAAAAAAAAAAAAAAAAAAAAAGAACCCAGAGCCCAGAGTGGGTGGGGGAGAGGAGAGACTCATGGGTCCTGGCCCCAAGTTGAGGAGCTATTGTCAATCGATAGTTATCAGGGAAGGAGAATCATTTTTCCTTGGGGGTGTGGCCACTATTCATGTGCCAGTGAATGGCTCTCCACCCATGCACATACTGCCAGCATTGAAAGGACTCTGGGTTATAAAAGGTGAAAGAAAAAAAAAAGGAAAAGGAAAATACATGGTGCTGGGAGGAAGGAATTACTAAGGAAGAAGATAATGCAGAGATAATGTGGAAGAATGTTACCAAAATATATTATAGCCTTGTACGAATCTCTCAAAGAGTAGAATTATATATAAAAGAATATATTTAAAGAAAAGAACGAAAGGGAAAGATTTGAGTAAAACAGTTAACTTGCTTATTGTAACAGATATCTGTTTCTTAGATCTCTGAATATAAGTATTTAAAATAAAAAAATCAAATTTCAACACATATTTTAAGATGATAACCACATAGGGACAATTTATAATAACAATATAGTTAACTAGGAAATGAACAAGCAATAGTTAATCAGAAGCAAATGAATTTGTTCATTTGTAAAGCACAGAAGAAACTTCAAAACTGCATCCAAAAGGAAATCATGTTGGAAAATTAGGATTTGTTATGAATCGAACCATAAATAAAGCGTCACATATGGAAACCAATAGAGTACAGATGAAGCATTTCCAGAGGGGAAACTTTACCTCACATACTTCCGGTAGTAAAGCAAGAGCATCTGCAAATGGTTTAAGTATTCAAAGAAGTCAAAAGCAGGCTTGGGGTGAATTGCTTCACGGGCATGAGGCCTAGGCTCCATCCTAGGACTGTCTCTTTCAGTAAAAACTAATAATAATAAAAGAGGGGACTTAAGAAGGAAAGGGGAAGGCTGGTGAGATGGCTCATTGGTTAAGAGAACTGACTGCTCTTCCGGAGGTCATGAGTTCAAATCCCACCAACTACATGGTGGGCCACAACCATCTGTAATGAGATCTGATGTCCTCTTATGAAGTGTTTGAAGACAGCTACAGTGTACGTACATATAATAATTCCATATAATAAATAAGTAAAAACCTTCGGGCAGCTCAGCTCTTGGGAGCAAGAAGAAGGGAAGGGGGAATCTAGTTAAAGATAACAGTAAAGAGTAAGGATGTAGAAGTAAGAGCATTTGCAAGTACAAAACCAAGACTAATCAGACACCTCATGAAAAGTGGATGCCATTCTAGATGCATAAAAACAGACAGTCAGCAGTGTATGTGAGGTGTGAGCGTCTCCACAGGATTCCACTCCGACAGGCTCCCTGTGTTCAGCAGGGCTTTCAGCGCTGGGCTAACTTGGACATTCAGTTTCCACAACAGTGCTGTGAGGTGTTAGCACGCTCAGGTTACATAAAAGACACTGTAGAGATTAAGCAGTCGAAGAGAAAACAGTTGGAGATTACTGGTGAGGCACTCACAGTGGAAATCCAAGGTCGAGGCAGGCCACATTGGCCTCTGTCATGCTCCAGCTATTTTTACATATGAACATTTTCTCATCTTGGTCCACAAGTTTGACTTGAACAATTCCCTCTGTGTCTCTGTTTCCATAAATTAAGGAAACATTAAACTTTCCTGATAAAAAAACCAAAAGGATGGATAATATTTCAGTATTTATTTTCTCTCCTTTTCACTTATCTTTATTAAAATACCTAATTTCAAGTTAACTTTGAACATCATAGTCATAATGATTTTAGCAAACGATACGCTACTATTTTGTGAGAGCTAATTCTCACATCAATCCTTAGAGACTGTTATACCTCAATCTAATGGTATTCCACTTACCCATGTGGTGAACTGGAATTTGCTTTACTAACTGTACTGGTTTGAATGGGGCAGGTTCAAAAGCTCATGCCAGACCCAGTTAATCTCTCTCTGTTCCTTTCTCTCCCTTCTTCCTTCCCTCCCTCCCCCTTTCTGTGTGCGGGTGCGTGCGTGCGTGCGTGCGTGCGTGCGTGCGTGCGTATGTGTGTGTGTGTGTGTGTGTGTGTGTGTGTGTGTGTGTCAGCATAGGCCATAAAAGAGTTTTGAATCTCCTGCACAGAAACAAATTGTAAGCCACCCAACACTGGTACTTGGGGTCCAAAATCTGGTACTCTGGAAAAACAAGGAGCTCTCTTAACTGCTGAGCCATGGCTCCAGCCCCCTCCTAGCCCCCTCCTGAATACTGAATGGATGGCCTGGTGACTAATCCTTTTAACCAAGCAGAAGCAAGATTGGGGAGATAGATCCCCAAGGGCTGAGCAGCAAAGAGCACCAAAGACTGTTCTCAGACCTGTGGCGATCACTTCAATCACTACGATCTAAAAACATCTTATAAACAATGTGTCAACTCCCTACACCGGGTTGCTAAATTGATTGTGGGTGGTAAAAGTTGGTAAAAGTTTCCTGAAAGCACACACAAAAGTTAATTAAAACTCAAATTTACAGCTAGCTGCTGGTGGCGCTGGATTAATCCCAGCGATCAGGAAGCAGAAGTGGGTGGATCTTTATGAGTTTAAGACAAGTCTAGTCTACAAAGAGAATTCCAGGATAACCGTGGCTATACAGAGTATCCCTGTTCTTAAAAAAAAAAAGAAATGTAATGAATCTAAGGTGTTTATGGCAGTGCACGGCCACATTGCTTCACGTGACATCACTACAGCCTTGGCTCTGAACACATAACACGCTTCACTGAGCATGCAACACGCCATGCAGTGCGAATGAACGCAGCCAGAAGTACTTTGACTCAGATCCAAGACTACTGTACTTTTTCCCTCTCCTGTATGTAAAAAGCTTTTTAAAAATTATTTATCTAAGGTATATGAGCACATCTAATGTATATGGTCCTTGACACACCAGAAGAAGGCACCAGATCCCATTACAGATGGCTGTGAGCCACCATGTAGTTGCTGAGAATCGAACTCACGACCTTTGGAAGGGCAGTCAGTGCTCTTAACCTTGAGCCATCTCTCCAGCATTGTACAAAGCTTTTTGATGATACAAAATCTT
Organism: Rhabdomys pumilio; assembly: GCA_030674055.1. NCBI lineage: Eukaryota > Metazoa > Chordata > Mammalia > Rodentia > Muridae > Rhabdomys > Rhabdomys pumilio. Next base: position 27,465,412 of record JANHMN010000001.1, read on the forward strand.
AATGATTTAATTACAGGAAACAATGACTTCTAAAATTTTCCTGCCATCATTTTTCAGCACATGAGCCGAAGATCGGTGTGCATCTTCGGATTGTATTGTATCAGAATGTTTGAATTTTTAAAAAATTGCTGTTTGAGTTCTTGATTTCAGTAGTGTAATTTTTTTTAAAAACAATTAAGTGAATTTTGGATTGAGATCAGGACAGAATTTCCAACAATTTCTGAAGTGGTCTCATAAACATACATCTGTCATGTTGTACTATGTATTTATGTGAAGCAAAATTCTCAGTTCTAATGGACTCTAAAATCAAAATATTGGAAAAGCACTGGTGATTATGTTCTACAGTGTCAAATAATCAGGCAAGAATTAACTCCTGTAAAAACAAGCACATCCATGTGCCCTTGCTTCTCTGTGGGTTCTTCTTTTTCCTACCATTTATCCCTCCAGGTTTCATCTCTATCACAATATTGGAGAGAAAGAAGGACTGAGAGGGGAAGAGGGAGAGCCCTGAATCTAGTTTTTTTCTAATTTCTTTTTTGAGCATGATTACTAACAAACCGCACCCAACCCCCCTGAACAACCAACAACCATTCTGGGCCCTTAGCACTTATAGACCTCTGAAAAGTTCCCAGAATTCCAAACACCACACAATCACAGAAACTACCTGCAGCTGGCAAAACCACGCCTCTGCTAGAGCATGAGACAAATCAGAGTCAGCTGCTGCAGAGAGTCGGAAGTAGCCCTGTATCCCCATACCTGAGATATTTTCAGAGTTACTTTAAAATTTCCTGGGTGGAAGGGGGTGGGTCATGAATGGGACAAAGTTTAAGAAGCCATTGTCTGAAGAATTTTAAGTTGTCGTTAGAATATTTTACAACTAAAGCATTTAGTGACCGAAAGGATGGTGTATCACTGCCTTCTTGTTCGAATGGCTTGCTTACGCATGTCTCTCCTACCTTCAGCCGTGCATGTTCCATTATTTGAGAACTTTATCTCTGGGTGAAGACATTCGAAACTCTTCTGGTGACAGTATGTTGGGTAGCTTCTTCCATTAGTGGCGCACACTGGGGTGCCAGCCTTTGGGCACTGGTAAGGGAGTTTGCAGATACAGGTTCCCTCGATGCATTTCTGCCATGGCAGGCAGAAGACTTTGTTACAGGAGCGATGCGTGTATTTTCGCAGTAAGCATTTCTGTTCAACCAGATCCTCCTGAGGTGGACCTGATGCTGGCGTGGTCTGTGAAGAGAGAATAACCAATGAAAGTTTTCTGTGCTCTCGGAATGGGAGGAAATGAAAGAAAAGAACAAGATGTGCCTAGCCAGCAGCACAGGTGAGGGTATGGCCTGTGGTTTTGTGAATCAGACAACCTGACTCCCAGCCCCCAGTTCTGGGTAGGTTATACTCATAGAATGTGAGTGTTCTCATCTGCACAGTGAGGGTGATCGCTCCTACTCATTGCAATTTCATTCTAAGGATTAGAAGCACTATCACTAATGTTTGTCAGGTTTCAGGAACACAGTTAATTGAGCTATTATAAGGAGACTGGGATAAAAGTGTGCCTCTAAGGCCAGAAGGTGGAGCCAATTAAGCATTCTTCCCCAGCCCCCCCCTCTCCCTATTTAACTCAGGTCTGCCCTGAGTTTCACAGGGGTGGGGGTGTGTGCATCCAGATCAATGAATCCTGGTGCCATGGTAGGTACAGAGTAACAAACTAGATGCGGAATATGTCTAATGGGATGAATTTGATGCTTGTCATTTATTAATTCTGTTATTAAATGCAAAAGTGTTCAATGAACTACTAGTACATGTAAAATGATGTGAAGATGAGTGTGACTGTCTATCTTATAAGTACTTGATGATAACGAGATAGGGACATACAGTATATAACAGATTAGTGTTACACAAGGCAGAGGGTGTGTGGAGTAAATGCGCTGCAAAGACAACACAGTACTTTAGGAGAATCAGGGTGGAGCATGTCTTCCTAGGTCTCTTAGAAGTAGCAGCACATGAGGAAGGCTGTGAGTAGTGTGGCTGGAACGCAGGGGGTTCCTCTAGGCAGAAAGTTAGGCATGGCAGCTGCAGCTACAGTGACTCATTAAAGGCCTTCTCCATGGTTCCTCACGGCATGGCCCCAATGACAAAAGAAAGTCCATGAGTTTTACAGGCTTTATTTTCATGGCAGATGGTAGCTGGATCTGGATGCACCCCCCCTTCCTCCCAACCCCAGGACAGACCTGAGTTAAATAGGGAGGGAGAGAGGGAGGGGCTGGGGAAGAATACTTAATTGGCTCCACCTTCTGGCCTTCAGGCATCTCATTAGTATGTAAATCTCTCTAGGGCCTGAGGCCTGTTCCTCATGACTGTTGACCATAGACCTCTCTGTAGGAGTGGTTGTTGGAAGGCTGAAGCTAAATGAAAAGAACCAGGGCCCTGGAGCAGAGCCCAACTCCTGCCGTCCAATAAGGTTCCAGGGTTCCAAGCTTATGCTCGACCAAGCACCCAGCTGCTTCTCACAGTCCACCGCCCCACAGAAGGCCAGGATGAACAGGCTGGCACTAGAAGAAGGAACACTACACAATACATACTCAGTTTAGCAAGCAGTCCTAACCCTCGAGTGAATATCACTGAGTGCTGCAGATAAGCAGTCACTGGCTATGAACCTGGGGTAACAGAGGCCGTAAGAGTAGAACGTGATGGTGACTTTGAAAAGTATTGGGCAGGGTGAGACAGGATCCAGTACTTTCATCCGTGTGGAAGGTCAGGGTGGGTTTCATGGGGAGTAGTGGATGATGCTTCCCCTCCTCCTGCACTACCAAGGACCATTTGATATATGTGTATCAAATTCCACTAATGGCTGGGCGGTGGTGGCACACACCTTTGATTCCAGCACTTGGGAGGCACAGGCAGGCAGATCTCTGTGAGTTCAAGGCCAGCCTGGTCTACAGAGTAACTTCTAGGACAGTCTGGGTTACACAGAGAAACCCTGTCTTGAAAAACAACAACAAAAATTCCTTTGATGACCAATCTTTCCCATGAATTTATTCTCCATGTTTTTGTGTGATGTATTTTTTAAGGATATGCCATTAAAATTATTTTCAAAAATAAAGTGATGAATAATATCACAAAAGATTAATTTTTAATTATTAAAGTGTTTATGTCTTTAAATTTTTTAAATTCGAAATGTATTTATTTGTATAGCAGTGTGATTATAAAAAAATAAATTCATGTACCTTAGAATACATTTGTGTTGTGTAACATTATTCCTGGAAAGACAAAGATGTATACAAACATCTACTCACCCCAAACAGAGAACCAAGAACACACCAAAGTGAACATACCACCAAAGTCCAATTTGGTGAGCCAATGGGTTGTCTGAGGGGCTACTTACAGAAACAGAAATGACCCAAAGAGTGCTATATCACCAGAAGCCCATCCAGCACGTGTGACGGGCCATGGAAGCTGGAACATACTGCATAGCCAAAGAACAAAGTAAGCGCTTGTTAAAGTCTTTCTACTGCTGGCTAGCTGTATGATCTTCAGCAAGTAGCTTTTCCCTTCTCATCCTGTTTTGATTAAATAAATGTTCTCAGTTACCAAGGATCAAAATGAGGGAAGACAGAACATTGCTAATTATTAAATAGGTAGATAGGTGGGCAGGGAGGTTCTGGGTCAGATCAAACTAGCTTTTTCCAATTGATTTGCTATGGTTTATTCCCTGGCTGCCAAGAAACTCTTTCTGAGGATTTTTACCTCTCTGGAAAGTGACTGGGTAATCCTTGTAGATGGGCTATGCAGCCTTTCTTTTCTATAAATTCATATAAATTCCTACCTCCAGTCTCACCCTGCTGTCATTTAAAATGACCCAACAGACTAAATGCATTGGGCCAGGTCTAAAAATGCTCTGAATGGAGATAGATAGATAGATAGATAGATAGATAGATAGATAGATAGATAGATATAGAGATATATTCATTCTTTAGACTTCTGGGAAGGGGGGTCAAATATTTGCTCCCTCTGGAGAGGTTTTGGCTTTGTTAGCTATGTGTGCTTATGTGCTATATCTACTGAAATAAATCTTGTGAACTGCAAACTTCTGGGGCTCTAATCTTTAACTTGATGGAGAAACAGACCACAGAAAAGCTAACAGGCAAGAAACTGAAAGCATACAGGAGAAGGCATAAATAAACATTCCACATCTTGTGCAAATAGTGACATGATGACGATTGTGACATGAGGCACATAGCTCTGATTTTCATTTCATTCCTTAGCTGTGCCTCTCTCTAGGGGCAAGATGTAGATTGGTACACTTGAACTCTGGGATTGGCCATGTGACTTTAGTTAGCCAATGGGAAGTTGACCACCAAATATAAGAGAGAGGCCCTTCCCAGCTGATCCATCACAGATCAGCTTGTCCCTGTCCAGTCTAAAGATTTGTATACTAAATAAGGTTATATATCAATGGGATGTTGAGGCAAGTTAATTACTATGGCATTATCCAACTGCCACAATGATTTCCTTGGAAAACATTAAGGATAAAAAAAGAACGGTGTACTGGCTGGTTTTGTGTCAACTTGACAAAAGGTGGAGTTATCACAGAGAAAAGAGCCTCCCTTGAGGAAATGCTTCCATATGTAAGGCACATTCTCAATTAGTGATGAAGTGTGGGAGGGCCCATTGTGTGTGGTGCCATCCCTGGGCTGGTAGTCCTGGGTTCTATAAGAAAGAAAGCTGAGCAAGCCAGGGGAAGCAAGCCAGTAAGTAATGTCCTTCCATGGCCTCTGCATCAGCTCCTGCTTCCTGACCTGCTTGAGTTCCAGTCCTGACATCCTTTAGTGATGAACAGCAATGTGGAAGTGTATGTTGAATAAACCTTTTCCTCCCCAGCTTGCTTCTTGGTCATGATGTTTGTGCAGGAATAGAAACCCTGACTTAAAAAAAAGATTAAAGGAAGAAGAAGGAGGGGGGTAGAATATAAAGTTTTGTCTCTTTTTCTGGATGAGTCATTTGGATAGCAAGAGTAAACATCCGTATCACAATTCTTCCCAATGGAAGAGTGTTTGGCCTACTATAACGTAATTCCTCTCATTGTGGTCTTCAATTATGCATTTTCTCATTGGTTTGATTGATCCAGTCGGTTTGCCCCATCCTTAGGTGAGAACCGTTTCTGATGGAAAGTGATGGGCCAGATATCCCCAACTTCTTACCCAGCAAATGTTCTGCTTAGACTGAAAAGTAGGATGATTATTAGTCCCTAATAATGAATTGTTTCAAGCTACATAGAAAATTCAATAGTCTTTATCAGTTTTGGTTGGGACTTTTTTCTTATTATTTTTTAAAAATAAATATCCCTCCTTTCCCAGACTCAGGATACAGTTGGAGCTGGTGGGAAGATGGCTGCACAGTCTAGGCAAGAGGGAAGTGTCCTGCATGTGCATCTCAAAAAATAGAAAATACTATTTTGAAATCAACTTTATTATTTTGTTTTGGGGATAAAAAAGATCATTGGCCTAGTTAGTTTTTGTGGCTCTTCAGAAGTCAGGGTCAGTAGTATATGAGTGAGGACAAAGTTTGCTCTCCAGTCCTCCCTGAGCACTGTAATTTGCATCTAATTGCCCAAGAGCTGAACTCACAAAGAAGCCATTTAACCTGTTCCCCAGGTCTCACTACTATAAATAATACTGCAGTGAATTTCCTTATTAATGCACAATTGCCACAAATGCTCCTTCCATCTGTCAGACATGTGCTTGGTTTTGCAATCACAACTCTAAAGAACAAACAGCGTTAATACTGGAAGGTATTACTCCGTTTTTTTCAACAGAGATTTTCTCTTCTTCCTGCTTGTGATTCAAGGTGCAAATTCTCAGCCTTCTGTCCGTGCTGCTGTGCCCACTACCTTAAGTCCTGTTGCCATGCCTCTACTCAACCATCATGGACTTCTTTCCTTTGGGAACTGTAAGCCCCAATAAACCCCTTCTTTTATAAATTGCCTTTGTCATGGAGTATTGTTTGTTTGTGAGACAGGGCCTCACTATGTAGTTTTGGCTATCCTGGAACTCACTATGTAGATGAAACTGGCCTTGAACTCACAAAGATCTGCTTGCCTCTGTCTCCCAGCTGCTGGGATTAAATGTTTACAACACCACACTCTATGGTTATGATGTCTTATTGCAGCATCAGAAAAGTAATTAATACAAGTCTCAAGGCAAAGCAGCTTGAATAAACAGATGAATAAGAACATATTGAGGTCCTTACAGAATTCTTAGGATTGTTAAAGCAAATAGATCATACATAGATATTGATCCAAGGACAACAAAAACTTTGAAATGACGAAACTGAAGCTGATTTTCACTAGTGTTCTAGTTTGGTTTCTTTTCTTATGATAAAACACAAAAACAACTTTGGCTTATAGATTACAGTCTACCACTGAACAAAGCCAATTCAGGAACTCAAGGCAGGATCCTAAAGAACTGACTCACAGACCATGGTGAACAAACACTTCCTGCTGGCTTGCCCAGCTACCTTTCTTTTAACAGCCCAGGAACACCTGCCCAAGGGACAGCACCTCCCACAATGCACTGGGCTCTTCCTCTCAATCATCAATCAAGATAATGCCCCACAGACCAATTTATTGGAGTCAATTCTACAACTGAGGGTTCCTCTTCCCAGGTATGTCAAGTTGACAACCAAGGCTAGCCATAGTTGGCCAGAGTATTCCAAATACACAAAATAAAGAATAAGAGTTAGGTGAAGCTCTGGGGATACATATTCTCAACTGAAAAATTGCCTGTAACACTTTCAGGAGCAAGGCCTAGGTTTGGGAAAGGAAGAAGCATCAAAAGATCACCATTTTGCGACCCACCACAAGGAGTAACCAGATCTAAGATAGGAAACCCTGCTCCAGTCTCCAGATTGGATGGGGCACCTACTGTGGAAGCAATCCAATGCACCTTCTGCAAGCAAACTATTAAAAAAGAAAAAATGGATGCCCCTACCTACATAGAACTTTAAAAGATTTTATTTTTTAAACATGTGTATGTGTACATGTAGTTGTGTATATGTGTACATCAATGCAGATGCCTGTGGAGACCAGAAGATGGCATCTGATCCCCTGGAGCTGGAGTTAGAGGTGGTTGTGAGCCACCTGATGTGGTTACTGGGAACTGAACTCAGGTGCTCCAGAAGAGCATTGAGCATTCATAGTTTGTGAGCTATGTATCCAGCCCTGCATAGAGTTCTTGAAGAGGATAGATGTCTTAGTTAGGGTTTTATTGCTGTGAACAGACACCATGACCAAGACGACTCTTATAAATGACAACATTTAATTGGGGCTGGCTTACAGGTTCAGAGGTTCAGTCCATTATCATCATGGTGGGAAGCATGGCAAAGATCAGTCAAACATGTCCTAGAGAAGGAGCTGAGAGTTCTACATATTGATCCAAAGGCAGCAGAAGGAGACTGGGACAACACTGGACATCGCTTGAGCATATACAAGACCTCAAAGCCTGCCTCCACAAAGACACACTTCTTCCAACAAAGCCACACCTCCTAATAGTTCTGCTCCCTATGGGCCAAGCATTCAAACACAGGAGTCCATGGGGGCCCTTCCTATTCAAACCTCACAGTGTAAAATGAATAGTTCAGCAAATGCAGGGATTCATGTTTGTGATCAAGAATGAGTCCTGCAGCTCACACTGACCCCACTGTCAGAGCTTCCTTCATGGATCCCTGGCAACTAGGATGAGGACAGACACACTGTTGGATTTTCTCATTGGCACATGGCCGACTACTTGATTCTGAATATAAGCTTCCCAAACTTTCTGGAAAGACAAAGGTTCAGGAGAAACCTTAAAAATATTATTTTCTTACTTCTTAGACTGTCAAATGAGAAACACATACTAAAAGAATCATTTCCTACACGTGCTGAATGTTCTGTTCAATTGTTGGGATGAGATTTATTGGAATCTATGTCAGAGTAATCCTGAAGAATGGACATCTAACGACCACCAGAACAGACTTGTGTCCTCTAAGATGAAACAAGCCAAAGAAACCTTCTAAGAGGCAAGGCTGGACATGTGAACAGCTGGGAGTCTGGGATGGGGAGAAAGGAAGACTACATAAACATTTACATTTGTCTCATACCACGAATTCCAAATTTGAGGCCATAGCCACTGGAATAACATACTAAGAAAAGTATTGAACTTCTACTCTCTACCTTTCTTGTATATGACCTCAGTTATCCTTTCTGGTTCCACTTAACATCCAATTTTACTAGTACAAAAGCCAAGACTGGGGACATTAGCCAGGTTGTGGAAGATACTGACCCAGTGGTGTCAAACCATAACTCACCATCTGGACTAGAGATTTCAATTCTGGATATCAAAGATGCTTTTTTCCCCTTTCATACAATCATAATGTCATCCCGAAAAAAGTCACATATACTAAAGAACTTTTGTGTGATTGTATCCAGACAGCCAAATGAGTGGGTGAGTTTATTCCAGCCATCTGACTCTAACAGGCCTGGCAACCATAGGGTGTTCACAGTAGGGAGTGGTTCTATGGAACAAGAACTTGTAAAGATGAGTATGTAGTGGTATTATGTCAAACAACAATGGTAACAGGAGCCCCTTGGCATAGAAGATGGAATTTATAGACTCAACTGGGTAAGAACAGGAGAGCACAAAATATGCTTTTTCGGGGTTCATTCCCAGGAAATCATTGTTGGTGTTGTTGGTTGTAGTCAAATCCAGGACCCAGCACATGATAAACACATTCTCTAACACCAAACTACACGCCAAGCCCTATGGAACAATTTGGAACGAGAGGGACTGTTAAATACTTAAGAGGGAGACATTGAACATGCAAGCTTCAGATTTATCAGAAGTTGTCCTGGGGTTGGTGGTTATTGTCTGTGACAACAGATATCAAGTTATATTTGTCTGTTCAAGGGTGCAATAGAGCAAATCAGAAAGCAAAGTCAATGGCCAGGCCTGGGAGGACCCAGGCTCCTCCCAAAAGGACCCTGATTGCTGATTCTTGGGATTTCACAAATATTGTCTAGGAATGCTCCAAAAGGGCATGGGAATATTTCTCGGCGGGTAAAGTGCTTTCTGTGCAAGCAAGAATGCCTACCTGATTTTGGAATCTTAGAACCGATATGGAAGCCAGACATGACGACATGACAAAAGACCCTGTCTCAAAAGGAGAGCGATTGAAGAAGATACATGAAGTTTGCCTTCAGTTCTCTCAATGTGTTCAAATGGGTGAGTACACATATATAGACCACACACAGCACACACAAGAATGTTCCAACCAATGGGGGTTTGATTGGAGTTCTCCCTACTCCCAGACCCTTAGAAGGTTGGGTCTCTTATATAACACAGAAGATGAAGTGCTCGTCTATGAACTGGCTTTGAAGGATGTGATAAGTCAGACACTCCAGAGTGTACAATATGATGCTCCCATAGTAAAGAATAACATTATAGGACTGTTCAAAAGGTGGCTAAGGGATACATAGGCATGGACCAAAAGCAACCCAGAGGCTCCCCTCAGAGCAAAAGGAGTTTAGTTCAGGGGCACTAGAGCTGGAGAATATTGGCAATTTTTTTTGGCAGACTTACTTTATTATAATGCCCAGAGCCACAGGTGACTTTATGTACTTAGTAGTATTTGTGGATACTGTGGTTGGGTAAAAACTTTGTTCTTTGAGTCTGAAAGGTTTTTTTTGAAACTGTTAAAACCTTACTGAAGTTCAGGCTGTGTCAAAGTGGCAATGGAGGAGCCTTCACGACAAAACTAAAGACGAGATGTACTTGGTGGCTCAGGCTTTCATCAGGAATTACATACTACACGGTGACCTCGATCCACTGGCCAGGTGGAAGAGAGTCATAGTCTCTGTTTGGATCTAAAGGTTCATGTGTTGAAGCCTTGGTTCCCAGCTTATATTGTGAGAGGAAACTTTTAAATGGAGCCTAGTAGAAGGAAGTGATGCCACAGGAAGTAAGTTAATATTTTTAAAGGAGACATCAGAGCTGTTACCTATCCCTGTTGTTTTGTTTTCTGGTCTTCATGATGTGAAGGGGTCTCCTCTCCCACACAGTCCTGCTATGATGTAACCGTGTGGTCACAGTCCCCAAACAGCATTTCCTGACAACTAGAGACTAAGATACCTGAAACTTTGGTCCAAAATAAAACTTTTCTCCATATAAGTTGATTAACTTGGACATTGTTTTTCATAATGAAAAACAGATACTTTTAAAAACAATTCAGTGTGTCTGGAAGACACTTTGACTTGAGCCAAGGCCTTGTCAGTTGTCTTTCTTGCAGAGGGGTCCTCCACAAATGGTCCAAATGAGCCCTTATGAAATGGGAGACTTGGAGGGAACTTGAAAGTGACAAATACTGTCAGGTATGCATAATCACTGAGAACCAGTCTCACTGCTACACAACAAGGCTGCTTCTAGCAGCTGATGTTTCGATGTTTCCTACAGATGGTCTCCTCACAACTTCTGCCCCTAAGCTGGGTCTTTATGCTATTTAGGAAAACCAAGCCTTGCACTCAGCTCCATTATCCCTGGGCTAGACTTTATGAAGTGCTCCTGATGGGGCCAGTTCCTTGGTGGGACTGAAAGATGTCAAGCCACAGAGCCATCACATATGAGTTAAGTTTATCTTGCACAAGTTAAGACCCCATCTGTAGGAACATTATAGGAAAAGGAAATTGCTTTGGAAAACATCAGGGCTGAAATCACCCAAACTTTGATTGGCTTCAAACTCTACATATTGATTTCTCTAAATGAGGGAGTGAATTCCTGATTGATCTCAGGTCACACTGCTCAGAATACTCTGCTGAAGCTAAGTACATAATGAATGAATAATGACCTGTTGGATAATCTACTGGGTCTATTGCTTAGTCAATGGGGATGGTCTTCTAATACTAACTCACTACCCACATAGTTCCAAATGGACCCCATGTTCCAAATAGTTCCAGGCAGTCTCACCCCCTGACTCAAGTCTATACCCTGGTCCACCCCCTTACTCAAGTCTATACCCTGGTCTGGTAGGATGTAGCTCAAAATCAATCCTTAACCTGAATCTCTAAGCAACGAGAGATGAGGAAGGGCAAGGGTGGGAGGACCTTACCCTGAGGAGAATCTAGGAGACAACAATAAACCCTAAGCCACTCTAGACTTAAGCCCATGCCTACTTTTAGTTATTTGCTGTAGTTCAGCCTCCGACGCATGGCTAGCATGGTGACTGTGGGAAGCGTTAGATTATGTATGCACAGACCAAGTGTTTCCTAACTTCCAATCGCCTGCTGCAACCCTCAGCTGTGACCAGCCCAGAGCCTTCCCTCAGAGGCAAAGACTAGTTCCCCTGTCTCCAGTTGGCTGCAATGTGAGCAAGCTCTCTCTTGCAATCTGCTGTTTCTGTGACCAGCATATTGCAAAACAGATGGGTCACTCTGATGGGACAGATTTATTTACCTGGGGGACAAGTCGTCCTTAAAAATACCTACTTCCTGTCTGCCTGAAAGGGCTGCAGTAGATCATTCTCACCAAATATCAAATCAAACCTGGAAGCATGGATCCAGCATTAATCTCACTTGTTCCGTAGTCTCTTGCTGACCTCTCACTGAAGTTATTTGCCATTTGGTATTTTTTTTTTTAACCATTTTGGCACTTAGCTGTATAGAGATATTTTACAATCCTTTTCTTTACAATAGTATTTAAATGATACATATTTAGGAGAAAATTACTACAAATTTTGATCTTTCATGGACCAGCGATATGTGACAGCATCCTATTGAAAGAAGGGACATGACTCCCCATCAGCCACAAGATCATAAGGTGAGCAATACCGTCTTGCCAGGATGCCCTAGACATTGTGTTTTGATGCCCTGACACGGATACAAAATGCCCAGTACTCAGAACAATATTTAGCAAATTCCATATTATAATTCGTGCTTCATAAAATGGGCTTTTATTGAGTGATTTTGCCCAACTCCAGGGCAATGCGCTTTGAGCATGATTAGGTTCGAGTAGGCTACACTATGGAGGTCAGCTACGTTACTACATTCACACTTTCAATGTATACTGGGTTCAGCAGACGGCGACACCATTGCAAGTAAAGAAAATCCTTACGATCCCGGAATAGTCCCCTTGTTTTGCATTTTCAAATGTAATTTACATCTTGCTTGCTGTTTTCCCTCTGACATATTTAATCATCTTTCTACAATTTCCTTAAAAGGATACAGAAGGAAGAATCCGTCTTATCGTTTCCCTGTCACTATATGTCACATGCAGAAGCATGGTGATTTACTGATTTAATAGAACGGTACATTATAGCAATGAATCAATAAAGTTCAACTCAATGTTTATGCAACGTACAATGTACAAGCATATTTAAAAAACTATTTCCTTAAACGCCTTTTACCAAGATATTAATAGGGAATATCTGCTACTCTGCATTCGCACTCTTAACAATTGACCTGATGCAATATTTAAGTCTATATCGCGTCTTTTGAGAATTTTCCTATATTTTTATAATCATTAAAGTGTCCGTGAAAAAGACTTTTGGTAAAAATCGCATCACTCACCCTGGAAGAACTCAAGTGGAGATACAAGAGTAGCAGGATAAGATGAGCGAGCTTCATGCTGGAGGAGTGCGGGGCTGTGACTTTCCACCGGACACTCTTGTCCATTCCAGATACACTCTTGATATTTAATGTTTAACCCCTGAAAAAATATTTAAAAAGGAAAGCCTCCTAAAGAGCTTTGTACTTTTGAACTGTTAGAGGATTTGACTACTAGCCAGAGTTTTACCGTAACTGAAACAATTCCCAGTAAATAGCCGAGGCAGGCCACCAATAGGAAGTGTTCACACCAGGGGAGACAGATTGCTCCATCTCCGCCCAGACAATGCCCCGATTCGAATCTGTTTTCCAAGGGACACAGAAAGTACCACCGAAGGGATTTTCCCCCACTTTTGTGTCATTTAGGAAATAAAATTACACTCTTTGGCTTAAGATTGAGAAGAGATTTATGGCAGCCGAAATGTTGCCTGTTTACGTTCTCCAGTTCTCCACAGGGAAGACTCCTGTCAGGCATCAGTGCTCAGGGAAAAAAAAAAGAGAAACCGGGGAGAGCAGAGGGAGAAATGGGACCTCTGTGTGGGTTCAACAAAGCCTTAGCCTACCTGTGAGGCGCTCTGGAGAACTGTCAGTTTCCTGCTTCAGAAGAAGACTGGGTTAATCGCCACACCTTGTTCAGTCAGAGGTGCTGCCCTTTGGTAGAAATACTCACCTGTGTCTTCTGGCTCACAACTTATACCTTTTTGAACTACTTCCGTATATATTTCAAAAGTAGTTCTTCTTCCTGAGAGAAACCTCCCAAGAAGGAGTTATTGGAGGAACCTCATTAACTCAGACAAGACCGTCCGTTCATGTCAAAGCAAAGTTGATGCTTAGCTAAGGTCTCCTCTTCATTAATTCCCTATCCCCTTCCCTCTGAGCTTGACCTCGTGGCTTCAGGGCTTATCTGATGGTATAACCCAGTTTCTTCCAGACATGAGCTGAAGTCCTGGCTTCCATTCTCAGCTCAAAGTTGCTGTTTCTATTTCTTTTCTGTCAAAACAGGCACTCAGGCAGTTACGTGATTCCACACATACTCCTTTCAACCCCCACTGTGATTACAGGAGCTCTGGTTCCCCCTGAGTTATCAGAGCCCTTGCCAAGACCAAGGCTCCACTTCTTTCTTCCTGGTGTCTAGACACAAAGAGACCAGTATACACCAGGAAACAGCTTCAAGTTTCCTTTGATAATGGGATTTTGTTGATACTATTATTTTGAGGCAGAGTGCCAGACTCACAATGTAGCTCGGGCTGGCCTGACCCTTACTGTGAAGACCAGGATTTCCTCAAACTTTTTTAAAACTGGATATTCTATTTACATTTCAGATGTTATCCCCTTACCTCATTCCCCCTGCCCCCGCCCAGGAACCCCCTATCCTACTCCCCCTCCTCCTGCTTCTATGAGGATGTGCCCCTACCCACTCCCTCACTCCCACCTCCCCACTCTTGAATTTCCTTGCACTCCGAGTACAGCCTTCATGGGACAAGGATCTCCTCTCCCACCTATGCCCAACAAAACCATCCTTCCCTACATATATAGCTGGAGCCATGGGTCCCTCCTTATGTGCTCCCAGGCTGGTGGTTTAGACTCTGGGAGCTCTGGTTAGTTGGTATTGTTGCTCTCCTCGTGGGGCCCAAACCCTTTCAGCTCCTTCCGTCTTCTCTCTAATGCCTCCATTGGGAACCCCTTGATCAGTTCAATGGTTATCTGTGAGCACCCGCCACTGTATATGTCAGGGTCTGGCAGACCTCTAAGGAGACAGTTTTATCAGGTTCCTGTCATCATGCACTTCCTGACATCCACATTAGTGTCTACCTTTGGTGACTGTACATGGGATGGATACCCAGGTGGAATGGTCTCCAGACGGCCCCTCCTTCAGTTTCTATTCAACACTTTGTCTCCCTATTTGCTCCCTTGAGTATTTTGTTACTCCTTCAAAGAAAGACTGAAGCACCCACACTTGGTCTTCCTTCTTCATGAGCTTCATGTGGTCTGTGAGTTGTATCTTGGGTATTGTGAGCTTCTGGGCTAATATCCAGTTATCAGTGAGTAAATACCATGTGTGTTCTTTTGTGATTGGGTTACCTCACTCAGGATGATATTTTCTAGTTCCATCCATTTGCCTAAGAATTTCTCGAATTTACTGTTTTTAATAGCTGAGTAATACTCCATTGTGTAAATGTACCACATTTTTTGTGTCTATTCCTCTGTTGAAGGACATCTGGGTTCTTTCCAGCTTCTGGCTATTATAAATAAGGCTGCTATGAACATAATGGAGCATGTGTCCTTGTTATATGTTGGAGCATATTCTGAATATATGCCCAGGAGTGGTATAGCTGGGTCTTCAGGTAATGCTATGTCCAATTTTCTGAGGAACTGCCAGACTGATTTCCAGAGTGGTTGCACCATCTTACAATCCCACCAACAATGGAGTAGTGCTCCTCTTTCTCCACATCCTCGCCAGCATCTACTATCACCTGAGTTTTTGATCTTAGCCATTCTGACTGGTGTGAGGTGGAATCTCAGGGTTGTTTTGATCTGCATTTTCCTGATGACTAAGGATACTGAACATTTCTTTAGGTGCTTTTCAGCCATTCGAGTTTCCTCAGTTGAGAATTCTTTGTTTAGCTCTGTACCCCATTTTTTAATAAGGTTATTTGGTTGTCTGGAGTCTAATTTCTTGAGTTCTTTGTATATATTGGACATTAGCCCTCTATCGGATGTAGGATTGGTAAAGATCTTTCCCCAATCTGTTTGTTGCCATTTTGTCCTATTGACAGTGTCCTTTGCCTTACAGAAACTTTGCAATTTTATGAGATCCCATTTGTCAATTCTTGATCTTAGAGCATAAGCCATTGGTGTTCTGTTCAGGAGCTTTTCCCCTGTACCCAAGTATTCAAGGTTTGAGAGAATTTTATTGAGTATTTTTACATCGATATTCATAAGGGAGATTGGTCTGAAGTTCTCTTTCTTTGTTGGGTCTTTGTGAGGTTTAGGTATGAGCGTGATAGTGGCTTCATAGAACAAATTAGGTAGTGTTCCTTCCGTTTCTAGTTTGTGGAATAGTTTAAAGAGAACTACCTATGTTGCAGTTTCTCTCCTTGTGTTGGAGTTTTTCATCTATTATCCTTTGTAGGGCTGGATTTGTGGGAAGATATTGTGTAAATTTGGTTTTGTCATGGAATATCTTGGTTTCTCCGTCTATAGTGGTTGAGAGATTTGCTGGGTATAGTAGTTTGGGCTGGCATTTGTGTTCTCTTAGGGTCTGTATGATATCAGTCCAGGATCTTCTGGCTTTTATAGTCTCTGGTGAGAAGTCTGGTGTAATTGTTATAGATCTGCCTTCAGTCTTCACTCTAATTCCTCTATTGGGAACTCCATGATCAGATCAATGGTTAGCTGTGAGCATCCGATAACCTTTTTACTTGACCTTTTTCCTTACTGCTTTTAGTATTTTTTCTTTGTTTTGTGCATTTGATGTTTTGATTATTATGTGACTGGAGGAGTTTCTTTTCCCGCCTAGTCTATTTGGAGTTCTGTAGGCTTCTTGTATGTTCATGAACACCTCTTTCTTTAGGTTAGGGAAGTTTTCCTCTATAATTTTGTTGCAGATGTTTACTGGCCCTTTAAGTTGGGAATCTTCACTCTCATCTATACCTATTATCCTTAGGTTTGGTCTTCTTATCCATGAGGAAACCTCCACCTCTGCTTCCAAGGCCACATCTGTCTTGTGCTCATTATGGCAACACTGGGCTGACAGATGGCCGAGTCTGGGTGGTCTCCAATTAGCCTGATCTAGCTGTCTCCTTAGAGGTCTGCCAGACCCTGACATATACAGAGGCGGATGCTCACAGCTAACTATTGAACTGATCATGGAGTTCCCAATAGAGGAATTAGAGTGAAGACTGAAGGAACTGAAAGGGTTTGTGACCCCATGGGGAGAGCAATGATATCAACCAACCAGAGCTCCCAGGGTCTAAACCACCAGCCTGGGAACATGCATGGAGGGACCCATGGCTCCAGCTATATATATAGGGGAGGATGGCCTTGTCGGGCATGGGAGATAGAGGAGGTCCTTGATCCTGTGAAGGCTAGATGTCCCAGCGTGGGGGAATTTGAGGGCAGGGAGGTGAGAGTGGGTGGGTGGGGGCATACCTTCATAGAAGCAGGAGGAGGGGAGATTGGATAGGGGGTTCCTGGGTATGTGGGGGGATGGGGAAAGGGGATAACATTTAAAATGTAAATAAAATTTACATTTTATTTACATAAACATATATGTATATATATGTGTGTGTGTGTATATATATATATATATATATATATATATATATATATAGTCTTTTCTCTTGGACTGCTTTCTGGTAGAGTTTGCCATGTAACACCAAGAGCTTGGAAACTCCATCCCACTGGCTTATGTGCACCCACATGCTTTTACCACAGATTTCTTTCATTACTGAACAATCCTTAAGCATGTTTTAGTCTAGGAAAGAAAGATGATTAGGCAAGCACTCTAAATATTCTATATGTAAAATAGTTTCTCTAAGTCTCTTTCCAGACCCAGAAATGACCAGGTACAACATTTGAGGCTCTGTCTACTTGGTGGGAGGGCTTTTATTCTAAGGCAGAATCTCACAGTCCTGGGACTCAGGTTTGTCCAGATCTCAAAATCGTCATGCCTCAATCTCTCCAGTGTTAGGATGGCAGTGCACCCCACCGTGCATGGCCTGACCACTGTCTTTCAAAGCTACTAAGTAAAGATGGGAGCAATGTGATGCTCTTTGGTTTTGATTTGTACCTGCATATCCCATGAGTCCATATGCAAACAGCTTTTCTTCGTTCAGCTGCTCAGAGCATGTTCCGCATAGATTCAGACGAGCTGGGACAGGGGCACTAGGGCAAGCATTTGGAGGCATTGGTAGCATGTCTGAGTTACTCGATCATGTACTTTGCTTATGACCTCCTGCTCTGTTTGTGTTTGGCTATGGAGGTGACATTTCCACTAGGGTTGTGTGAAGTAATGTTTTAGTCCCCGAGCTGAGTTGGTTTAGTCTGTGAGGCTCCCACTCACGATGTGCAGTTATAAACACATGATGCCATGGCATCCTGGGATTATTTATTCCACATAGTAGGGCCCCTAAAGGTGGTGGGTTGTTGTTGGGCTATTGGTTGGTGGGTTGTGGGCTGGTTGTTGGTTGCTGTTGGTCGTGTTTGTTAAGTGGTCATACACAAAGAAAAACAACAAGAAGAAATTAGATATCCTAATAGCCAAAGTCAGCAACAAACCATCACATAAGAAAATACCCCAAAGGCTTGCAAGAGGTGAATTTGTTAGGAGCATTTTCTCAGTTGAGTTTTTCTCCTCTCAGATGACTCTTGCTTGTGTCATGCTGACAAAAACGTCACCAACACAAGAACTGAGGGTACATTGAATGTACTCTGTCCCAAGGAATGCACACTATCCTAGTGAATGCACACTGTCCCAGGGAATGCACACTGTCCCAGGGAATGCACACTATCCTAGTGAATGCACACTGAATGAATACAGTCTTAGTGAATGCACATAATCCCAGTGAATGCACATAATCCCAGTGAATGCACACTATTCCAGTGAATGCACACTATTCCAGTGAATGTACACTGTCCCAGGGAATACACACTGTCCCAGGGAATGCACACTGTCCCATGGAATGCACACTGTCCCAGGGAATGCCACTGTCCCAGGGAATGCAAACTGTTTCTGATTCAATTTTCAGCTAAAGAAAATTCTAGTTTAGATTTTATTGCTATGCTTTAAATTATTGCTAAACTAGAATCAAGGTTTTCATCTGTTAAAAAAATTTTACTGAACAAGTCTTAAGTCTTAGGTAATAAATAGAATTTCTTTTTAAAAATTGATTTATTTGCTGGGTGATGGTGGGTCATGCCTGTAATCTCAGCATTCAGGAGGCTGAGGAAGGCCCATTTCTGAGTTTGAGGCCAGATTGGTCTACAAAGTGAGTTCCAGGACAGTGTAAGCTACACAGATAAACCCCGTCTAGAAAAAAATATTTATTTTTATTTGTTTATTTATGTGTGAGTCTCTGCCACGTGTGTTTAGGTGTCCAGTGAGTCCAGGAAAGGGCACTTGATCCCCTGGAGCTAGAGTTGTTGGTGACCGTGAACCTCCTGAAGTAGGTACTAATAACTCAACTTGCAAGAGCAGCAAGCACTCTTAACCACTGAGTCATCTCCCCAGCCTATGAGTAGACTGCTAAGTTTAGAAAAATAGAAGAAAGCAAAACGAAAAGAGATTTATACAGCTAAGTTATATTAAATGTTTTGCCACAAAACAATAAAAATGAACAAAGTTTTTATTAAAAAGAAAATGGAAGAAAGGAACTCATTCTAGTACTCAGACTTACAGACAGTAACCCAGGGCATGATGGAATATGAAAAACTAAGAAAGTTTCACTTTCAAAGTTTGGTAAGCTCGGGTTAAGGGCATCCTGGGCAATGCTCAACTTTTGTTTCCATGCTGGAGATTTTAACCTTTACCTTCTTGCTTGTATAGCAAGCATTCTTATCCACCAAGATATCTCCCTAGCCCCATAGGTTCACAGTGAAAACATCTTTATTCAAAAGAGCACTGTATTGCACAGCCATGTGAATGAACTTAATAGCACTGAATAATTTAAGAATACTGATTATTTATATTATGTATATTTTGCCACGGTTAAAAAAGAATTGGCAACTATTATGTGATATATAGTTTATTGTGCTAGTGTGTGCATTCATGAATATATATGTGTGCATTTTAATTTTATGTAGGGGCCATGGAAATGGTAAAATTATTTAGAGCATTCCTCCATGGTCAGAATATGGGGTTGTTCTAGTGGATGGAAAATGGAGCTATTTCAGGAAAGAGGAAGATTCTGACAAAGACAGATAAAGCAAGGCAGCAGTTCTAGCCTCATGAGGCAGAAGGATGGTATGTGCACACATTGATTACTAATCTTGTAGAAGGCTTCAGTAGTAGACTTTAGACATACTGCTAAGGGAAAGTGCATGGCTGCGAGGGAGGGGCTGAGTATGAGACTGTACCAGACAGCAATTTTATTAAGTTCCCCATATCACCAAACGTAGCACAGATGGAAGCAGTTAAGTCAACAAGCATTTATTTAGTCTGGGGCCCAGAATGGGAGATGTTGCCTGTTGTGATCTTTGAGCATCTGAATTCTTAGATTACATTGAGTGATTTGGAGTGGCAATGAAAAAAGGTAGCAGTGACAAAGGGCCAAACTCAGCTGATGACAATACAAAGGTACCTCACAGGAATCAACAGAAATCCTTCAGGTTTGATTAGAGGTTGCCACAAGCCTAAAATAGAGGTAGGGATAGTGCTGATATAGTGTGTGTGTGTGTGTGTGTGTGTGTGTGTGTGTGTGTGTATAATTATATATGCAATAATTATTGCATATATTATAATTATAATTCAATATTTATAATTGTGTTATACAACTATATTATATATTATAGACTAAATATAACAGTATATATATATATATATATGGGACTGGAATGTACTTCTTCAAGAAGTTTGTAGTTTAGGATAAATGGCATACTGGAATTCTTAATGTTTCTATATCTTTTACAAAGATCTTTCAAAAGTTTATTCACAATAACCCTCTGATATGGGGATCAGTGTCTACTTTCAAATAAAAGGTGGTATTGTCAAATGCCAAGAGATGTTTCAGACAATACAGATACAAAAGAGGTCAACCAAATTTAAGAACTAGAGGTCACTTCTTTTGTTATGAGTGAAGTTTTACTGATGTATGGAAACCGATGTCAGAGATGAGTGTTAAGGAGATGGGAGGTGAGGTCTAATCTATAGATTGGTGCATAGCCTCTCGGTGTTCAAAACGTACTTGATGAATGAATACATTGAGACAATATTAAAAGATGGTTGCCGTTCTGTCAGCTCACATACAAACACACACCCTTTCCTATGTGATAATACTATTTAATAATAACAGGACACACACACATTCCGTTGGCGGTGACAGGTTCGGATGTGCTGGCGGAGCACGGCTCGAGTGGCCACACTCCATGAAACAGAATCAGGTAGGGACTTTCTCGCAACCGAAGAAGTGACAGAACCCGGCGAGTGGCACCAACTGCAGCCAGCACGCCTCACTGGCGACAAGCATCACTAGCTATCGGAACCGAGGAACCTAAACAATCCCTGTCTCCAAGGGCAACGCTCCGTCACACTTCCGGAAACGTCGCGTTCGGAGGGCGCTGCAATTTTGCGTCACTTCCGCCACCTCTAGCGCGGCGGACCTTGCGAGAATGAGGTCAGCGTCACACTGAACGCTATTGTTTCTCTTCCGGTGCTGTATGCTCTATTCAGGAAGGCATTAGGACCGCTGCGTCCAGTAGTGACAGGTTCTTCCTGTAGACCAGCCCTTCCAGTTTCAAGTCTGTTAAGATTGTACGGGTACGGTGGCCGAGGTGGTTTGAGTGCGCCGGAAGTATTCTACTGCGCGCGCGCCCAGCTGGGCTAGAGACGCACGTGGCTCGGTGAGTGCTGCGCGGGGCTAGGGTGTGGGAAGCAGCGGGACGGGATGCGGTGGCGAGGCATGGGCCGCGGGGCTGGGAAAAAACACCCCTTTCTCCGCGCTCGCCACTGGCTGTGTGGGCGGCGTTTACTGCTGTCCTTTTCTTGGTGTCCTGAGCGAGGCGGAGGGGAATAGATAAATGATCTGCCCAAAGTGACCGGAAGGAGCGGGCCGTCTTACTTCACCAGGCCGCAGAGAGCATGTCTTTCCGAGGCGGAGGTCGCGGAGGCTTTAATCGCGGTGGTGGAGGTGGAGGCTTCAACCGTGGCGGCGGCAGCAACAATTTCCGAGGGGGCGGCGGCAGCAACAACTTCCGAGGGGGCGGCGGCGGCGGCGGTGGCGGCGGCAATTTCAGGGGCGGCGGCCGAGGAGGATTTGGACGAGGGGGCGGTCGTGGAGGCTTTAATAAGTTCCAGGATCAAGGGCCTCCAGAACGTGTCGTCTGTAAGTCGTCTTCAAAGCTTAAACTCCTTTGCATTGGGAATAGAGTCCGGTTTATGTTATTAACACATTTGATGATAAGTCTCCGAAAGGCAAGTCGGTTGGGTGCCCTGACAGAGTCAGATCATAGCATATAAGGAACCGATCATGAGAACCGAAATGCATTGTGGAGGTGAACTTTAATTGGGACTGAAAAGATGAGACTTAAGACAATATTGAGTACCCTCTAAAGGACAGAAAACTATTCAGGATTAAGTGTGGCTCCCTAGTGATAGAGTTGAAATACAAAGCTAAGTATTTAGCTTCCATAGCTCATGCTGTCAAGTTACCAAAAAGCAGGGGAAATGACAAGAAGTCTGCTTGGGAGAAGGCAAGAGAAATGGCCAACTAAAGTAATTTTGAAATTACCAGAGAGATTGGGTGGAAGTCATGGAAATGAGAGGGAAATAGTGGATCTGTATGCAGGATAAATTTGTTGAACAAAATGGTTAAAGTCAAGAGTAAGCCATGTATGGTATTGTTTATTAGTAAGGTGACGTGAAGAAAAAGTCGAAAGGTAGGAGATACATCCAGTCTTTTTAATATTGCAGCATGGCATTGTCTCACTCGATAACCATGTTATACAGAAGTCTCACTCTATAACCATGCAGCCCAGTTAGCACACACCACACACACACTCCCTTGCACCCTGCAAAGTCACGTTTTAAATAAGTGTGTGAGCCATTTTGTGTTGGGCCCCATTCACAGTTGCCCTGTGTTCCAGGCTGCCTGAAGGCTACATTGAATACATGGATGGAGAAGAGATTTAAAAGAAACGTGATAAATAGAACTTAGCTAATAATGAGAAGAAAGGGTTCTAGTTGTTAAGGCTAGGGAGTTAGTTTTTTTTGGCAACTGGTATTAACGCTAGGTTACAGAAACAGTGGTACTTTGTGTTTGCACACTTTCTGGGAAAGGATAATCATTGCTGAAGAAGTGGTGGTGGTGGTGAGTTCCAAGGAAGGAGGGATCGATCAACAAAGCCAGCGTGGTTCACAGTTCGAGGCTGGGGAAAAGGAGGAAGAAATTTGGAACATAGCATTTAATGCAGTCGTAACAGCCATGACTGTAACTGGTGTACAGTGAGTGAGCACTGGTGTAAGCACTGGGTTTGTTGTTCTGGTGCTTAAGTATCAGGGGTGGCTGCAGTTAGATGTGACAGAAAGAAGGGAGTCTCTTTGAGGTCCCATGGTGGTGACATGCTAACTTAGGACTGCTGCGTTGGCAACGGAGCTCTGCCGTATAGGGGATCAGATATGGGGAAGAACACGTCTAGCACTTGGTCAGTATTTAAAGTGGTTCCCTGTCTGTTTTCTTGTGCTGTTTCAGTATTAGGAGAGTTCATGCATCCCTGTGAAGATGACATCGTTTGTAAATGTACCACAGAAGAAAACAAGGTTCCTTACTTCAATGCTCCTGTTTATTTAGAAAACAAAGAACAAATCGGAAAAATAGATGAGATATTTGGACAACTTAGAGATTTTGTATCCTTTCTGATTGGATGAACCAGTGATCTTGTTAAGGAATTATTGTCTCCTTTCATCCCCAGCCAGTTAAATATCAAAAGTAAACTCACTGTTTCATTTAGTAAGATAGCAAAGCTACAGATGGGCCATACAGAGAATCTATAGGGGAGTGCATCCATCCATGTTTAGAAGTGATGCGCCAAGAAGAAATGACTGTTCTTTGAGTTCTGGGAGTGATGGCCGTTTGGATAAATGCCACCAGATTATACTGGCTTTTCTGTCCCTTTACATATAATGATTTCTTGGTAGAATTAGGGGTTGGGAGTATTAATTGTGGGTTTTGATTTTTTTAAATTATTTTAAAGAAAATGCCATTTCTACTTGGAAATTTCTTTCTTATAGCTAGGCATTCTTTTTTAAATTCGTAAACTCAAAAGTTTACTATCTGTTTGCATCTTTATTTCTTACTTGTTCCTTAATGTAATTAATAGTATTTTTCAGTTAAATTGTCAGAAAACATGAAGGCATCTTCTTTTAAAAAGTTACAGAAGGTGAGTCAAATTAAAATTTTGGATTCAGAGAGGGATAGCCTTACTTGAGGTGCTCACAGCTCCTTCGGTGCATGGAAGTGTGGATGCTTATGCTTCACAGGAGGAACCTAAGCACCGAGCTCATGTTCCCCAGTGCCTGCCTCTGCCATAGCCCTCGATGGCCTCATCTCACTTGTTGAGTACATTGCCTTCTGACTGGATGTGATCTTCCTGCCTCTACCTCCTAAGTCCTGCAGTTACAGTGTGTGCTGTCACACCCAGAGTAAGCTTACCAGACTTGAGAAGTGATGATTAGTCAGCCATGGTGTTGCAAGCCAGTAGTCCCAGCACGTGGAGGAAGAGCGGCAGTGAGATAGCAGCTTTGAGTCTGACTTAGGCTACATGGTGAATTCCAGGTCATCTTGAAATACTTGGCATATATAGATAGATTTTTAAAGGTTTTCACAGATACTTCCTTAACATGGTATGCACTGTTTAAGTATGAAATAAAAGGTTCCCATGAAACTCTGCAGTGGGACCAGATTTAATCTTAGCCTTCCTTGAGGTGATGCCTTTGAAAATGAAAGCTAAGAGTTAACCAGGGAAGAGTCTTACAACCGGTGTTCATCACAAATACCTGAAAACAGCTCTTAAGATGATATCCTTTAAGGTTCCAGTCTTATAAATTTGACCCAGTTGCCTTTAAGTAGCACTCACAATGCAGTTTCAGGAAAGAAAGCTGGAGAATTTTGATGTCCTTAGGCAAGTACTGGGCTAGCCACAGAGTGGGAAGTGTATTCCACATAGAGAAAACTGCGAAGAGCCTGCAGTGATGGGGTAGGGAAAGTTCTGAATTCAGAAGAGGCTGCCGAGGTGGGAAGGAGCTATATACATCCAGAGAAAGACAGATTTTTAGCTTTAACATTGTTTCTGAATAATAGGGTGAGCTTGAACTTTACATTTGTGCTTTAAAAGAACACTGGAGAGACAGAAAAGCTCTCTAGGAAAAGACCAGCAGTGTAGCTGTAAGAAGCCGTAGATGCTGTGGGGCAAGAGTGGAGTCCATGGGAATGGAGGAGAAGGGTAGAGTTGTGAGCAGAATAGCAAGAGCCTCTTAGGGCGTGGGGACTAGCTCACCATGTCTAGGTGTTTGAGTTGAGCATCTGTGTGGCTTAGGATCCCTCTCACTGACAGCGTTGGAGAACAGAGGCTGAGGGAAGACAGTGGATTTTGTTTGGAATACAGTGGGTTTAAGGTAGTCAGAAGATCAGGTGTTCACGGGGTGGGTATAGGTTAGAGATCTAGCAGGAAGTTGTCGATGTACAGACGTTGTCTAGGAAGAATGGAAGCAGTGCAGCACTCGTGAGCGTGTCAGGCTCCATCTCAGACTTAAACTACTGACACAGTTAGTGTCACAGTAAAGGTGGCTGCTCACAAGCATGCCGTACAAATAGGGACACAAAAGAAGACTAGTTTCCAGAGGAGTGCTGCTTAGCTGTGGCCATTGCACATACTATTGAGTGAATTCAGGAACAGGGTAGTCAGCTGTCAAAGAGCTGATAGAATGGTGGTCCCAGGAGCCAGACTGGAACAGGAAATTCGATGGAGATGATAACTGCTAATAGCAAGTGACCTCTTTTTGATAGAAAAACTAATGGAATACCTTCTTAAAATAGCTAATTTGCCAAATTTTTCCTAATTGTACTATAATTCTGGTAATCCTTTTTTGGCAGCTCTCTTAAAAGAAAATGTAAATCTTTAGAGCCTTTTTTTAAAAAGTGAAATTGAATTGGCCTTATTTTTATGTTTATGTGCAATCTACAGCACTGACTTAGGTGTCTTTTGATCTTCACAGAACTTTCTGACAGGTACTTTTGTCTACTTTTCTGTATATAAGAAAACCTAATAATTAGAGGTAAAAAAATTAGTCCTTGTCCAGAGCCATACACTATAAACACTAGGAGTGGGATTTGAACCTAAGTAGTTTGGCCTGTAGCATACTGCCCCTGGCATTACTAACGGCAACCATTCAACTTGCAGTTTTATATAGATCCGTATAAACTGCTGCCACTGCAGAGGTTTCTGCCTCGTCCTCCTGGCGAGAAAGGACCTCCCAGAGGTGGTGGCGGTGGTGGCAGGGGAGGTCGAGGAGGAGGAAGAGGAGGTGGTGGCCGAGGTGGTGGAAGAGGTGGTAAGTTATTGTGGGGGATTTTAATGAGATTTTGTAGCCACAGTTGATTTATGCAGTTCAGTTTTAATTTTGCATGTAACCAAATTTTCCTTACCTTTATTTCTTTCTCATATACCAGTATGCATAGAAGTGCTTTGTTTCCATAGCATAAATAGAAGGGGAAATTAGCTTTACCTTTGAAGGATTTCAAACTCTTGGGTTATTCATGTTTTAATGGAGATTTTTAATAAGAGTGTCCTCGCCCATTGCTTAATGACAGATATATTCCGAGAAATGCAGTGTCGGACACGTCCACTGTGCACATGACACAAACCCTCATGTAGAGTGTCACCACTCCCTGTAGCCTCTTGGTGCAGTAGAGTAGTAAGAAGGCTGGTCTGGTGAGATGGGGCAGACTGCTCTAGGGGCGCTTCTTTGGATGGGGATGTACTGTAAAGTCACAGTGTAAAGGGAATGGAAGTAAATACACAGACTGCAAACAGTTTAACTACTGTGGACCATCGTGTGCTGTACATCACTGTATGTGCTGCACTTCTGTATGACTAGGTTTCTATGTTCCAGATTGCCATGAGCATGTGAGTAATGTCTTCCTCTAATGTGGGGTGCTAGAATTATCCAGCTCTGTTAGTGTAGAAGACTGATGTCTTTCTTAAACATGACATTTCACTATTTATTATATGACTATATAAGACACCCCCTCTTTTAGTTTTTCAAGACAGTTTCTCTGTATATCTGGATGTCCTGGAACTCTCCCTTTGTAGACCTCAACCTCACAGAGATCCCTCTGCCTCTACCTCACCAGCTCGGGGATTAAGTGTGTGCCACCACCACCTGGCAAGAATTTTTTTTTTTAAACTGAATTGTAGTTTTTAGCTATCAATGAGTAATTTGATTATATGCCAAGAGGTGGTCTTATATGTACTTAATATGCAAGTGTATTCTTTTAGTTTCTTCAACAAGTTGTGTATGCCGTGATCTTCACACTGTGACACATGCACACACACATGGAAAATAAATGTGAAAAACAGAAAAGGAACAAGTCTTAGTTTACCTTACTATTGCACTGGGGAAATAGTGAATTCTCTATTTTTATCCTTTCAGAGGTTTTGTAAAATATAATAGATGAATTTATATTTAGTTTTTATGATTGTAGGAATTGTACAGTCTTTACAGTTTGTCAGAAAATGAGAGGCTATAATTAACAGCTATTTCCTTTTTAAGGTGGTTTTAGAGGTGGAAGAGGAGGAGGTGGGGGCTTCAGAGGAGGAAGAGGAGGTGGCGGATTCCGAGGTGAGTATGACCAGAAATGTCTTTATATAGCTGGGATTGGATTGATACTGTCTGTTGGTTTATTTCCCTCCACCAACAAGCACGGAGAACGCCAGTGTCCCTGGCTCAGTTATGACTCTCTACTATACAGTTCTTTACTGCTTTCTCTTAATTTTTCACCAAATTACTTTGTTGTATTAATAATTTGGGGAAAATATATACCATGAATGGCAGTTGTGTTTAGTAATGTAAGTTTAGCCAGCATCATAGGAATTCCTGCTGCTTTTAAAGTTTAGATTTGGGTACTAGCACTGTTGCAAACCTTCTTATTTTTTATTTAATTTTATTTTTTTATCAGGAAGGGGACATTAGATGTCCACTTGACAGACCTGACCACTTCTGTTCCCACTATGTGGCCTGCTTCTGCTGTGGTTGAAGTCTGTCTGGAGCAGTCTTGAGGACACCATTCTATCTGTAGAGCTGAGTCGGCAGCATCGCATAGAAACAAGAGGAGCAGGACGTCAAGTTTGCTCAGAAAGAGGAGAACCCCTGCTTTGTACAGAGCCTGGCACTCTATGGGTGCTCAGAGGATGACAGGACTTTTCACTTGAAACATATTGGGTTTTTTAAATAAAATTTTTTATTTCCTTATGTTTGTTGAACTGAGCCTATTTTTTGAAGTTTGAAAGAAAGAATAAAGCTTTCTATCTGGGTTACAGATAGGAAAGGGTAGGGTGGGGTGAAATTTGTTTAAAATATAGAGTGATCCTAAAAAGTACCAAATACACTCAAACAAAAGCAGCCCCCTTCCAACGAAATCAGGCTGCTGGAACATGCTTTAAAATTACTCAGTATAACCTCCGCCTTTTGGATAGGGGCTGAAGAGCTGCGTGTGCTCTATTTCACTTTTGTGTTTTATACACAGAGGAAAGCTATTTCAGTTAAAATTATTTAAAACTTTTTATTCTGAGTCCGTTAAGATTTGAGTGGCTCTGTTATGTGAAAACAGAAAGAAACAGTTCAAGAAATTTAGGAGTAGAAATTTAAATGTGGGTTATTAAAAGCTTTCTGAGAAATTTTTTTTTCACGTGAAAGACTGTCATGTCTTCATTTTATGTAAACACTTGAGTACCTGTCACGTGTTCCAGTTCCTGGGTAGGCGTGTCATAGATGAGATTGACTTTGGTCTCCGTTGCTGTCAAGAAGTAAGCATGGCCATCTTAACATGGAGCCGTGTGCCAGCTGGCATTGTTTCTCCTTTGTTGTTTACTTCTCATGGACATCTGCTGTGGCGGGAGTGACTTGCTCTTAAGTGCTTGTTTTAGTAGCATATAATTGTACCTGTGCCTGAGTTCTCTCACTTTGGTTAGTGGAATCAGTGCTGTAATATGAAGGCCAAAGCAAAGGCACGGTGACCAGAACAGGTGAGCTCACATCTCCATCTGCAGGTGGAAATGTCCCCAAGGTAACTCAGTGACATTCCAACAAGACACACCTCCAGCTCTTTCCAGCCATTCTACTATTAGCAACTAAGGGTTTAAACAGAAGCCTGAGGGGCCCATTCAGATTCACAATGTCAGTTGGGGAAGGGCATTAGCACCAAGGACCAGTGCAACATTACTAAGAGTTGTTAAAATGGCAGAGGTGAAAGGGTTGGAGAAATGAGTCTATAGACCACCTGGAGAGTACACACTTGTTTTAACAACTAGTTTGTTTGAGACAGGAATTGATATCCCAGACTGACCTCAGATTCTGTGTAGCCAAGGCTGGCCTCTACTGCTAGGACTATATAGAGTATGATTTCCCTTTTTACTTTACATACACTAGTTGTTAAACATTTCTGTGTCTCACTCCCCTGTGTTACATCTGGGGTTTGGTTGAAAGATTCCAGTTCTAATTAAATTCAAATTGACCCCACTACCCGAACTTTGAGGTACTGAGATTTACATGATAGGTTCACATTCCTGGCATAAGTTCTTTATAAGGTATCCACATTCTTAGTCAGCTAGGCCAGCCTGTTCCCTAATCTGAGAGTTTGCAACTATGGAAGCCTCTAGTGACCCGTGATGAGCAGATGCGCCCTCTAGTGGCTCTCTTACGCTACACTTAGTTTGTGACGTGAGCCTTGCTTTGAAGCTTTACTGTCTAAACTCTGGAATTATAATGTGAAGAAGCAGTCCAGGTTCCTCTTTATCCTAAGAATGCATGTTCATACTAGGTTTTGACATGACAATCTACACTATTAGTATTACCCTGTACTAAATAAACGGAGTGGTTGACTAATGCGAATTCAGGCATGTCAAAATGCTGGAGAATAAACCAAGGTAGCATAGAGTGCGGCGTATCTGTGCTGTAGAACACGTAACACTTAACTATTACACTTAAACTGGATTTGGTGGGATGGCATTTAGGGGGAACAAGCTATGCCATGTGTGTGTTACAGATTACAGACAGACATACTGGTTACACATAGTAGATAACCTCATTTTTGTTTGAAAAGAAAGAAGTGACAAGAACCTCAGACTCTTAGCCCAGGCAATATTGGTGTCATTCATCAAGAGAGATTTAGAAGTATGGGAGTTGATAGTGTATTCTGATTGTTAAGGAAAATATACATGTGCACGCGCACGTGCATACACACACGGACATGAGATGAAAACCAGTGTGTAGCAGTTCTGTCTCTAGTACAAAAGTGCACTCCCTCACCTGAGTAGCTACAGAAGATAACGGAGCAGAGCTTTTTCAGGCTGAAATGAATTTAGTTAGCTCCTGGACTGCTTTTCTGAGTTGGGATTGTTTGTGGTTTTTGGTTATTTGGATAGGATGTGTTTGTGTGTTAATCTGCTTATAAATACAAGCCTGGAGCCTAAAGTGCTTAAGATGTGTGGTGGTTGGAATTTCTCTTTGTTTTACTAAGGAGATTTTTCTCTCATTCTAGGAATTAAAATCTTTTCCTCTTCAGCCCAATTATGTAGTAATGGACGGATGGCCTCTGTGAAAAGGCCTTTCTTTGAGGTCTAGAAGTGGAAATGATTTGTCCTGAAAGAACATTCCTGACTGATCGCTGTTGCCGAAGAAGGCTGCTCCAACAGTGGTCTTGACTTTCCAAAATGCAGAGTGACGCTTCAGACTTTAACAGTTCAAGCTCTAGGAGTGAAGGGTCTGCCTTTTCGAAGACTGAGCACAGCATCATCGCTGCTTACCTGATTGTAGCAGGTATGGGTGTTTATTCAGTGACCTGCTTCTCGGGTGGGAGAAGAGCTGAGGTATTCCGCACAAGGATGCAGTGTGGGCTAGCTCATAAATGGGTGGGGGTGGGATTGTAACAAACAGAAAATGAACTTGGAAAAGTATGCTGCTTCTTGACAGAAAGTTTTTGAGCAAAGGGGCAAGAAAAGCTTTGCATAAAATAAAAATTGTCCGAATGTTTGGCTTTTACATTACATCCATGAGCAGAGTGTGCATGATAGTAAAAGCATGGTTTCTATCATTTACAACTCTCATGTTTAATTTGCATAGTTTTCTTCTCGGTAGGATCTAGCTCAAGATTCAAAGGTACTAGAGGAGAAACTGAAGTTTGAAACAGAAAAGAGAGGCTGCAGATACATTGTAAATTCAGCTCCTCTGGCAGGCAGTTGTGGGAGGCAGCAGCTGCAGGGGCCGTCCTTTCGTATCTTTGAAAGTGGGCACAAGGTATTTCAGCTTTTTACTCTTCCACATTCTCCTTTGTAAAATGAAGGTAAGAATCAGGGATCCACCGTGTCCTTATGAAGAGTACAGTAAATGCCATCAAGGCCCCTAAGGGATGTGGGTGGCTGTTGAGCAGCTATGCCCTTGTTGGTACCATTATCAGATTGAGATAAAGGCTTGTTTGTAGAAGGGGGGGGGGGTGAGAAAAATGACAAAAACTGTAACCAGTGGCTGGCATGACTTTTATAACCAGCAATTGCTTGATCTCAAACTTTATAGAAGAGTTTTAGTAACTGTTATATTGGGTTCCTTGCTTTTTGGATTGTCATTTATGAAAAATTCAAGCCTGTTTCTAAAACCAGAGTGAGAAATGTGTCTCTGTGTATCTTCACAATTGCTTAGTTTTTATTTCATAGTTGACTTGGACTGTAGATAACAATTTCCTTTTAATTTTAGTGGCACAGTAACTAATTCATTTGAACACTTCTAGGTGGTAAGAGGCAAAAAGTGAGCCCACATTTCCAGAATTACGTGGAGACACTGTATACAATTTTTGGTTCCCTTAAATGTATGTGACAAGGAAAATCTGACGTTGATCTGGCATTTTGAAGGCTGGAGCAGAATTGCTGAGGATTCCAGAGTCACCTGGGCTCACAAAACAAACACCAAACAACAAACAAACAAACAACAACAAAAAAAACTGGTCACAAGATTAATATGGAAAGGAAATTCCCTAAGGAAATCTTATAACTGAGTTTTAGTTTTGTTTTCTAAATTCGTACATTAAGAAGTGTTCCAAATACACATTTCTGAGGCTGCTTGGCTCTGAACAGAGGCCTTTTGATGGCTCTGTTATGTGAGCGCACAGGTCAGCTTTATTAGGAACCATCAGAGCACGCGGTCTTTGTGTGTTTTTTTTTAGAGGACCTGAAGGAAGCAGGTCTTCGATCTTTGTGCCTTTGTTCTATGTGTGTTGAGTATCTTGAGTTCTTCATGTCCTTCAGTTTCCTCCTTCAGGAAAAAAAAAAACAAAAACAAAAACAAAGACCCACTTGAGCTCCCAAATAAGAATGAGCACTCTGAGGAGAAGGGTGTACTTCAGTCATATTCCACTGCCATTTTTACCACAGGCCTATGTTTATTATTTTTACCATGGACCTATATAGTTTTTGTTTTTTACTGTAGAGCTTATTTATTTTATATATGTATTTAATTAATTAATTTTTTGAACCAAGAGCTTGCTGCAGTTGTGTATACTAGGCTAGAACTATCTATGTAGCCAAGGTTGGCCTTATACTCAGGATCTTCCTGATTCTGCCTTCTGAGTGTCGGGATTACAGGTGTATTGCCACCCTGCCTGGCTTTGCTGTAATTTAATCGTTTTTTACTTACGGCTCTATGTGTGTCTTTGTGAGATACTGCCACAGGCATGTCTACAGAGGCCAGAAGAGGGTGTCGGGTCCTTCCTCTAGGACCTGCAGTTACAGGTGGTTATGAGCTGCCCCACACAGGTGCTAGGAACAGAATTCAGGTCTTCTAGAAGGGTATCAAGTGCTCCCAACCACTGAGCCATCTCTGTACCCCGTAAGATTTAATTTTTATTTGAATCTTTCATTTGGATTTAAGCTCACTTTTACCAGCTTCTATTGCTGCAGACACTTTGTTAATTCAGTGCCTGAGTACACTCTCTGTACCACTTACAGCTGAGAAGGGAGAGCATGATACATGTGTGGACTTGAAATAATTCATCACTGGCAAATTGTAACATTGTGAGAGGTAGGCTGAAAAAGATGGCTGAGTATCAAGCATTGATGGACCGCAGAAGCTGGAAGGCTACAGGGGGTCACTGAAGGGTTAAATAGGGACAGTATGATCTGATTTGCATTTCAGAAATGTGTTGGTAGCTAAGAGGCCATTCAAGTAGGCCACTGCAGTGAGCTGAGGTTCAAGGAGAGGAGACGTTGGCTGACTTTTAAGGGGTGAGGTGAGGTAGGAAATGCTACCTCTCAGTGATGCAGTTCATGGAGATACGGACACACCTGGAGAAGAGCAAGTTTGAGATGAGAGGTGATGTCTTGAGTTCAGCTGCACATGGGGCCTTGAGTCTCACAATACCAATCTCAGATCCACTGAAACCACTCAGAATACTGAATTGGGAAAGAAAGAGTCTAGGACAGAGAGTTTGAAAACCTATTTAATATGGCAGTATTGAAGAATGGTTTTCAAGCTGGGCGGTGGTGGCGCACGCTTTTAATCCCAGCACTTGGGAGGCAGAGGCAGGTGGATTTCTGAGTTCGAGGCCAGCCTGGTCTACAGAGTGAGTTCCAGGACAGCCAAGGCTACACAGAGAAACCCTGTCTCGAAAAACCAAAAAAAAAAAAAAAAAAAAAAAAAAGAATTGTTTTCAAGTAGACCAAGAAGAGATGAAAGGGGAGCTACAGGAACAGAGTGGCCTGGAGGGGGTGCTTCCGAATGAGGGGGAAGGTAGGACTACTTGGAGTTTAGACTGATGGATCTACTGTCTACCCATTGGAGAGTATCTATAACCAGGGAACTAATTCAGTGCTTAAAACAGCTAGAGAGAATGGGAAAAAGGAATAAATTATTTGTATAGTACCTACCTTATATTGTAGATGCCTCCAAAATATACTTATTTCATTATGGCTATGTGCTTGCTAGGCTACGATTTATGTTAACCCTTTTTGAATCTTCAGATTGTAAGATTTTTTTTTTCTTTTCACCTTCCTGCATGATATTTCTTGTACATTTACTAAGAAGATCCAAAGACTTATCAAATTTGACGTCACTGTGTTTTAAGTGATTTCTATTATAGAAATTGCGCTGACTGGGGTTTTAGTAGCATTCCACTTTATAAAACTTGCTGTGTAGAATGCACTCAAGAAAGAGTTCATTGAGAGCCAGACTATAAGGTTAGGACAACATAAGAGCTGAATGACTTAGCATCGCTCAAGAACAAGATAATATCAGTAAGGACTTTGGGAACGCAGGCAGAATAATATAGAATCCTCTGGGTAGGAGGCCACTTCAGGGCTAAATTGGGCTTGGCCTGAACTTTGAAGGATGACTACCATTTGAATATACAGAAAACAGCATGAGGTGTTTCAAGTGGAAAAAATACGAAGTCAAGATTTGCAACTTGATGTATTTGTTATCAAGTAGTTCTTTTTGCTCATTAAATAGTTCTTTTCATGAGAAACACAATTCTCTTGTTTGTTGTATAATGTTCCTTCTAGAGAGAAGTCCAGTAATAGTTCTAGCTTCTCCATTAAAATTCATTTTTCACAACAGCCTCCACCATTGGGGCCTGAGGATGGCCTATATCTGGCATGGAAAACATAGGCAGCCTTTCAGCCTGTCGGAAATGTTGATCCGACTAACATTTATACCCAGTGTACTCAATAATAATTCTTATGTCAATGGCCGCATGAACATGCTGGTTAGAAACTTTAGCCCTCAAACTAAAAAGCTGTCTGGGTCTGGCCAACTCAGTGGGACACTGAGCACGCTGAGTTCTTGATTCCAAGGCTGAGAATGGTATCACCTGTGGTTCCTCAATGAACCAGAGATCTGGCTTGACCTGTTTAGATGGTCAAATATTGCAATATGCCTTTTCCTAGACACACACACACACATAGAGGGGGGAGAGACAGAGAGAGGGAGAGAGAGAGAGAGACAGAGAGAGAGAGAGACAGAGAGAGAGAGACAGAGAGAGAGAGACAGAGAGAGAGAGAGACAGACAGAGACAGACAGAAACAGTGAGCATGTACACACATGTGTGCATGTGTGTGTTGAATGAAGAAATTCAATTTTGACATGTTGAATTTCAACAAATACTGAGATAGTCATATGATCACTACATGCTTAATGTGCTTAATGATATTGAACCAAATAAAAGATATGAAATGTGCCAGAAATGCTGTTAGGATGGAGTACTGGCTGGTTTTCTGTGTCCACTTGACAAAGAGTCATCAGAGAGGAAGGGGATTCAGTTGAGGAAATACTGCCATGAGGTCATCAATTAGTGATCAATGGGCGATAGCCCAGCCCATGGCGGGTGGTGCCATCCCCTGGGCTGGTGGTCCTGTGTTCTAAAAAAAAAAAAAAAAAAAGCAGGCTTTAAAGAAAGCCATGGGAAGCAAGCCAGTAACTAGCATCCTTCAGTGGCCTCTGTATCAGCTCCTGCCTCCAGGATCTGCCCTGTTTGAATTCCTGTCCTAACTTCCTTCAGTAATGAACAGGAATGTAGAAGGGTAAGGCAAATAAAACCTTTCCTTCCCAACTTGCATTTTGGTCATGGTGTTTAGTCACAGCCATAGAAACCCTAACAAAGACAGATGGAGTGCTAGTTGAGGCTTGAGAGAGGAAACCAGACAGAAAAAAGGGGCCAGTCTTTGGAAAACAGAGAAGAATGTAGTCTGCCTCAGAAGAGGGTGGCTGGTCATTCACGTGTCCTAAAAACCAACACATTGGAGTCATGAATGCTACAGGGGGATTTATAGAGACATATAGATGGCGTTGAAGCCAGTCTTCAGTACTGGCTTCTGCACTCAGCAGGTTCTTTGGGTTTTAATTTCATTTCTGTTTTCCAGAAGATGTTGCAGTTCTAAGAAGAATGGGACCTCTTCAACCAAGGGACTAAGCTGGGTTTGCTGTCTTTTGAAGCAACTTCAACATTTAGTTTTTGTTCTATTGTAAACATTCAAGTTAAGCAACGTGCATGATCCTTGTGTGTGTCTCCTTAGGTATCATAAGCATTCTCAGCAACATGATAGTCCTGGGTATCTTCATTAAATACAAGGAACTGCGGACACCCACAAACGCCGTGATAATTAACCTGGCTTTCACTGATATAGGGGTCAGTAGCATTGGCTATCCCATGTCCGCAGCTTCAGATCTACATGGAAGTTGGAAATTTGGACATGCAGGCTGTCAGGTATTGGAGATCTCTGGAATGAAAACAAGATAAAGTAAAACAAACAGATGCAAATTTAAAAATCCCCAAAACTGGGTCTGGGGAGGTGGACCAGTGGGAAAAGTGCTTGCTGTGGGATCAAGGTGACCTGTATCAGGATGCCAGCACTCATGGAAAAACTAAGTATGATGGGCAACACACACCTTTAATCTCAACTCCAGGGAAGAAAAGACAGGCAGGTGACTGGATCTAAGAAAGACCCTGACTCAAACATAAAACAAAATAAACTAGAGCAGGGAGCAATAGAGAACTCATGTCACCCTCTGGCCTCGATGCTCACACACGTGTGTGCACCTACACATGTGTACACGCACATATACATCACATATACAAAGCAACAAAAATAAATCCAGCAGATAGAACAAGATACTGTAGGATACTGATAGATTATTGCTTTGGTGAAAAATAGCTTTGGCAATTACTTGAGAATTATTTTTTAATACTTTATTTTTTTATATTTTGTGTGTAGAGTGTTTTGCATGTATGTATGTCTTGCCTGTATATATGTCCTATACCACATGTATGCAATGTTGGTGGAGCCAAAAGGAGGGCAGTGGATCCCCTAGAACTGACTTTACAGATGGTTGTAAGAGACCATATGGTGCTGGGAACTGAAATCTGGGTTGTCTGGAAGAGCAGCCAGTGCTCTGAACTGCTGAGCCATCTCTCCAGCCCCAATCATATAAAATACGCCAATCCAAAGAAATATACAAGGAGCCAAACAAACTAGCATTCAACCACAGAAAAAAGCAATCTGCATGTTCAAATAAAATTTGCATATAAAATATTTAAATAGATATTCTCTTTTCATGTCAAACAAAATATTTAGTCACAATCATTCTCTAAGAAATATACTCATGTTACCACAGTGAACTTTTTACTCTAGAAGGTCCTTTGTGAGAAATGTTAATAGCTGTATTTACTGTTATTTCTTTTGTCGGGAACTGTGTTGGCATTAATTTGCATTGGGACAGTAGACAAACAACTGTGGTCACGTTTTAATAGTTTCAATAGTCTATTATCCCAAGCCATAAAACTGTAGAGGATAAGTGGGAGAAATGGAGAATCCTATCAGCTTTCTCAAATCATTCTGTTTTTCAATCTGTACTCACAGGCTTCCTTCTTCCCTCCCTCCCCCCTCCCTTCTCCTCTCCCTTCCTCCTTCCCTCCTCCCCTCCCTTCCTCCTTCCCTCCTCCCCTCCCTTCTCCTCTCCCTTCCTCCTTCCCTCCTCCCCTCCCTCCTCCCTGCCCTTCCTCCCCCCCTCCCTTTCTCCCTTTAAGATGGTGGAACTTCAGAGGTACTGTGGAAGGCCATCACACCATTCCCGTTTTGATTCTTTTCTTTGATGGCTTTCCTTTTTCTTCTTTTTTTTTTCTTTTTTTTTAAAAAGATTTACTTATTTTATGTATATGAATGTACTGTGGCTGTCTTCAGACACACCAGAAGAGGGCGTCAGATCCCATTACATATGGTTGTGAGCCATCATGTGGTTGCTGGGAATTGAACTCAGGACCTCTGGAAGAGAAACTGGTGTTCTTAACCACTGAGCATCTCTCCAGCCCCTGAGGGCTTTTCTTATTACATATTTTTGTGTACATGAACCAGATGCTATCTGATGCTTTGAATCTATCTATCTATCTATCTATCTATCTATCTATCTATCTATCTATCTATCTATCTATCAGAAAGGAAGTCTCTCTCTCTCTCTCTCTCTCTCTCTCACACACACACACACACACACACACACACACATGTATCTAAAAATGAAAGGAAGTTAGAAACACATGTATGTCTGTGTGTAAAACTTTCTTTTGTTTTTAGATATTATGGTTTCAGGATTATTCATGTTGATAGAAGTGACTGTCTCATTATTATGCAGCTATGCAATATTCTGTTTTGTTTTTGTTTTTCGAGACAGGGTTTCTCTGTATAGCCCTGGCTGTCCTGGAACTCACTCTGTAGACCAGGCTGGGCTCAAACTCAGAAATCTGCCTGCTTCTGCCTCCCATGTGCTGGGATTAAAGGTGTGGGCCACCACTGCCCGGCTGCAATATTCTGTTTTGTGAATATAACGCACACTGCATAACCCACTGAATGAAATTAGTGTTGCCTATTGGAGTGTTAAATGATGCTGGTTTGTTCTTGTGCAGGTTACCATAACTGCACTGAGTTCGTGAGTGCAATGGTCATGTCACGTCACGTCACGTCCAGAAGATAGCATTGCATAGCAGTTTTCCACAGCCTCCAGTTCTTACATTCTCTCTGTCCCCTCTGTTGTGATGTTCCCTGAGCCAGTTCTAGGGGAGGGATCGATAAAGATGTCTCATTTAAGGCTGAGAACCCAGTTATTGTCAACAACTTATCTCAGCGCCTTGACCGTCATTAACTGCTGGCTAGAAGCAGAGAGAAGCTTCTCTCTCCAAGGGCATAGGATAGTACTGGTCTGTATGTATAAACCATGTTTAGAAGGCAAGCTAACAGCATGCCCATTTAGGAAGACCACAGTGGAGGTTCCTCCCTTCTGACAAGGTTTCTGATGTCATGCATGAGTTCTCTCCTGTGCAAGCCTCAAATGCAGTCCAAGAGTGACTGGTTCTGCCCATGACCTTTGTTCTACTCTTCCACCACATGAACATTTAATATGTTTCAAATGTATTCTAACAATGAGACAAAACTACAAATGATTAGGGCTGGCAAGAAGACTCAGTGGGTAAAAATGCTTGCTATGCAAGCCAGATAACCCAAGTTCATGCTTTGTAACCTGCACTCCTAGGAGAGAACCAACTCCCAAGAAACTGTCCTCTGACCTCCACATATGTGCACCGCATGCACATGTACACACGTGTACACACACATCATATATACACAATAGAAAATGGAAATGTTTCATGGGAGGGTTTTGGAAGGGTGAACTGTTTCTGATTTTGGGTTTCAGATTTATGCAGGACTGAATATCTTTTTTGGGATGGTGAGCATTGGCTTGCTCACAGTTGTAGCTGTGGATCGGTACCTGACCGTCAGCTGTCCTGATGGAGGTAATGGTGTTTCTCGTCTTTCTCAATGACATCGTTCATTATGAAACAGTTGCTCGACATGTGCTCGTTCTAAAGTACAGACATAAGGGTTTGTAATCAGGCCCAGTCTTATTTCTCTAGAAGTCCTTGTTCAAAAGTTTTGGTGGCTTTCTACAATACTTAAAATACAATCCAGAGTTCATTAGGCAATCCTTCGAGGTCGCTCAGGATTGGCCCTGGTTGCCTTTCCAGCTTCGTCCAGGGTCACTGCCACTTTTGGATACTGGCCAGGCGATTTCACTCTTTGGGACTTGTGGATATGTTGCTTTTCTTGCCAGGCAAAGCTTTTGCTCCTGCTTGTCTCTACACTTTACCAGGCAGATGTTAGGTTGCCATTTTTGTCAGAGCATGAAACCCCATCGACAGGCTTTGTGTGCTCCAGGGTACTTGCGTTGACTTGTTAGTGGAACCAGTGTGTCCTATCACTGTGAACAACACTAACGTTTCATGTGCTTTCTTCACAACAGGAAGAACAATGACCACCAACACTTACCTCAGCATGATCCTGGGCGCCTGGATAAATGGCCTGTTTTGGGCTTTGATGCCCATCATAGGGTGGGCTGGGTATGCCCCGGATCCTACTGGGGCTACATGTACCATAAACTGGCGGAAAAATGATACGTAAGAGATGTGTTTACATATTATACTCAAGTGTGCCTGAGGTAGACATCTCTGAGCCTTCTGCTCATCCAAGTGTTCCTTATATAGAATATAGACTGTGTCAAAGGCTTCCTGGGTAGTGATGGTTTGATCTAAGTGGGAGACAGACTAAAGAATGACTTATGCTTCTTTGCAAGTCAAGGTCATATGATTCCCTTTGTCTCCTTTCTTTGACCTTTCGTTCCTTTCTCTCCTCTCTTATGGGAGCAGTGGGGACAGTCTTCTACTCTTTATTCATCTCAGCTGTAATCACAAGTGGGAAGAGGGTTAGTGAAGTCAGAGAGTAGGCAGTTCTAACCAAAACCTAGGCCACCCCGTCCAGCCTTTTCCAGATGGTCTGCCATTCAAGCACATTCTAAGGGTCCCTGCAAGAATCTGCTGTGAGTTGACAATGCTCCTCTAGGTTTGCCACGGAAATGAGGATCCCTTGATTCACTAAAGAAATGAAAGATGACTAAAAAAAAAAAATCCTCTAAAATATATTTCTGTAAAGAGTCAAACTTCAGGCTTCATCCACCTCAGCTCTGCCGTCATACTGTGAAAGCAGCCTCAGCCATATGTAAATGAATGCACATGGCTGTGTTTTAATAAAACATTATTTATAAAAATAGTTGGCTGGCAGGAACCAGCCCATAGGCCATTGTCTACTGGTCTAAGTGAACTATGAAATATAAGCCAAACGTTCTTCCTAAACCCTTTAGCAGTAGAACGCCTGTTACTATTTCTAGCAATTATTTTCTCTTCCCCTTTCCCTCGCTAAGTGAGTCATCACGATTGTTTTTCCTTATTTCCAGCTCGTTTGTGTCTTATACCATGATGGTTATTGTGGTGAACTTCATTGTGCCCTTGACAGTGATGTTTTACTGTTACTACCACGTCGGTCAGGCCATGAGACTTTACGCTGCTAGGAACTGCACTGCACACCTCAACAGAGACTGGGCAGACCAGGCGGATGTAACGAGGGTAAGAGATCAAAATCCTTGGAGTGTATTTGGTAACACAGCTTTAAATATACACAGCTGAAGGGTTCCATGGCGTCTCCCGCTCTTTCTGCTGCTGTTGGTCCCCATGTTGCTGAATGCTGTGACTCTGTAATTCCTCTGGTGTCTGTGTGCCATGATCCCTGGACTTCATGCTACACAGACTGTAAGGATCCCCGGTCAAGCCTAGGCCTGACCAGTCCCACACCTTTCCCTCTGCCTTTCTCTCTTCTCATCTGCAGTATGCTAGCAGTATTGGTTAGACTACAAGGCTGGTTGTCTCCCTATGGTTCAAACGTCCCCAACATGTGGTTCACTATGTCTTCTTGTAGCCTTGATTTCCTCTGCTGGGCTGCTCTGTAAGCAGAGACCTTCCCTTCGTCATGTAAACAAGGAGCACAGGGCTCCTCTTCACTTTATCTATCTATATGCAAAGCCCTCAGTGCGATGGCTAGTGTTAGAACCCACCCATCTTAATATAGGACAATGTTTCCAAGTTGAGTTAGAAAGTTTGTTTGGTTGAGATTAGCAAATAATGCTGAGGACGGGGCCGTTGTCAGTAAAACTAGAAGTGAGTTGGAGAGGGTTTGCATGCATCTGTGCTTGAAGCCACCACAGTGTGCTCTTCCCAGTACACCAAATGAAGGGGTATTCTTTACAAGTGTGTGACACTATGAGACACAATGTCACATATTGCTCAGCGCAGCCATTGGCAAGGCTCTTGCTATCATAGATGTCTTCAGAGCCGAAATAAAGAACAGCAAAGGCAAAGCCCCAGCTTCTTTTGTGATACCAACCAAATTCTAACCTAGATTCTCCTGTTCCTGTATATGTCTGTTCCTGTATATGTCTTAGCTGTGCAAACATTTGAGATGCTACTCTTGGTGATCGTCTCCCGTTGCAGATGTCTGTGATAATGATACTGATGTTTCTGCTGGCCTGGTCCCCTTATTCCATCGTGTGCTTATGGGCTTGTTTTGGAAACCCGAAAAAGATTCCTCCTTCGATGGCCATCATAGCTCCACTGTTTGCAAAGTCCTCCACATTCTATAACCCCTGTGTTTACGTGGCTGCGAATAAGAAGTGAGTAGTGTTTTCCACGTTTCTGATTAAAATGACGAGGCAATGTTAATAGCAGTGGCTAGTGTTCTAAGACTTTCAGAGGTGAGTGACAGAAACTTGT
Source organism: Rhabdomys pumilio (assembly GCA_030674055.1). Taxonomy (NCBI): domain Eukaryota; kingdom Metazoa; phylum Chordata; class Mammalia; order Rodentia; family Muridae; genus Rhabdomys; species Rhabdomys pumilio. The sequence goes on from JANHMN010000001.1 coordinate 27,507,157, forward strand.
GACAGCCGTCTTACTTAGGGTCTGTAATGCTGTGATAAAACACCAGGATCCAAAGCAACTTGCAGAGGAAAGAGTTTATTTCAGCTTACAGTTCTATAGTTCACTGTCAAGGAGGTCAGGGCAGGATGCAGGGCAGAAATCCCGAGTTAGGAGCTGATGTGCACACCATGGAGGAGGGCTGCTCACAGGCTTCCTCAGCCTGTATTCTTACAGCACCCAGAATCACCTGCTCAGGGATGACACTGCCCACGGTGAGCTGGGCTCTCTTACATCAGTAGTCAATCAGAAAAAGGCATTACAGGCTTGTCTACTGGTCAATCTGACGGGGGCATTTTCTTAACTGAGGTTCTCTCTTTCCAAATGACTCTAGCCTGTGTCAAGTTGACATCAAACCAGCCAGCACAGCAAGCCAGTTTAAGGTTATTTGGCCATGTAACTGGCGAAACTACCAAGACCTTATATATTGAGAGCTCTACTCTTGTGATAGACTCTTCCCACACAGTGGCAGAAATGACCTTGGGCAACCCAGACCCAGATTCAACCAGCTCAGCATCCATGGACAAGCTTCATCTCAAATGACCATGTGGCAGGAAAGTTTCTGGTTGGTCACTGATCCACTGGGTATGAGCAGTTATCCCACCCAGCTATATGGAGAAGTGTTTTCTAAAGAAAAGAGTAGAAAAGGCAGCCATGGGCTCTCAGAGGATAGTACAGCTGGATATTTCCCAGGAGTACAGTAGAGAAGTTCTTGTCCCTTCACAGACCTCCTGGGTGAAGGTCAGATGATTTCATTTTCTATTACTGTTGGATGGAGAAGCTTGGCAAGTCCCAGAATGTCACCACTGTGCCTGTTTAAATGTGTAAATGTGGGTAATGCATGGGCTTGAGAGAACACCTTTAGCTGTAGATATGCAAAGGAACACACATACCTTAAGATGAGGTGGAGCACACAAGGAGACCGAAGGCCATTTCATGAGGTCAGAATCTGCTGGAAGTTCTCTGGGAAACCATTCTCAAGCCCCTTCAAATCTAACTGGTCTTTGCACAGAAGACCTGTGAAAATGAACCCTTAATTCAAACAAGGAACTTAGTGCACTCGGTAACTGATACGTCATTAAACATACACAGCTATGGAGTTTGTCAGATGTCCTCTACGTTCACCATCAGTGGTGCAAAATTAGTCTTCATCTGTCTGTTCTGTAGATTTATAAGTGTCTCTATGGGAGATGTTTAAGTTGGGTGCAGTGATGCATTTAGAGGTAACCATTGACAGTAGTGGGTCTTCAGACTTAACTGAAAATCCCTTAAAAGGTTCATGTCATTATAGAATAACACATTTTCTCGTTTGCTTATGGCAGGTTTCGGAAGGCCATGTTTGCCATGTTTAAATGCCAACCTCACCTAGCAATGCCTGAGCCAAGTACTCTACCAATGGATATGCCTCAAAGCCCATTGGCTCCTGCAAGGATCTGAAATGCAAGACAAAAATGTATTGCCAAACACTTGATTTGTTTATTTTTAACAATATGCTAATTTTGCTTTTAAATACAAATCCATTTAGACCAAGTGCAGACATAGACTACTGCCTTATTGGACTGCAGGTTCCTTCCACTCAGCCACCCCAGCTCTGAGCAGTAGTTGCTGTGGCGCCTGCACTGTGTCCTCAGAGATGATGGAGTAGCCCCACTCGCTTCGATGAATCCAGGCACACAAAACCAAGTCTCTTTCTTCCTCCTTAAAAGACATGCATTACAGTGTACTAATGACCTGTAGCTTGACTAAGTTTTTCATTAGACAAGAGAAGAGACAGCTATTGGAATACTAGAATATTTTAATAAAATTATAATCCTCAATAATTAATAGCTGAAATGAGTTATTTCATGTTTTCAGCTATGAAAAGGTATTTTTAGCATCTCAAAAATTTGAATTTAGAATCAATGATTAATTCGTGTTATTTAAACAAAGATATTCAAATATTAAAGAAAACTGCTTTCTATCATGCCAGTCTGTTGCATATACATTTTATAGCACTATAACGTCTATGTATTTTGTTGTAAATTTGCATTGGGGGTGTGTGTGTGTGTGTGTGTGTGTATGTGTGTGCATGTGTGTGTGCACATGCAAGCATGTATGTGCCTGTCTGGCTGCCTGCCTACAGAAGCCAGAAGAGGGCATCTGATCTCCTGGAACTGAAATTACAGACAGTTGTGAGTTACCTGAGGGAACCAAATTCAGGATTCTGGAAGAGCATCAAAAGCTCTTAACCATGGATTCATCTCTCTAGCTCCCAAATTACCATTTTCCTGACAATATATTTTTCTATGTCTGCTATTAGAATTAGGTTTGAACAGAGTGGCACTTTTTTCTATTTTTTCTCTTTGTGATATCCTTAGTACATAGACTCACTCTGTCTGGCACATAGTAGGCTCTCGGAGTGGATTTGTAGACTCAAGCTTTGTTGTTTAAACGGCTGTGACTATTAAATAGAGCTCATAATAGACTATTTTAAAGGCAGACAACTAAACCATTTCAAGTTTTTATTCTTTCTTATGAGACAAGATTTCCTTATGTAGTCCAGGCTGGGCTCAAGCTCGCAGTGACTAGTATCTCAATTCTGGGGATTACAAATGTGAACCACCAAGCCTGGATCAATTTTTTTTTTCACTTTCATAGATGTAAAATTGGGAACACTTTAATACAAATATCTTTGTAGGGGTGGGTATCAATTATTCTATCTGAATCTTTATCCAGGCTAAGGTTATTGGACAGAAATATAAGAGAGTCTTATGGTTGCTAGCTGTCTCCAAGGGTGTGCCTGCACTGCATTGGCAGTGTGGACTCCCACTCAAGGGTGGGTCTGCACTGCATTGGCAGTGTGTATACTCTCACTCCATAGTACAATAATGCTCTCGTATTTCAAAACTGTGAGTCATACACTGTAGCATGAATTCATTTTCTTTCACATCTCGCTCAATGCTTATCAGACTATATGTCTTTATCTGTTGCCTCCTCTCTTGTAAATTGCCTCTTTAACTCCTTTGTCAGCATATTAAAGACCTACCTACTTGTTTATTGAGGCAGTTCACTTCCTGTGGACAATGGCCAGTTGCTATAGCAACCTGCTAGTTTAGCTTTCCATCCTCTGTGCATCCTCACTACCACAACCACGCATTAACACCTTAGCCAACTGTTTACAACTGTTTACAAATGCTTCTGGCCAAACTTTTAGGAGCCTGAGGTGGCAAAAACAACTGAAGGGAGGCAGGGTTTATTTTGTTACACAGTTGGAGGAAATTGAGTCCTGCATGTGGGACAGGAAGGCAGCTGGTCACATGGTATCTACCGATAGGAAGCAGAGTGACATCAATTCTGGTGTTCACTTGCTGTCCCCTTTCCAGTCTAAGATCCCAGCTCATGGGGTTGTGGTACCCACAGTTAGGATACGATACCTCTTTTCACCCCAGTTACCCCAATCTAGACAGTTGCTCACAGACATACCCATAGATTTGTCCTCCAGATGAATCTGCACTGTCAAGTTTTACCACCATGCCTGTGAAGGAAGTCTGGCTGCCATAGCCGCAAGGTCAAGGCCCTCCTCACCGTAGTCCAGATAGACTTTTGGACATTTTGTAATTCTCCAGTGGCAACATTAAAATCTGTTCCTGGACAGCTCTGGGTGCTCATTTAGCCCCCACAGTTAAGCTGCTTATGGAGACAATCTATTAGGGGGTCTGTGCTTAGTCACAGATCAGTTACATGGTTGAGACAGTGTTTACCATATTACCTAGGGAACTGATAGCTGGTTCTAGTTTGCAAAGCTTTGAGTTCATTCCTAACAACAAACAAGGGATAACTTCACTTTAACATGAAGGACTAAAGTGGTGCACTAATATCTAACACTACGTCAATCAACTCACTTATACAGTAAGACTGACTAAGCTTTGAATCTGGCTCCCTATAGCTACTGGGCTTACTAGTTTGGTGGCTTATCACTATATAGCTTTGCTATACTCAGTTGGTCACATGCTGCTCCTCTAGGTTGGAGCATCCATAGACCTGACAATGCACAGATCGTTTGGTCACTTGGTGAGCAGTTTTACTACCAACCTATTTATCTCTCCTGTGCTCAATAGCTCAGAGCTATCACCCATCAAAACCCTGAGCTTCCACCCATCACTGCATCCCCAGCACTGGGAAACCCTGGGGTTGTTCTTCAATACAGTCTTCATTGTGCCTACACCCAATCAAGCAATCCTCCCTCCTGTGTTTCCTGAAACTCTATTATCGACACTCCTGTCAGCACACTGAGATTGGGCCTCACAGCTGTTCCCTGGAACCATCACCACTGGTGCTCACCTAGAGCCTCCAGCTCCCCTCCTCCTGGCTCTAACCCTTTGTTCACACAACTACCAGGAAATCCCACTAATCTGTTCGTCTGATGAGCCACTCACAGCTTAACCTTTCTGTTATTGCTCCCTGGAGGCTGAGTGTGGCTCTTTAGCAGGGCATCCAAGGCCCTGCCTCTGTAACCTCAGCCTCAACCACTTGGTCGTGAGCAACAGAAAGTGCTTGTGTTTTTCTGAAACTCTGTTGGTGCCACCCAACAAGACAGCTTTGCCTGGTTACACAGGCTGAACATGGTGTTCTCTTTTGCTTCCTCACTGGCCTGTGTCTCCCTCTGTCATCTGAGATCTTTATGTACTGCAAGCGGGTGTTGCTTATCTTTGTACCTCCAGTCCTTGGTTCGGAGGCTGGCAAGTTCTCAGTAAATATTTGGTGAGCGAGTGAATTGTGTAGTCTCTGAACAGCTGCGATATGATGTTTTTAAATTCAGCAATGGTTTTTAGACTCCATCGCTTACATAGACATTCTATTAGAGTTTGATAGCTTATTATGTAATACTCTTATTTTTACAGAACTGGTTCTCCTTTCTCAAGGTTTCGTGGTTAAATATGATAGGCAGAATCACATTCTATGAAGATTAAAGCCTTTCTGTCATCCTCACAGATCATTCAGTGTGTGTGTGTGTGTGTGTGTGTGTGTGTGTGTAGGTAGTTTCTTAAGTGAAATTAAAATCGTATTCTCTGCAGTTGGGTGTAGTGGTGCACGCTTTTAGTCCCAGCGAGGACAGGCAGATCTCTATAAGTTCAAAGCCAGCCTGATCTACATAGTGACACAATGTCTCAAAAATTATTTTTCCTAAAGATTACTAGAAGACATGGCAATTGGCCCTCTGTGATTCTCCTGTAAATGGTGCCCATGTATCAAACTGGCATCCAACTTGTTACGGACCGAGGATGACTTCAACCATCTGATCCTCCTGCCTTCACATCTCAAATGCTGAGCTTACAGGCACACGCCCCGAAATCCAGATAGGACCCAGGCTTTCTTTGTCTATATCAGGCAGGCACTCTTCCAACTGGGCTGCAACCCAGCCCTCAGTTCATCATTAAATAGGGTTTTGGTGCCCCCAACTCAGAATTAAATATAGCTTTGAACAGAGACAATTACTTTCATTAGAAAAAAACACTCTTGGGCACATCTTACGCACACGAGGTGATCTGGGAGAGACTCAGGACGTATTCTCACTGGAGCTGGAGCTCTGACACACCAGGAGTAGGCTGAGGAGTCAGTCTTACTGCGATCGCATAGGTCTCGTTTACTTGGTTTTGTAGAGATAAGCAGTCGGGGGCAACACTGGTAACTTTATTTGAAGTAAATCTGAATTAAAGTCACATTTGCTGGTGAAGTTGCAAAAAGTAAAAGAAACGATGTCTGTATAAATGAACGACTGAAAGTCTTAGCATCGGCCAAGATACTGAGCCCTTTGTAACACAGGTTATGGTTTTAAGCTATAGGAAAAATTTTAAGTCCATCTATAGGAAAGGCACCTGGTATGGGTTTCCTTGCAAATGTAGACATGGTGCCTATTGAAATTTTTGATTTTCACTTCCCTTAGCAAGTGTGTTAGGCGGCTGAGGCCATATTCAAAGGCTGGGTGGACTGATCCCCTGCAAGACACTTGAAGGTTAAGTAACTTCAGATCTCGGGCTAATCCGGCTAAGCTCCTGCTGCTACATGTCGGGGGCATTCGGGGTGCGAGAGCGTCCACATGCTCTTGTTTTGGCCCTTCCCTTTTGTCCAGAGAGCCGCTTTGGAGCTATGTGGCTCTTGGCCTACCTGTGCCTTGTGCTTTGTTTCCTGGGAGGAGTGAACTGTACGTGCCCCTCTCAGTGCTCCTGTGAGCATCACGGCAGACATGACGGCTCGGGATCAAGGTATGCCTCTCTCCTTGCTATGAAGTATTCTGATTGTCCCGGTAAGAAAAAGGACCCAAACTGATCAGCCTCATTTTATGACGGCAAATTATTTGTTAAAAAATGAGAAACGGTTTAACCTCATGAGACTTGGCTCAGTGTTCATTAGCTGATTGTCTATTTTTGTCGTGGACAACGCTTACCTCTAAGAAGCCTTACACTGGTCTCTGGAATTCCAAAAGCACTTTCTGTCTTACAAAAATGTTTGTTACACCTATGTACACACAATAACCTTCTCTGGAAAGCAGACCATGTACCGTGTGGGCGTGGGGTGGGAGGGCAGGCTTGTTACAGAAAGCACAGAGAGTGAGGCTGGGTAGGAGCTGCGGGCTTGTTGATCTCATCCACTAACAGAGTTTCCTACTGCGCCCAAGGATTACTAACAACTTGGTAGGAGAACAGCAAGAGTGAAGCTGGTGAGGCCAATTTATGGAAGTAAAGGTGTTTGGGAAATACCACCTGTTGCAGACATTGTAGGCCCGCATAGAAGTTAAGTCTCTATGTAGCTTTAACACAGTAAGCATTATAATTTGTTTATGATATGCATAATTCTTTTTACATGTAGGCAAATACAATATAGAACTCTTATTAACCAAATATGGTAGACTCTGGGTTTTTTTGAGAGTATTTTTTCAAAGTATTTACTAAAAATAATAAATGCATTCTTGTGACTTTCCTAGTTGAAATAAACAATGAGTCTCTGAAACAAAGCTCAATATAAGAATAAAACAACTTTAAACAAATAATAATTAGGGTTGAGGTATAGCTCAGTGGTACAGCACACACCTGGCAGGTTTAAGAACACTCATCTGATATCCAGCACAGCAATGATGAAGATGAAGATGAAGAAGAAGAAGAAGAAGAAGAAGAAGAAGAAGAAGAAGAAGAAGA
>JANHMN010000001.1:27514374-27551012 GCA_030674055.1 Rhabdomys pumilio
GAAGAAGAAGAAGAAGAAGAAGAAGAAGAAGAAGAAGAAGAAGAAGAAGAAGAAGATACAATTAAAGTTTATTCGTGAATGTTTTTATTTAGCCAACTCTGGTACCCTTTTTGAGAAGTTTCCTGAGAAGTAAGATGCAATGAAAACAACACAGGATAGTATCTGTTATCCCAAAGATTTACAGCACTTGATGACCAGGCCAAGGAATCTCTAAAAACATTGCCAGAATGGCATCTTCTTTATGGTGGCCCCATTATGATGGGTTCTACAAAAGCCACGGAACATTATGTCTGACTAGACCTCTCAAAGGACTCCAGTTCAATACCTGCCGTGTGTAAGTGAGGGAACAAACTACATGGGGAACAGGGACTGCGTCGCCCTGGGTCTCAGCACTCCTGATGCAATCACTGGGCCAATCAAGGTGCGGCTCCAGCTTCTTCCTGTGATAGCACATTGAAATGCTTACCCAAGGAGTGGACACTGCCATCATTCTGGTGTGAAGTGACCCTGAGAGTTTGTGATAGAAGTGCTTCAGAGACTGTCTGAGATTCCCCGTGGTCTTCTAAAGGAACAGAAGTAACAAAAAAACATCCTTATGAGCCATCGGCAGGGCCTTGTGACTCCACTCTGCTTGTCCCTGTGGGCATTATGGGCTGGCTGTGTTAAATTCGTGGGCTTGCTGGGAAGTGTTTACCCGACAATCATTTTATTGTTACGAATCATAATTTGAACATTGTTTTCTTTTCAAAACTGCTTATTCACATTGAGCAATTCAGATTGGTGCGGGGGATAAATAGATAGTTTTGAGTCTGGAACGAATCTAAGGTTTGAGAATCATCATATTTAAACACACCCCCCGGACAGGTTCTTTTTCTACCCTTCTTCATTCATGCTAACAACAAGTTCAGAGAATGACTGGTTCAAGGACTGCCAAAAGGAATCTGTTTGGCTTCTGGTCTATTCCTTAGGCAGAAAGAAACGAATTGACATCTGCCCTTGCCCCTATAAGTGGTCCTCTCATAAAAGGATCAGTTTATTTTATCTTACTTTATTTTATTTTATTTTATTTTATTTTATTTTATTTTATTTTATTTTAATGATAGGCTCTCTTGTAGTCTGGACTAGCTTGGAATTCTCTATGCCCCAGGATACTTTGACTAGTTGATTCTCCTGCTCTTGTCTCCTGACTGACATGACTACATGTGTGTGTCATGCCTGGTTTATGCTGGTTTGTGCTGGTTTATGCTGTGCCAAGGATTGAAGCTTGATAGGCAAACATTTTATAATGAAAGTATATCCCAATTCCCAATTTATGTTTTTGAGCAGATTCTTTTGCCATTAGCCAGTTTTTAAAGAGATTCACTTTGGCGTTGGAGAGAAGTGGGTTGGAAAGGTGGTTCCGGAGTATCCTACGGGCTGGTCAGCAGGGAGACATCGTCTACTATTGGTGGGCACTGTAGCAGGATGTTTTCCCACTACATTTGCAATAAGACTCGGTGATTGGGCTGTGTGAAAGGTAGGCGGAGTGAGGAGTCGGGAGGAGAGAAGGAGAGGAAGGGGAGGAGACTAGCAAGTGGGGAGAAGAAGGCTATCAGCCGTGGAGAACTGCAGATGGTTCAAGAGCAGTCCTGGGTAGCAACTTATGAAAAGGTTAGATTTTGGATAACAATTCTAATTGTGTGGGCATCTTGTTAATTGAGTATTTCCAAGTATATAAATCCACTGAATAATCTTTGAGCATTAAGAGTCTTCATTCTCCCTGGTACCTCAGGCATAGAGGGAATGGTCTGGGCTCAGCTGAGCATTGTAGACAGCATGGTGGATTGGCAGAGCCAGCCACCACGCTGGCGTCTCGTGGGTGACAAGGCCTGTGTTTTTAGATAGCCAGAGCCTCGGTCCAGAGCCGGAGCCTTGGGAAAATGGCGGCTTCCCAGGAAGAAGCCAGATCCGGTGCCATTTTCTAATTATTACCCCCTACAGGGCACAGATTATTTTAGATGTTTAATCAGTTGTTGGTAACAGCAACAAATGCTGACTGAGAATGTACATGCCAGTAAGACATAGGATTTTACGTCCATATAAATCAATCATAAGATGACAACGTGACATTGGGGCCATGAGTCAGGTGAAGTAGCAGTCCCTGGCCACAGAGAAGGCGGAAGAGCTCCGCTTTCTTTAGTCTGTTACCCATCATCTGCCTCTTTAAAATGCTGTGGTGACTAATGAAGACATGGATGTGACTGGTGTGTCTAAGGCCTAGCTTGAAAAACCTTTATAAATATCCATTGACACCATGACGTTGCTCATATTTAATCAGTTTTAACTATGAGAATGGTCCTTTTGTGTGGTTCAGTCAAATGGTCACCATATTGTGATAATGGTGAGAAAGAAGATGAAGATGATGGTGATGGTGGTGGTGGTGATGATGGTGATGTGATACTGACTCTATTGGTAAAAAGGCTTTCCAGACTAAGCAAATACGTAAAAACCAGTAGGGAATGAAAGACATGCATGTTTCTTATAAGGCTTCATTTTAAAGTGAGTCACAGAGAGTAGATCTTCTTGCATTGCTTTTGTGGTGACAGGTCAGTGCTGTGTAACGACCTGGATATGAATGAAGTCCCAACAAACTTCCCTGTGGACACCTCGAAGCTTCGCATAGAGAAAACCGTGGTCCGCGGGATCCCCTCCGAGGCCTTCTACTACCTGGTGGAGCTGCAGTACCTCTGGCTGACTTACAACTCAGTGGCCAGCATAGAACCCAGTAGCTTTTATAACCTAAAGCAGCTGCACGAGTTGCGTTTGGGTGGGAATTCTCTGACCGCTTTCCCTTGGGTGTCTCTGCTGGACATGCCCCACCTGAGGACGCTGGACTTACACAATAACAGAATAGCCAGTGTGCCAAACGAGGCGGTCAGATATCTGAGGAACCTTACCTGCCTAGATTTGTCAAGCAACAGACTGACCACACTGCCACCAGATTTCCTGGACAGCTGGTCTCACTTAGCAATGACACCTTCTAGAAGCCCAGATCTTCCACCGAGAAGAATTATTCTTGGTAAGTTTGAAAGCTGGTTATGCATAGTTTTAAGTGTGTGTGTGTGTGTGTGTGTGTGTGTGTGTGTGTGTGTGACCAAGGATCTACAAGGATCTAACCTGAGGTCTTACATCTGCTAAGTATATAAGCATATATCACTGAGATACAACCCACCCCCTGAATTCAATTAATCTATACCTGCTTAGCTGTGTTTCCTGTACTATGTAATGGCTGTGCATGTGAGCCCATGTATGTGCACGAGAGAACATGTATGTGCATGTGAGCATGTAGAAAGCACGGGGAGAAAGCTGCTCTCAATCTGAGAGAGTTTACCAGCCTGCTGCACTCATATGCTCGCACCAATGTATACACAGCTACTCTCTGCCGCTCTGTTCCGTTTTCAACCTCTTACTCGGTCCTTCAGTAGTGGACAGGGTACCACAGCTTTCATTAAATCTCTTTACAGAGAGAGTTTCAGGACAGTCAGGGCTACACAGAAAAACCCTGTCTTGGAAAAAAAAAAAAGTTGGAGATTCTACATATGCCCATTCTTCCAATCTTGGGTGATAGTTGTGGTAAGGACCATTTTATAATATATTACAGATAAAGACAGAAGGCACAATCAAGCCACTTGCTCTGATTCGCTTACCACAGCGTGAGGAAGCTGGGGTAGGAGTCTAGGTCTTGCGGGCCTAAGATCCATGCCAGATCCCATTTCTCTGTGATTCGGTGTGGAATGTTTGCTCTCTCGGATGACCTTTTCAGATTGGGTCTTTAATTAAAAGAGAAGAAGTAGGGACAAACTTTGAGTTTCTCTCTCTGATCTAGATAAGTAAAAACAGCAACTTAGGACATTTCAGTGTATGGATAAAACCCCAAACTAGAGTCATGGAATTCAAGTTTAAAATGATAGTACTGGCAGATTTCCAGATCTTTACATAGGCACATGTGTAAGGACGTCTACTGTTTAACCTTAGAGGGAAAACAATAGGAAGTAACCTTAGAGGGAAAATAGTTGGAGAGAGTACCAAGTGTTTATTCAGAGGTTTTTTTAATTGACACCCATATTCGCTCACTTGTAAACATAGTGGAATTTGCCCAAAGGGCAGCAGCAGCTCGAGTGTTTTCACAGAATTTCCCAAAGTGTTAATTTAGTTCAACAACTGTTTCCCAGTATCTATGGATATATCCTGATTTCTTGCCAGGTCACTACAGCCTGGGGGTGTGGGTCTATAATTACCACCCCCTCTTTTATAGCCGGGAAGGAGGCAGAATCAAGTCTCAAATTTGTCATTCATCTCCAAAGACATCATGTGTCTTTTATAAGTTGTTTTTTGAGTAACTGACACATACTTTGTACATTGTGAGATGCAAGATCAGAAGCGAACACTTCAGTGAATTCTTACAAAAGCATGCCCTTGAAAACGATACCTTTTCAAGATGGAGAATAGTCCATCACTTCAAATGGCCATGCTTTTGATCTCCTGTGCCAGTGACAGAAGATTGTGCCTCATATTGTGGAGCGGTTATGTTGATTGCATCACCTGCTCTAGCAGGCTACAGGAACGGTGTGTCCTGTGACACACAGGCTGGTGCCTGGCTTCTGTCACTCAGCAGCGTGTTTCTGAGGCGACCCATTCATGTCACCTGTCTGCCGTGCCTTCCCGCAGAGCTTCTCTGTATGAACCAGATGTTCGGCTTTTCAGCCTTTCTCTGAAGAGAGAAAGAGTGGGCACCTTCACTCTTTCCAGGTTGGGGCTTTTATGAATTTAAATACTCTCATACAAATTTAAATATGCCCACAAAACGGTTTTATGTGATGTATTATATTTTTATTTCTCTTGCGTAAGTTCCTAAGGTCAACATTGCTGTGTTAAAGAATGGCTGGGTGTGTAAGTGTTAAAGAAACTGCTCATTTTCCAAAGCGGGTATGTAGCACCACGCCTTGCCCTGACCCCGTGTGACAGCCTGGTTGTTCTGTGTCCTCCTGAATACTCCTTGATGTCAAGCATTTGTTTCAGCTCTTCTGGGGAGTCAGCAAATCAATCAAGTAGCTGAATCATTTTGCTTTGCCTTAGTGACTAGTGATGCCAGCCAGGTTGCCATTTTTCTCCCCAGTCATGTACATAATCCTCCATGAACTACCTGCCCAGGTCTTTTGCCTGTTTTTAAGAGTCTTATCCATTTATCTTTACTACTGGATATATCTCTTTAATCAATTATGTGAATTATAAATACTTTAATTCTGACTGACCCATTCATTTCTATGCAGTGTATTTGATAAGAAATATTTAAAATTTGATGGCATGTGACTTATTATTGTTTTACTCTTAGAACTGCCTGAGAACCATTTAAGATATATCTCTGCAGCACAAGATTACAGAGAGACTCTGCTTTCTGTATAGGCCGAGTTTTTAAACCCAGTTTTTAGCATTATGTCCTCATCTTCCATGCTTACAACTATGACTCGCCCAAAAGAGTCTCTGCATAAGTCCAAAGCAGGGCATCATTTGTCAAACAGGCTTTCCTTTCCCACTGCATGGCTGCACACCGCAGCCTCTACAAAGTTAATTGGGGTCTCTCCTTGTTTTGAGGGTTATAGTTTACACGATAAGCTTTGTACAAGGATCTGTTTCTAACTTCCCAAGCACACACAAAAATAACCAATTTAATCCAACTATTCTGATGCGTGAACAATACTGAATGTTTCTCTGAGAAGGGAGGAAGCAGCACCCACTGGCCCCGTCCAAGATCAGTCATGAAGAACTTGATGCAAATCACTCCGACTGTGACTTGTGTGTTTCCTTCAAAGAATTTGAGTAATAGTTTAACCTTGGCAACTCTTTGTACCTTTGTCCCCATGAGGAAAAACATCAGGTGGACGAATGAACTCTGTCAGTTCTCATATAACTATCTTTAATTTACATCTTAAAATCTGCACCTTTGACCTTAAGACATTTCAAGATTGGAACAAATAGGCTTAGTGTTTTTGAGGAATTAAAACATCTTTTTTCTTGGTTCATATAACTTTTATATGTAACTGGTAGGATTGATTTTTAATTTTTTCATAGTCGACACATTTTAATAATTGCTTTAAAGTGTGAGTGGAACTGTTAATGTTCCAATTCTTGAATATTTCCTCTGTAGACGTTTAGACTCCAGACACCTGTTGCTGCTTTTGCAGTTTTACTTGCAGATAATAACCTTCAAGCCACCGCCCAATGGTGTGTGTGCTTTTTGGTGACAGAGATGAACTCTGTGTTAGAAGGCTTACTAGATTAGGAGGCTAAAGAAATGTGGGGTTAGTCAGGACTCTAAGAGACTTAAGAAATCAAAGAGGTAATCTCTCTGTTCCTTAGCCTCCTCTGGTATGGAATCAGGAAAAAAATCATTATCTTCCCAAGGTGGCAAAGAGCTGATTGTGGTGTGAGCCACAGCAAGGTAGCCTGTTGAATGCTTCAAGATCTGAACACTTGAGTTCAAATCCTGCCTGCCCACTTGTGTGACCTTAGACAAGTGTCCCTCCTTCTTGAGCCCTGGCTTTCCTTTCATTAGGAGAAGGCTCTCTCTGCTGTTACTCACCTCACACTGTTGTGAGAACCCGGGCCTGTTTAGTGTTCTTATCCATCAGTTTCCCGGAGTCCGCTTTCCGAATGTCTGTGAGCACAGGTGAGGAGCCGTGCTCCCGTTTACTCTGCACTATGTCGGTGAAGAGTTTTGGTAAAGAAAAATCTTTGGATGTTAGAGATAAGACTCCTCCCAGAGCAAAAGTCAGGAGTGTTTACTGCCAGTATAACTGAGAAAATTATTTCCTCCACAGCTGTGATTTTCAGTGCTACTCTAGTCAAAGACCCATACAACCGTGTGTGGCAGGCTGGCTTGCCCAGCACTGAGAGGTTTCTCAAAGCTTGGTTCTCAGTGTGAAAATCAGTAAAATCTTGGGCAGACTCATCTTGAATTGGGGTAAAATGTTGGTGCTTTTGTAGTACTTGACGAATGCAGTATTTGTCACGTGGGAAAGTGTTAGTGAAGGAAATCTTCCAGTACTGGTCAATCAAGGAGTCTTCAAAGGAAAGAAAGTATTCTGTACACATTAACTGTTGTAGAAAATGGTGACTTTGATCTGTTGGGCATGGCTTCAACATAGGACACTTCAAAGCCCATCTCCACAGTGACACAGTTCCTCAACATGGCCACACCCACTCCAATAAGGCCACACCTCCTCATTGTGCCACTTCCTGTAGGTCAGGCATTCAAACACGTGAGTCTGTGGGCTGTTCCTATGTGAACCACCACACCTCCCCTCCCTTTCTCTCTCCCTCATGTCTTCCCTCCCACCATTCCTCATACTGGGAATTGAACTTAGGGGTGGCAAGCACGGTTGGCAAGCAAGGGTTCCATCACCAGGGCTAGCTACATCTTAAGTTCTTTGGTTTCTTAATGTTAGTCATTCTGACCGCAGTGAGATGGAATATCGATTTCAATTCTGTGTTTCTGTGATGACTGAGACTGTTACATATTTTTTGTATGTTTATTGACCATTTATACCTCTTTGAAATGTGTCTGTTCGGATCATTTGCCGGTTCATTTATCAGATTATCTGTGCTGGTGCTGTTTAATTCTTAGAGTTCTTCATGAATTCTGGTTTTTAATCTCATGTTGGTTAAGTGGCTGGGTAGGGTTTTCTCTCTATCCATCAACTGGTTGTCTTTTTGTTGCTGATTGCTTCATGTGCTGTGCAGGGCCTTTTAGTTTGATGCTATCCGTTTGCCAATTCTTGCTATTGCGTTTTGAGGTGTTGGAATTTTATTCAGAAATTCATTGTTTGTGCCTGTATCTTGACATGTTTCCTCTGGTAGCTTCATAGTTTCGGGTCTTACATTAAAGGTGTTGGATCTGTTTTGAGATGGTATTTGTACAGGCAGATGCAGAAGAATCACTTTAGAACCGTGGTTCTCAACCTTCCTAATGCTGTGACCCTTTAATGCAGTTCTTTATGTCATGGTGTCCCCCAGCAATAAAATTATTTTTGGTTCTAATTCACAACTGTAAATGTGCTTGGAGACAGAGTTTGCCAAAGGGGTCACGGTCCACGTGTCGAGAACCACTGTTTTAGAGGTTTTTCTGGTTTACCAAATCATGTTATTTAATTTTTTGTAAATCTCCTTTCTTCTAGTTAAGTGTTTTCTTTCCTATCTCTCATGTGTGTATGGATTTCTTTTCTCTATTATATGGGTAGAATTCCTTCAGATGCCTTCTGTAGTATTGCTTGGTGGTTGTAAATTGTGTTTATGTTTAACTTGGAAGGTCTATTCACCCAACAGTTTTAAGAGACAGCTTTGCTGGGTATCATGACTAGGTTGGTAGATATCTGCTCTTAGAATTTGCAATATATTACTCCATGATTGGCAAGCTCTGTCCTGAGAGGCCTGCTATTATTCTGATAGGTGACCCGATGAGTGACTTTGTACTTGATAGACAGTTAGTGCTTCTGTTTTGTGGCTTTCAATGGTCTTTTCTTGTTCTATATTCTTGAAATTTCAACTATCATATAACACAGAGAGGTTCTTTTCTGGTCACATCTAGTTGAGGTTCTAAATGCCTCTTGTACTTGGATGAACAGATTTCTCCCTGCATTTGGGAAGTTTTCGGCTAAATTACATTACTTTTAAGTGGTATCTTAGCTCTCTCTGTATCAAAGGTTTCTGTGTTGTTATCCAAATGTACTGTTTCATCAATCTTGCCTTCAATGCCTGATATTCTTTCTTTTGCTTGATTTATTCTTTTGGTGTCACTTTCTGCTGCTGACTTTTAATTTTGTCTTGTATTTGAACTGTCAAGATGTCTGTTTGGTCCCTTTTCAGAGTCTTCACCTCCTTGGTACATTTCTCATGTAAGACTTGGATTGACTTCCTCATTCATCATGCTTATTTGTATTTTCAAGGAGGTTATCATTTTCACAATTGGACTTTTGAGTAGTTTGTTTGGCAGTTCTGTCATTTTGATATTGTTGATCTTTGGGGTCATATTGCTTGGCCTTTTGCACATTTCTTGTGTTTCCTGGACACAGTGATGTGTGTCCTACTGCGTCGGCTGTATCTTGTAGCTGTAAATGAAGTCTTTCTTTTTTTTATACTTGCTAACTAGTTTCTTAAAGTTATCACGTAGGGTTTTCACATGTACACATTTCCCATGTGTACATTTCATATGCATGCTTTGCTCATATTCACCCTACACACACACACACACACACACACACACACACACACACACACACTGACCTCACTCCCACTCCTCTTGCTCCTCTCTTACTTGTCCCCATCCTTTCCAAATGGTCCTCCCGCTGCCTCCATGCTGTGTTTCATTACCTTGTCTTTCCTCCCACTGCTCACAATATTTCCCTCCCCTTTCGTCCCTTTTTTATTTTCATGGCCTATACATACAACATACGTATCTATGCAGAGATATAATTTAAGCCTTGTTTTTCTGAGCCTGGCTTATTTCATTAACATAATAATTTCCAGCTTCAGCCAATTACCTGGAAAAAAATGCCATGATTTTGTTTTTTTCTTTACAGCCTTTGGTGTATGTATGCACCACATTTTGTTTATTCTCTTGTCTGCTGGTGGACATCCATGCTGGTTCCATGTCTTGGCTATTGTGATCCAATGACAGTAAATATGATTATGTGTGTGTCCTTAGAGTCCTTTGGGTGTGTCCCCTATAGTAGTATGCCTGAGTGATTTGGTAGTCTAGTTTTTATTTATTTGTTTGTTTTCAGGAGCCTCCACAGTAACTTCCATAGTGGCTGTTCCAGTTTATATTCTTGCTAGCAAGGTATAAGGGCTGTTATAGGGTCTTTTAGGGAAAAACCTTCTCTTGAGGTTTCAGTCCCCATTTACACTCAGAGGAGAAAGCAGATGTCTTGGTTACTTTTCTATTGCTGAGACACTATGCAAGGAAACTTACAAAGAAAATGTATAAAACTTACAAATAAAACATTTAATGGGGAGTGTTCCTTACAGGTTCAGATCGCCCGTGGTTATCATGATGGGAAGTATGGTGACAGGCAGCCATGCATGGCACTGGAGCAGAAGCTCCAGTGAGTGCTTACATCTGACCCATATGCCTGGGGCAGGGAACCAGAGACTGGATCTGGCTCAATGCTCAACCCCAGTGACACACCTGGTCCAACAGGACCACACCTCCTAATCCTTCCCAGACAGTTCCACCATCGAGGGACCAACATGAGCCTACAGTGGTCATTCTCATTCAGTTCCCATCCAACGGTTCCCATTCTCATGTAGTTCCCAAAAACAAATGATGTTTTTAAGTACCTCAGGGTGAAAAAAATGAGAGCAACATCTCTATTACAACAGCTTGTGTGATTTTGTACCCACCTGGTTAGATAGTCCTGGAGCCAGCCCTGCCCTGTCAGGAAGCTTTGGGGCTTTTTCCCTTCTCTCATTTGCTGAAGACCCCACCGAGGGAGATCCTTCCCAGACTGTTGTGTTTCTCAGCACAACGCATGGAGGAAGCCAGTTGAGTAGTAAGAGAATAAGCAGGCAATGGTCCATGCATGTCTTCTCTCTGCTTATGACCGTGGATGTGATGTTTTAAGAATCTACCTTGTCTTCTCTGTGATCATGGACTCTTTTTTTTTTTTTTTTATTGGATATTTTATTTACATTTCAGATGCCAATCCCTTTCCCCATTTCCCCTCCCTAGAAAACCCCTATTCTGTGCCCCCTTTTCCATTTGGTTTTTATACATTTTTTTAAAAATGTTAATTAAGGGCTTTGTAAGTATGGTAATGCTCAATCAGAAGGGTAACCTAATACCCAACCTATGTAAACTATCTTTGACTGGTGGAGACACGTGAACTTCTGCCTCCATGCCCCCTCTCTCTTTCTCTCTCTTTTTCTCTCTCATTACCTAGCTTCTCATCTACTTCATCTTCTCCTCTCCTTACTCCATCTTTTCCTCTCGGTGTTCCTTCCCCCTTAGCTCCTCCTACATATTACCCTTCCTGTTAAAATAAAGCTTTTCTCTCAAAATACAATTAAAGCATAATTATTCCTATTTGTATCGGTGAGGTACAAGATAGTCTTAATACCCAGTCCATCCTTTTGTTGACTAACCAGAACCTCTGTCATCTCTCTTGACTAGAACACTTAGTTTTGAACCTGGCTTTTTCTTGGCTTTAGAATGAATGTCAGCTGAAAACCCTCCACTCAGATCTTTTCTCTCAAGGTAAATAGCCAGGATTGGCTATGAGTCTGTAGGTCTTCAATGCCATCAGAAATCCAGAATGACTAAATTAACTGAATTTATGGAAAGCACTAAGCATAGCTTCTAAAACTTAGCAAATTTATAGAGACCGCTGAACACCTGGACAACCCCTATACTACTGAACGTTGGTGCATCAAATCTTCAGCCTTCTGGCCCAAACTCATCTGACAGACTTTAGTGCTGCAGAGTTATTAAGGGCTGGTTACTCTGTCTAGGCAGATATAATCAGTCAACTATTCTGCAAGTGTGTCCTTTTCTGGACAGTAATTTGTCCATAGATGGAGAGAAGCAATTCTTGCCTGGTGGCTGTCTCACCACAACTGGAGTAACTCCAAGGATGCTCAATTTCTTCTTAGAATCCAAGACAGGAAGCTGTCAGGAGCAGACAGGTCTCTAATCAAAATGAACATTACTATAGAAATATTTGTGACGCCAATTCTATGGATTTCTGACGTTTTGAAATCCAACTATCCATGTAAGGTAACCTAGACTGTTGTCTGTTAACTCCTCTCAGCTATTTCTAAATAAAATATAGAAAACACCCTAACAATAAACTCAAAGTCATGAATTTGCTATAGTCCCTTAGTGATCATGGACTGTTAAGCCAAATATCTTCTTTCCCTTTGGTTGTTTTTGGTCAGGATGTTTTATTACTTCAACAGGAATGAAACCAGGACAACTTGCTTTTACTTTAAATCTAGTGAATTCCTTAACCAAGATTTATTAAAACTAAGTATTAATTAGAGATAGGGTCTCACTATTTTGCCCTGGCTGGACTAGAACTTACTATATAGACCAGGCTAGTATTGAACTCATAGTGAGATCTGTCTTCCTTTACCTCCTGAGTACCGGGACTAAAAGTGCATACCACCACACCTGGCCCAAGGTGTTTTTATGAAGAGGCACCTTTCTTTTTTTTTGTTTGTTTGGTTTTTTTTGGGGGGGGGTTGTTTGTTTGGTTTTTTTTTTTTTGAGACAGGGTTTCTCTGTATAGCCTTGGCTGTCCTGGAACTCACTCTGTAGACCAGGCTGGCCTCGAACTCAGAAATCCGCCTGCCTCTGCCTCCCAAGTGCTGGGATTAAAGGCGTGCGCCACCACCGCCCGGCGAAGAGGCACCTTTCATACCTCAACTGAGAGATTAAAAATGTTACAGATCACGCAATGTACCATATTATTCTGCTTCGGACTGGTGGTAATCTTGTGGTGTTAATTTGCTGATCAACCTTAAATTTCTTCCAATCCATGATTATCACTTTTATTTTGTAGACTGACAAAACATTGTTTCTGGAGAGAGGGTGCTCTGGAGACTTCTCAGTCTTCTCCTCTTATAGATGAAGAAGTAGGGGCTCAGAAGGCTGCTCTATCAGGCTTCCCAGCCCTGTTTAGAACCCACGCATGGTAGGGTTAATGACGATGACATTCGTCTTCCACACCGTATTTAAACCTGTCCTTAGTATGTCAAATCAGTTGGTATTTACGACAGTGAATGAATATCTAGCAGTCTAGGAATGAAGTGAGGTTGAAACTCAATTGTAGTTATTTGCTGTTAGAGACGTGCTGATCTTACAAGTTAATCTCTGTCAATAGCAAGAAAGTGTGGATTAGAGAAGAGAGAATCTATATATACCAACAACGTTTCTGTGTTACTTATTGCTTATTCATAATTTGAAGCGTTGATTATATCAACAATGGGTTTAATGTATGTTTAGGAAGGATGGTTAAAGTTTACAGACAGTTCTATTACAAATCATCCTTCATCAGGTAGTTTACATTAATTAGTAAATTAACATTTATGTAAATCTGTGGCAGAGTAGCTGCCCTCATATACATTCTGGGAAAGCTTGCTGCATCTATGTATCTAATGTTCTGGAGATTTCTAGAACTGGACTTTCAGCCTAGATATTAGGTTTCATACCCAAACTTAAGTCATTCAATATAAGAAAGAAAGAAAAACAAAAACAATAAACCAAGAAGCCTGCTTATGCCAAGCGACCAGGGGGAGGAACCAATATTCAAAAGAAAAGAATACAGATTAGCATTAATTAGAGAACTAGTCATAGATTCACAGGATTTAATGTAAGAGGAAAGAATTCAAGGTTATTCACCCAGAGGAGAAAAACAAACTTCTCAAATAGGAGATTAAAAAGTAACCAGTCCTGGAAGAAAAATGAGCCCCCGTGACCCACTGTTACAGTACCAGCAGGCAGAAGAGAAAATATATGCCCTACAAGCGAGCAGTTCTGCGTCCAGCACTGCTAGAATTCCTTAAATCACAGTTCTCCATTTTCTTCTCAGCTCAGATCCCAGGCCATCAGTAAAAGCTATAACTACAAGTCTCCAAGACCAGCCCTTGTCTCAGGCTTATGGGGAAGCTGTTGGTTAGAGGACAGCATCTCTAGAGAGACATTTTGCCCTAGTGCATGTTCTAAAAAACTACCTTGGGTCCCTCTAAGACTTTCAAAGGCTTACCATGGGTTGTTTTGCTCTAAGTGCCTTTCTTAGTTTGGTAATTTTGGAGAGGCTGGGAATGAGCCCAACATCTTTGGTTATTTTACATTGAATGGTTTCTCAGCTGCAGTCTCCATTACTTGCAAGAAGCTCTGTCCCCAGCAACAGCTTTGGTGTTTGACATGAGTATTCCCTTACGTAGAGAATATTCTGCTACATAAGTGTGCATTCTACTCTTCACACTTAGCCCAGACCACAACGCCACTAGCCTTTCTGACATTCCACAAGGATCTTCCTTTTCCTTTCTAGAAACTGTAAATCACTTTCCTTTAAGCTCTTAATGACAGGCTCCTTGAGGGTCAAATGATGTCAGCTCACAGTCCCCTAAGCTGGGGTAGATACCAAAGGTACTCTCAGTCAGAAACCTTCAGCCTGTATGTCCCTTTTGTTCTGAGATTCAGCACATCACCTTGGTGGCCACCACACATGGCATCCATGCAGTCTTATCTCCTCCTTATGCTGGTTTTGCTTTCACAAGCCTCATTTTATCTCAATTTGTCTTGCAGTTACACAAACCCATGACATGTTCCAGGCTGTGCTAGGCAGCTCTTAGCAACCTGTGATGGGCTGGTACTATCTGAGTATTCTAGGACTGTGTGTCTCTATCCCATACTTATGGCAGTCTGTGGTACCTGGGTTCAATGGCTAGGAGAGGGGCAGCGAGTGAGATATAAGGGAGTGTGTGTGTGTGTGTGTGTGTGTGTGTGTGTGTGTGTATGTATGTATATTATATGTATGTGTATATATGTATATGATATATATGATATATATGATGTATGTGTATGCATATGTATATGTATATATTCCAATACTGACTAGCTATGTGATGTTGGTCAAGGTTTTAGCCCCTCTATGCTTCAGCTTCTTCACCTCTAAAATGGAAATAATAATAACAATACTGCTTTTCTCACAGGGTTGTTGGGGTTAAATGAGAATAAAGGTTAGTATATGAAGCATTAATTAATTAGCTCTACTCAAATTGCCCCGCCTTCAGCAACGTGCTTTCCTCGACACCCACCAAAATGCTCTGGATTCTTGCTTGAATGAAAGACACACACAGGCACATGCAGCCTTTCATTTTAATATACCTTAAAGAATGCAATGGCTGGGCCACTCTCAAACTTCCACCAGCTAACACCTCCCCTCCGATACTCCTGAATCATTACTTACTAAAACCTGTATTCCATCTTTACTACTTAGATAGACCCAAGCCAAGGAGAGGCCCCTGGGGCTGCTCTTCCCTGGCTCTTAAATGGCTGATTCTCTGTCTTCCGAAGGTCTCAAGCCTTCATCCTATTCTTTCTTGGCTTGGCGATTCTAAATCCTCTTCTTCCCATGGTTCCCTTGTCAGGAAATCTAAAGTGCTGCCTCTGTCTTCCAACCACTAGCCACCGGCAACTTTATTTACCAATTAGAACCAGCTTGGGTCAGGGACTCTGAGTATCTCACACACAGACTCATGAATTCCCATGTAACTTGGGAACCCAATTAACATAAGATAAGCAATAAGCCAAGTCCAGAACAAGTGTTAGGAGTGGAGGAAGTGCTAGGTATGAGTTTTGACAACTAGGAGGGGATATACGCATTGGGATCGCTGGCTTTTGACATGTTGGTGACTGTATTTGTCCCTCCCAGACCTTCATTTATGAGAGAGATAATGTGACAACCTTCTGTCACAAGACAAGCTTCTCAGGGTGACCCTTACTGTCCCTCTTCCTTCTGTCCTATAGGTTTACAGGACAACCCTTGGTTCTGTGACTGTCACATTTCCAAAGTGATCGAGCTGTCGAAAGTCGCCGACCCTGTTATTGCACTTCTTGATCCTCTGATGGTCTGCAGTGAACCCGAGCACTTCCAAGGAATCTTGTTTCAGAGGGTGGAGTTGGAAAAGTGTCTGAAGCCATCGGTGATGATGTCGGCTACCAAAATCACATCTGCTCTGGGCAGTAATGTTCTGCTGAGGTGTGATGCCAAGGGCTACCCCACCCCACAGCTGTTGTGGACCAGATCCGACAGCTCACCAGTTAACCATACAGGTATAGTTAGTATTCAGACATGAAACAAGTTTACAAAAATCTGGACTGCTTCTCATGTTTTTGTGCAAATTTAAATGGCTAGTTAATTCGTATGACAACGAGATCATTGGATGCAAGGACATGGGTTGTGGTAGGTCTTTGTTTTCAGCGGTGGTATGGAGCCCAGGGCCGGCCTTACTTATGCATGCTAGGCAAGTGCTTGCTCTGCCACCAAGACGACACTTTCAGCTACAAATTCAAATAAACTTTTGTTTCAACACTTGGACTAAAACCCAGAACTTTCTGTACTAATATTTCCAGTTCTATGAATGCAAGGGATTTCAACAGTGCATTTTACTGATTAAAATTTTC
Source organism: Rhabdomys pumilio (assembly GCA_030674055.1). Classification (NCBI taxonomy): domain Eukaryota; kingdom Metazoa; phylum Chordata; class Mammalia; order Rodentia; family Muridae; genus Rhabdomys; species Rhabdomys pumilio. The sequence continues at coordinate 27,530,600 of JANHMN010000001.1, forward strand.
TCACTCTATATAAATATCTAGAAAATAATTAGACAATCAAGTCATTTTCTTTCCTTAAGTAAAAGTTTCATGTGAAGTAAACACATGGTTGCCACCAAGACTTTTGTCTTGTTCAGTTATCTTGGATACACTCATTTAAAACTGTAAAACCTTGGAAACATGTTCAAAGTCTTTCATATAATTTTTAAACAACTATTTAAGTACTAAATTACACAGAGAGCTTACAACGGGGCAAAACTACTTTTAGAAATATTAATTATTTAGATTTTTTTAAAGCCTGTGAAGAGCAAGGTCAGGCTTTGGACCACTTAAGCAAAGATGTTCTAATAAATAGAAGGATGTAGTTTTGGGATTCTTCAAAATAAAATTAAAATTGAGGTTTAAAAATTAAAGTTGATGGAATAAAGAAGTTAATGTCTGATGTTTTTATAGATTGCTGGTAGACGAGCCACAGTGTAAGCTCCCGAAGTTTAAGCTCACATTTAGGAACCTTCTATCTTGATTTCAGATAAAAAAAAAATTAATGTTTAGCAAAGAAACACTGCAGTTTTCTACATATTTTTATATATTACTCTGTAAACAAGGGAGCTTATAATTTTCTAATTTATCTGAGCTTAATATGGGATGAATCATTTAGAATAAAAATCATAACTTCTCTGTGCCAGAAAATGACATTTTGTTCCTTCTAGGTATGGGCAAAGATGCATTAAATTACAGTGAAAAAAAATTTTGACAAAGAGTTAAGTAAAGTCTTACAATAAACGTTTTATAGATTCACAATCAAAACTGAGAGGGAGCTTTTTAAGATTAGTTGTCCTCATCCTTTTGTTTGACAAACACAGAGCCATAGGTCTGTACATACCAGTCACCTTGTCCACAACTGCATGCTGCTTGGGAGACAAGTTTACTGTGACCCGGATCTCCTGGTTTCCATCCCCCACACACTTTTAAATGGTTATTTTCCAAACAGGCAGACTCCACAGCACTTGACTGGCAGGTCCTAGGCTTCATGTGTACACATTTGTTTTCTTCTAGTAATTCAGGAGTCTCCGGGAGAAGGAGTCAGATGGTCCATCATGAGCTTGACAGGCATCTCCGACAAGGATGCTGGGGATTACAAATGTAAAGCCAAAAATCTGGCAGGGATGTCGGAAGCTGTGGTTACTGTGACAGTTGTGGGTGTTGTTACGACCACCCTATCACCAGATACTTCAGAAAGAAGCCCCGGAGAGCGCCCTGAACAGCAGTATTCCCAGCCGGGATTAGGAAGATCAACACCTCCATCTAAGTCCTGGTTATCACCCGGACTCTCTTCTGCTTCTTCCTACCCCACCCCCTCAGCGGTTCTCTCTGCATCTGCATTGCCTCCTCCTTCCTCCTCTTTGCCTCCCATCTTCTCAGCTGCTTCTGCAACCACCAGTGCAAAAACCAGCATCTCAGGAAGCACCAACAGAACTAGCCACCAGCCACCCCTGCTCCAACCCGGTAGGAAAAGCAATGCGAAGATAGAGAAGAACGGAAGGAAGTTTCCTCCGCTCAGTGCAAGTAAGAAAGAAGAGCTGGCGTTGTTGGATCAGGCCGCGCCAATGGAAACAAACGTCACTATCAAAGACCTCAGGGTGGCCCGCAAAACGGGCGGCAGTGTGACTCTGACATGGAACAGCAGCGGCAGCAGCAGCACACAGGAGTCCGCCATGACTGTGCTGTATTCTAAATATGGCGAGAAGGACCTGCTGCTAGTAAGTGCAGACTACGGCAAGAACCAGGCAACCATAGATGGTCTGGAGCCCGGCAGTCAGTACGTGGCATGTGTCTGTCCAAAAGGAACGGGTCCCCGGGAGGATCAGTGTGTCACCTTCTCTACCAACAGGGTAGAGGGGCATGACTCACAGTGGTCGTTGCTCATTGTGGTGACCAGTACTGCCTGTGTTATTGTCGTGCCCGTAATCTGTTTCTTATTATACAAAGTCTGCAGACTGCAGTGTTCATCAGACCCTTTCTGGGAAGATGATTTGTCAAAAGAGACGTATATCCAGTTTGAGACCCTGTCACCCAGGTCACAGAGTATAGGGGAGCTCTGGACACGGAGGCACAGAGATGATGGGGAAAAGTTGCTGCTATGCTCCAGGTCAAGTGTGGACTCTCAGATGAATCTTATAAGCGACGACTGTAGAGTGGAGTATTATGGCTGAGGTTTCGCAGGTGAGATGAACGTGAAGAAAGAAGTGTGGGAGCTAAGGTCGCAACGGCCTCTGTTGGGTGGCTTTTGGACAGACTTCCATGTGGTCTGTGAGAATCACAAATGGGGTGTTTTTTGATGTATTTAATTTTTTTTAGTTGAGAAACATCTCAACTAAAACAACAAATGATCTTGAATTTTGTTACACGGATGACGTCTGCATAAATAATTTTCCAGTGGTACTTAAGAAGCGTGTCATAATTTTAGGGAAACCCAGTTCCTAAAATTAATTGACAATATTCATGATAGGTACTGATAATGAATAGGTAAGACAATGAACAGTGGAAGAACATTAGCATAACCAGCCAAGGCTGATGGCCCCGGATGTTCAAAGTGCTTTCGAAGGTTTGCTGTGGACATTTGCCGCCACAGTCTGGTGCGTGACTGTGAGATTCTAATGAATCTTGGGTCTAGAAATAGTGAAAAGGTCATAACAAACACAACATTTCTATAGAATTAATGGTTGTGTTTAACGCAGTTGATGACTGTATGGGTCTCATGATGTCTGAATGGGTCTCATGATGTGTTAGTTTAAGAACAACGTTCTTAATTTTGTTCATTTTCTCCTCTTAATCTCATTGTCTTCCTTCACTTTTCTTTGTTCATCCTTTAAAACTTCTCCCTTAAGGTTCAGAAGATGCACAGCAGCCTAAGGACTCAAAGCTCAGCTGTCTTCGGCCTCGGTGTATTTATTCTCTGGGTAGAGCAAAGGCCTTTGAGATTTCTTTACTGCTGTTGTTGCTGAGGTATAGTGGTTTCCTCTTTTATTTTTATTTTTTCATTTTTATATGGATTGGTGTTTTGCCTCACCATACATTTGGGGACCACATGTGTGCCCAGTGCCCTCAGAGGATAGAAGTGGGCATCTGGGACTGGAGACTAGACAACTCATTCATTACTGTATGATGAATGGGTCAAAGGAAATCAAGAAACAAACACAACAACAACAAAAAAAACCACAAACAGGAGGAACACTCGTCAAGTCATTCTATACAGCCAGTTTCGTGCTAATACCAGACCAGGTAAAGATACAGCAGTAAAAGGAACGGTGTTGTAAAGCAGGAGAGTTAGCACGCGATCAAGCAAGAGAACGAGGCCAATAGCCCTGGCGAACATAGATTCAAAATTACTCAGTAACATACTTGCAAACCGAGTGTAGACATCCATCAAAAAGATCGCTCACCATGGCTGAGTTGGCTGTATCCTGACATGCAGGGGTATATATAGTTCAATGCATGCAAGTCAATCAGTATCAATAACAATTTTCTTAGCCAGGGTTTATTCCTGTAATGGAGCATCATAAGCAAACCAACTCAGTGAGGAAAAGGGTTATTTGGTGTAAGCTGCCACATCACAGTTAGTTACCAAAGAAAGTCCAGACAGGAACTCACACCAGTCAGGAACCTGGAGGCAGGAGCTGATGAGGAGACCATGGAAGGGTGCTGCTTCCTGGCTTGCTCCGAGTGGCTCGTTCAGCCTGTTTTCTTAAAGCACCACCAGCCCAGGATGGTACATGGGCCCTCCTTAAAAAATCACTAGCTAAGAAAAATGCTCTACATGCTTGTTGATAGCCTGATTTTATAGAGGCAGTTTCTGAATTGAGGCTTCTTCCTTTCTGATGGCTCTTGTTTGTGTCAAGTTGACACAAAACTAGGCAGCACAGTAATGAACCACATAAATGAACTGGAAGACCATTTCACAAAACAATGTTTTAAGATTTTGAAAGAGAAGTGTTGGTGGATTCATTTGGTATTTTATTTTATTTTTTTGGTTTAAAAAAAAAAAAAAACAGGGAGATTGGAGGAGGCCCACAAACACATGGAAGAAAGACTTCATAAATACTATTTAGTTAAAAAAAAAAAGACTTTCCACAGGTATTGTACACATTATAAGAAGTCGTGTGGGTACAAAGATTAATGAAGAACATAGAGTAGTATGCAGCCAAGTTTTCTGGAGGACTGACACGGTTACTTAGCAGTGTGCTGCAACCTGGTCTGGAGCTAGCCAGGAGACAAGGCTATCCAGCACAGGCATGGTCATGAATTGTGGGAAAGAGCTTGCTTTTACGAGCAGTTCTATTCTGGGAATGGTGGGGCTGAATATAGGCCTGAGGGACAGAAGCTTCCACCAAACTCCGAGAATGGTCTCTGGACTGAGATGTCCTTGTCTATGTCATCAGACTCTGATGGAATGTGGCCACAGCACCAGCATTGGTCCCTATCCGTCTTATACACCACTTCCGGAATGAACCGCTAACCAAGACGGGTTTTTGACGATTGGTCCAAAGGAGAGAAGCTGGCTCTTAGCAGGCAGGCCTGTGCTTAAACCTGAAAACTGGCAAGAAGATGAGATTTGGCACTTAAATGAGTTATGACGGGCATTTCCCAGGGAGGACTGAGTGTGACCGGTGGCTGGATGTGATGGTGAACTTCAGTGCTATTCCGTGAATGGCTGCACGATGGGCCTGGAGGGTTTCGTTCTGCTCACTTATTGCCTTCCACATGTGCTTTTGTGTGTCTGTTATGGAGGCTCCCGACAGGATAAACCTGCCAAAATTATTCCTGAGTTGGGCCAGGAATAATTCTCTTGGGAAGATTGACAGGCTCTGATGAGGAAGAAAGGTCAGGAAGACATCCTGGCTGGAAGCAGTGAGTGCCACACGGTATGCCTCCAGTTCCTGCTGTGTGGGGGAGCATCTCACCTGCAAGTTCCTTGGCACCATGATGCCAGACAGCCGATGACGGCCAGAGCAGCTTCTCTTCGGGCGCTCTACTGCGGTCCATCCGTCGGGGAACTCTCCACCAACTCCGGACTCAATACACCGGCGGAGTCACAATATCACTCCAAAAAATGTGACTGCAGTCCTCTGCCCATCTGTATACTATCTCAGTGAGGCAGCATGACCTCTCAAGGGGCATGTCAACTCCTGTGACATGTGCTGGGGCCCGATGGCAGCAGACCATGAACAACATGCTCAAGTCAGTCTGCCAAGTAGATTGAGGGCTTTCAAATACTCTGAAGTTTGCTTAGCCACTACAGGCAGGACACAGTCACTGCCTGTCACAGTCTAGCCCATAGCTAAAAAAGCAGCTGCCTCTGTCACATTGTTCTACAGGATACCTGGCCCGACTGGCTGGGTGTCTTTCACATGGTCGCTCCTGGAGAAGCATGGCTGCTCTGACCTGGTCGCTGTCTTTCACTCTTACCCACTTATAATCTCACCCAGCCTCTAGGTTCCCCTAACATCCCTGGTGTCGCTGGAAATCTTGCCAATGTTCTGAATCACAGGTGTGCAGTGAGGCCATTGTAGAAGAATCCATTTCACTAGACTCCCTTTTCCCTGTGCTGTGAAGATTTTGAGGCATAGGATGGATTTCCGAAGTTGTGTCAGGAGTTCTGAAATATTCTGAGAAGTGAGTTCTGACAAAGTATATTTTGTGTAAAATACATGTTGGCTTTTAGGGTACTACATCGTAGAAATTATAAGTAGCTGGAGAATTCAGAGTTATTCTAAACACCTCCTTGTTAAAAATTAAAAAGAAGTTTAGTTTAGACATGATGTGCATACTGAACGAACAGCTGTGGATGGATAGCTTGTTTAGATTCTAAAACCTCCCTGTGCCCATAACTTCCTGGTTTTCTTTCCCTCCTCTTTGTCTTTCTCTTCCCTTTGACTTTCCACTTCCTTTTCTGTTTCCTTTTTCCTCTCCTTCCCTCCCCTTTTCTTCCCTCCCCTTCCTTCCCCTCCTCTTCCCTCTCCTCCCCTCCTCTTCCCTTCCTTCCCTTCCTCTCCTCCTTTTCCTCCCCCTCCCTCCCATCCCCCCTCCTCTCCAGGTATCCTTGGTGCTCTCACCACTGAGTGCATTGTCTAATGATCTAAAGCTTTTAGTTTACCATTCATTGTTAATAATTTTCAAAACACTTTTTTATAAATAACTTTATCTAACTTCAGTTGACGTTAGATTAACTTATTTTAAACTGAAAGGTCAATAAACTTTTATTTATTTACTTATTTACTTATTTTATTTATTTGCTTACTACTCTGTCATTCAATGCTGACATCGTGTATTTAAATGGTCCAGATGAATGTTAAATCGTTCACAACATATCAACAATTCGATGACGGTGGGAGAGTGTTACAGACTTCTGAGCCCAGCAGTACATAAAGAGAGGTGCCCAAATTATATAAAAGAAATTCATCAAGAGAGGAGGATGGGACCATCAGATGTGATAAGTTACTGAATTCCTTCAAAATCAAGTTCAGCTGGGAGTTGATTTTTGAACTTCAAAGAAAGGCTTACTGGGGATGTGGAGTCACGGGGCTGGGAGAAAGCCTCAGCTTTCTACTGGCACATGAAATGTGTTGTAAGTAATTGTAAGTAATTCAGTCATAGCACTGTAAGTTGCATACCTTAAAAGCATGCACACTTGAGGCATAAAGTGTCCCAGTGATGTCATTGCTATCTTGTCTTTTGAGTATGCTTTCTCAGGGAGGAGAGAAAGACTAAAGTCAGATTGGACAACACGAAATCCATACAACTAATATCTTAATAGTGTTAATGGGCACACTGTGTTGAGCAAGTCTAAATGACCTATAGCTAACGCGTGTGCCAACTAAACATAATTATGAGGCAAGATGGTTTAGCAGGTAATGGTACTTACTGCCAGAGGATTACAATCTGATGACATGAATTTGATCCCTGGGACCCTGTAAAGACAGAAGAAGGGAACTGACTCAACCCAGTTGCTTTTCGTCCACCAGAGACACACCATGGCACATACACACACACACACACACACACACACACACACACACACACACTAAAATTACATCCTCTCCCTGCAATGATTATAATATTTTACATTTAGGGAAAAAACATTTTATTTTGTTTTCGCATGCTATAACATGAAATACTGAAATATCTAGATTCCCTTTTTTTGAGATTTTATTTATTTTCATTTTACATGTATGACTCCTTTGCCTGAATGTGTGTCTCTGCTCAATGTGTACTCAGTGCCCATGGAGGCCAGAAGAGGACATCAGATCCCTGGGACTGGAGTTAACAGTTGTAAGCCACCATGTTGGTGCTGGGAATGGAACCCTGGTTCTCTGGAAGAGCAGCCAGGGCTCTCAACTGCTAAGCCATCTCCACAACTTTAAATATCCAGATTTTTAAGATATTCAAAAAGATAGCATTGAATAGAGTCAAGCAAGTGTGTCCTGGGATTTGAAAAAATATTTACAAAAGTTCAGAGAAAAAAATAATTTTCGACCCCTGGACTTGGGTCTCAAAAAACAGATTGAAAGATAAGAAGATGTTTCTGCAGGAAGAGTGTTTGATGTACAAGCACAAGTTCCTGCACTTAGATCCCCAGCCTGTAGAAAGCTAGGCATGACTATGGACATGCCTGTAATTTGCCTACACCTCCAGCAGAGGCAGATAGCTCCCCAAAGCTTGCTGGTCAGCCATAGTCAAAATGATGAGCTTTCATTCTGTCTTAAGAGAGTAAGGCCAAAATCTGACCTCTGCGTGTCCTCACATGATCACGTGCATCTTATGCTCATGGTCATGCACCACACATGCATGCACACACATTGCACACATGCACAGATGCACATCTGCATGAACACACATACACACGGGGACACACACACACATACATACACTAAAACACCACAAAAACAAAGAGGATGTAGGTAACGCAGAGAAAAAAAATTTAAAGAAAGAAAGAAAACTGATCAATTTCACTGACATGTGTTTATTCATAATAGACTGTAAAATTAAGATTAAATAAATAAAAATGGTAATAATTTCTTAAGGGCGGGCAATTTACTATGAATTTTTATAGACTCAGAATCCAAAAAAATATCAGGTGTATCATCAAGTGTCTTTCTGAATAAATAACTGCAGAAATATCATTTTATTATTGTTGTTTACTGTTGTTGAGACAAATTCTCTTTGTGAATCCTAGGATGACCTGGAACTCACAATCCTCCTGCATCAGCTTTCTGAGTACCAGGATTCCAGGTACTCAGACTTCATTGCTACCACAGGAGTTGAAAATAAACTCTCAAACTCGAAACTTTCTAACTGAATAACCATGAAATAATTAAAAGACTCTAGGCGATAGTTCCGGAGCATTTAGTGACTATTTTATCCTCTCCAGTGTTAAATGATATGCGTGAGAGACAGAAAAGGGAGGAACAGAGATTACTGTAGGACTGGAGCAGAGATGTTGTTAAAGTGTCAGAAAGACCACGGGTAAACTGAGAAAAAAGAAAAGACCTTTGCAGTAGGAAGAATAAGAAAGTGAAGGGAAAGAAAGGGTACACCCCTGGTCCATTTCCCTCCAATTCAAGGCTCAGCAAGAAGGCTCTTCAGATGCGAGAATGCGTTTGTAAAACTCCCCCAAGCTGGCCAATGAGCCTGAGACGCACTGGCTTGGACTTCAGAATAAATACATTGCTCATTGACAGGTCAGGGGGCTGACTGACTTGGACTCTCTCACCCCTCCCTAGCCCCCAAGTTGGCATAGCACCCCACAGATGGGCTCTGCCTGGGACCAAGATTACAGCAGTGGGCAAAGACCGCCAGATGCATACCACACAGTTAGTTCCTCTAGCATCCGGAGATGCTGTCCAGAAAGCTCCTTGTTTGCCCTCTGGGGAACACTGGGGTAGTAGAGGCCAGACTTTCTGTGGTCAAATAAGACAAAGCAAAACAAAAGAGGTGAGGTGAAGATGCATTGCCATCTTTTCTGTCTTTGGCATATAACACTCATGACTTAGGAGAAAACATACCACGTCTATGTGCTGATTTAGTATAATTCAGTATTCTCCCACCGTTGCTGCTCATATTGTAACACTCCCTCTGTTAAGTGTTACTGTTTTGTTTGACCTGATTTCCCAAATATTTACCATCATGGCAGTGGTAAAGAGTTTTATTCCTAAAGCTGAGCTACTTACCATACTCTCTGTGGTTCTTCTTCAGTAGAAAACAATCTCAAAAAGCAAGATCTACAGGACTGTATGTTAGGTCTAAAGCATAACGGTACACTCTGCGTGTCATGGTATCTCCATGTATTGTTCCCAAATGACAATAACAAACCTTATAAAACACAACTACAGTCACATATGGCCTATGTTTTGAGGGTTTGCTACCAAATGGAACATACCACGGACTTCAAATTGCTTTTTAAAACACCAGAGGCTCACCTGCTGCCATGCATCATGGTCACACAGACAGACAAAAGACACCTAGAGGCCTGTCTGCTATGTGGCCAGTCCGAAGAGGGCACCACTATGATATCCAAGTTTGTGGCAGAGAGATGTGAGAGAAAGAGAAGCTGAATGGTTTGGGAACTGTGAAGAGAGACAGAACTGGAATTGTGAGCGTGGAGAGGCACAGCCTGATGTGATTAGTCTGCCCTGCCACCTGAGGCCATGGTGAGGTCCCAGCCTGTGCTGCCTTGGGGAGCAAGTGGGACACAGATGTCTCCTTTGTGGGTGAGCACTCCACTGATATTTTTCCCTGCACTTTGACCAGTTTTGAGTTTCTGCATTAAGCAACCTCTGCTGCACAAAGACACGTCTCTGGTGATGTCAGAGAGCTCTGCTAATCTATTAGAGAGCAGTTTGATACCATGTCCATTTAGCAAAATGAAAGTGGTTCAGTTTCACCCCTGCGCCTGTGAGTTGTCCAACCATGCATTCTTCAAAACAGGATTTTCTAGAAAGTTAAGCTGTCCTTATAGTGCCACAGAGAACAGAGATTTTCCTCTTTTCCTAAGAATCTTAACATAACATCATTACATTTTGCACACGATTTTATGGGAGAGGAGTTGAGATAAAGCTCAGATGAGTTGTTCATTGCTTACCCACATGATCTACATGACAACAGGGGGTGGCTGGGGCTGTGGAACTCGATTTCAGGACGACCTCTTTCCTGACGCATCTGATGTCCTTATAGGCATAGAGAGAGGCAAGATTAAGCTAGACTTCTCTTCTTCTCTGGTTAACTGCAAAGCCTCTTGGTAGTCTTTGTAGTTGCATGGTTGAGCTGTTACAATAAAATACAGGAGGAGAAGCCCTTGGTCCTGTGAAGGCTCGATGCCCCAGTGTAGGGGAATGCCGGGGTAGTGAGGTGGGAGTGGGTGGGTGGGAAAGGGAGCACCCTTATAGAAGCAGGGGGAGGAGGAATGGGAGAGGGGGGTTCTGGAGGAGAAATAGGCAAAGGGGATAACATTTGAAATGTAAATACATAAAATATCCAATAAAAAATAAAGCTATTACTTTGATAAAATATTAGAAAAAACCCAATAAAATACTAGGCTAGATAAGGCATTACTAAAAGTTCATAAGGGGAAAACAAACAAGCACTGAAAAGCAGGGGAGGGGCTATCTCTACCAGATATTAACCCTGGCTTTATAATGAAAAATTTTCATCTTGAGCACGGAGACAAATACTAAAATGGGATATCAGGAAAGACTAGAAATAGCCTCCGAAACATGTGGATATTTAGTGCACAGTAAGGAAGACAGCTGAACTCACTGCAGACAGTGGTGGGCTTTAGTTAAATGACAACGCCACCATTTACCAGTCGTTTGGAAAAAGGCAACATTTGGTCAAGTTCTCACAGTGCGCAGAAGAACGGAATGAGTATGCATCAGAGACCTAACTACAAAAACTGAAACTTTGCATGTAACAGAAGGTAAGGCTTTCTCTAGAACTTGATTTAAAAGGCCACTTTATGATGCAAAATGTCAACGCAATAAAAATCGTGATGTTTGTACACAGAGATGAAACAGCTTTCACATAACAAAACATATAAGCAAAAAGATAAACATTGGATTGGAACTAATGTTTCAAAACGGTTACAAACCACCAATCTCTCTAATATATGAAGATCGTCAGAATGGAAGAGAAAGGCACTTCTGTTGGTAAGATGCAGAGAGGGGAGCACAGGTAGTTTGAAGATGTGTCTAAAGGCATTAATATATTTTGATTTTTAACTTGCTACTAGTACAGGAAATGCACTGTACTGAGAAAACGAATCTGGGATATTATTTCCCTTCTGTGTGCTTGGCAACTGTTCATAATCTTTACAGTTTATTGTGTTGTTGAGATACAGCTATATTCTCCTATGCCCTGTGGGGACAAATGCAAAGTGCAACACTTGGAGGGTGTCTACAGAGACTTCATATGCACGAGCAAAATAAAATACACGAAATGATTACTTTTCAGTATCATTTGCCATTGGGAAAAAAAAAATGAACACGTTACCTAAATTCCAAGTATCGAAAAGCAGTTGAAAATAAAACCTGGAACATGGACATAATGGGACAAACCTAATGCTACTCTAAAGCTGAAAGAAGACGCCATGAGCTGGTAACACGGAGGCTTGCCAGCTCCATTGCTAAATGAAAATAGACTGGAAAGGGGGCGTTTCTATCACTGATACAGCTATCTAAAAGAGCGCAGCTTCTGAGTAGGGACGGGGAAATATAAAATATGGTTGGATGGCTCTGCATGCACTTGTAAAAGGAGTCCTGGGAAGGAAGGCACAAGAGAAAGCAGAAAAACAGGTTACAGACAAGGAACACTTGTTGGTAGGATGAGCTGCATGGAGGGCGTGATCAGGGGTGAAGGGAAGGCAGCTATACCTCTGAGAATCTGTCCTTACCATTTTCCCCCTTCAGAAGCGTATTAATGCTATACGGCACATTAGAAACTCAAAACAGAAACAACTAGTAAGGGTAAATAAAAACTAATACTAAATATAAACCAAAACAAATTAGCATCATCTGTATTTCCAAGACATAACACTTAAAAGGGAGGAAGAAAATAATACAGGTAACTATTATGATAAATAATAATAATAAATAAAATAACTTCTATTTATTTATTTATTTATTTATTTATTTATCTCTTTATTTTGGTTTTAGTGTTTTGAGGCAGTGTCTCATTGTGCAGTCTAGATTGGCCTGAAACTTACAATTCTCCTGCCTTGGCTTTCCTAGTGCTGGAATTACACGCTGTGCATGTGTTTGTATGTATGTGGTACATATGTTTGCATGTATATATGTGTATGCACAAGTGCATGGCTGTGGGGTTGGCAGAGACTGCCACTGCATGTCTTCCTTGGTAGTCTCCACTTTATTCACCAAGGGTGAACCCAGAGGTTGCCAATTCTCCTAGGGTAGCTAGTCAACTTGTCCTGGGGCTATCCTGTCTCCATATCTCAAATGTTGAGATTATAGGTAGGCCATCCTTCCATCACCTTTGACGCGTGTGCTGGGGACCCAAACTCCCGTCTTTACCCTTGTACAGCAAGTGGTTTATCCATTGAGCTAACTCTCTGGCCCTTGTTTTTGTTTTTGTTTTGTTTTGTTTAATTATATTTTTTATTTTGAGCTAATTGAGATGTCACATGAAATTGTTATTGAAGAGGCGTTAGGGTGGTGTTGTACAACCGGGTAGAGGTAAAAACCTTGGCTTCTTCCTTGGTTTTGGCAGGCGTGGGTCTGTCGATGCCCTCTTCCTGTAGTATCTGAGTGAAGTAGAGTAATTATTGTCGATATTATTATTATTCTCTCTTGCCCTGTTGGGCTAGACAGCATGATCATTGTCATTGTTGTCATCTGTTGTGTAGCGATTGCTGGATTGGATGACTGAGTTCAATGCTGGAAGGAACATCTGAGGTCCAAAACCCAACGTCGTCGTCGTCGTCGTCGTCGTCGTCGTCGTCGTCGTCGTCGTCGTCAGCAGCAGCAGCAGCAGCAACAGCAGCAGCAGCAACAACAACAAATGACGCAATGGAAACTCAGGAGTGAGCTCTTCTTAGGTCTCGAAGTCTGAGGCTGTTCTGTCTTCTTTTCTTTCTTTACCTCTGTATTTGTTTTATATTTGAAGCTCAGTGCTTTTAATTAAACTAAAATTATAAAAGGGAATTTCTATCTCTCCAGTTTACTACAGGATGTCTACTCCATCTTTCTAGAAGCTTCTTCAAATATATTTTGAGTATATCTTAAAAAACAAACAAACAAACAAACAAACAAAAAAAAAAACTAAAAGAACCTGAAGCCACTATCGTCAGCCCCTGATTTGAGGTAGCCAAAAGAATGTATCTTGAATGCCTTCAGTCAGTTTGTTCTGAGGAGGACTACTGGTGCCATGATCTGGAAGCCAAAACAAATGAGCAGATGTGTTGGTATTTCAGAACCAGGATTTTCCTGGGGTAGAAGAACACACAGATGTGAGAAGAGAAAGGCAAGCAAAAACTTTGTGGATTGGATTGGGATTTGGAGACTATGTATCATGTTGTATGTATGTATGTATATATGTATGTATGTATGTTCAACAAACATTGTAAGAAACATGGCATTTCTATGAACATAACTGACCTGGTTCCGAAGCTTCTTACAGACAAATACTGAAGCAGTAGTGAAGACTTGGAATTTACACGTGGATACAGTTGCGATTAAAGTGTCTTTTTAGAGAGAACACAGCACAGCGAATGCACTATTAGAACATGACTGTGTAGGGCTGGCACTTTTGGTATTTGTTTAAAAACTATCTACGGCATTGACCAGCCAGCATTCAAACAGCAGCTGTTTCTCTTTCCTCTGCACTGATGGAGTAGCTTCCTTAACTCTGGAAAATAGTTACAAATGGAACACCTCTGGATGCCCTACCCTGCCTACTCCTTCCTCCTCCCACACAGCCCTTGCAATCGCCACAACCCTTTACTCCCAGCAGTGTCTTACACCCACCCCCAGAAATTTGCACATTTGCAAAATTGGACACCCAGGATTTTTTTAAGGGTGTGTCCCAGCTGCTTGGCTTCTTTAAATGTGCATGTGTGAGCATTCTTGCATGCCCTGGACAGTCTACTCCTTCTAAACTTGTCTTTCAGTGTGCTCTTGGAGTTCATATAGACTTCTTGACCTATGGCTATGTATACTGACTGTGAACAAGATTTAGAGGCCGTACTTGCAGTAGGATTGACCACATCTGTCAGTTTGCTGAAGCTACATACGATTGCTAAATATGTGTTATGGTGGTGAGCACAGAAACTCTATGGAAAATATAAGTCTACGGTCCCCATACTCACTAATACGTTTAATTCAATTGTAATCCTTTAACTCACTTGCAAAAAATAAATCTTTACAATGGATAATCAAAGATTAAAATGAATCAGCTATTTCCCACCACAAGAATCCTGTCTGACTGTAGGATACATTGTATCCCTTTGTTCATTCATTCATCCATCCATCCATTCACTTACTTTATTTACTTATGACTTCTGAGGAATACAGGAAAAGGTAACACTGGACTTATTTGAAGCCAATCTCTTGAACTATTTTTGCTTCATAGTAGGAATCTTGAGAGCTATATTTGTTTTATAGATTAATTCACTGTTGGACACAGAAAAGGAACTCAAAAAACAATCGATTGATTTAAATCTATAAAACTTTGTCATCGTTTTATCAGCTATTGGGCTTGGGGCTGCACAGGAGGCTGGTGGCAATATCCCCTTCCTGTTTCAGCAGCTGCGGAGCTTTTGGCTATGTTCAAAAGCAGCTACATGGACCAGAGTATCACAGAGGACAGGTATTGTTCTTTCTAAAATGGAAACAGCTTTCCTATGTTTGGTTATTATAAAAATAATGTATTTTTCAACCAGCTTAGAAATGTAGCTATTATAGTCAAAAATAAAATGAAAGATCATATTTGTTCTATCTGCCTTCAAGGATAACAGCTGAGGAGATGGCTTTGTGGTTCAGAGCGCTGACTGCTCTTGCAGAAGACCCAGGTTCAGTTCCCAGGGCCCACATGGTGACTCACAGCCATGCATATCTCCAGTTTCAGGGAATCTGACACCTTCTTCTGACCTCCTCAGGTACCAGGTACACGCGTGGTGCCTGGACACACATGTAGGTGAAACACTCACACACACATATAAATTAAACAAATACAAAAATGTTTAAACACAACAATTGTTAAAAGTCAGTATATTGGCTTAATGGGTGATTGTAATTCAGTACTTGAAAGGCAGAAGTGAGAGGTTTATGACTTGCAGACCATCCTGGACTACATTGTAAGTTCAAAGTCAGCCCCCCTGGGCTTCATGGAGAGATGGTGTCTCAAAAAGAAGCAGTTGTACATAGCACATAGTTTTTCAGACTTTTAATTTAAACATAAATGTTCTACAAATGAGAAGAAACTATACACATTATTTCCAAAACTGCTTTTTGATATCATATAAATATTTTTAAATTTAATGTTAACACATAAAAGTATTAAGTTGTACATATTAACAGTGTACCGTTGCTGGGCAGTGGTGGCACACGCCTTTAACCCCAGCACTTCGGAGGCAGAGGCAGGCGGATTTCTGAGTTCAAGGCCAGCCTGGTCTACAGAGTGAGTTCCAGGACAGCCAGGGCTACATAGAGAAACCCTGTCTCGAAAAACCAAAACCAAAACAAAACAAAAGAAAAACAAAACAAAACAAAACAAAAAAACCCCAGTGTACCGTGCAATGTTTCTAAACATTGAGAAATGCTTAAATAAATGGAGCCATTCACCTCATTAAACACTTATTTCACTATAATGAAAACTTTCCAAACCTGTCCTGCTTTTTGAAATGTGAAGGTTGTTGCCAGTGTCCACATTCGTCCCTCTTTGTCCCTCTGTAGCACCTCGGAACATCATGCCCCATCTGACTGGAGCATCCTTCCTTCACCCACCTGCCTCCCTCATGGAATGGCATAGAATGACAGGGACTCAACATGGTCTTGGAGCCAAGGACTAAGAAACAACAGGGTGAGAAGACAGAGAACTTGACCTCTGGGCTGGAGAGATGGTTCAGTGGTGAAGAGCACTGACTGCTCTTCCAGAGGTCCTGAGTTCAGTTCCCAGCAACCACTTGGTGGCTCACAACCATCTGTAATGGGATCTGACGCCCTCTTCTGGTGTGTCTGGAGAACTTGGCATCTGCATCTTCTTCCTCTCATTGGGATTTTTGATATTTTTGTACCTTTCTTATTGCTTCTTAACATCTTACACTGCATGTGGTCTTTAATTGCCTTTTGTCTTTATACTAAAGACAGGAGTGGTCCTTATAAATCCACAGTGCTTCAGTTTTACCTATGTAGTTACTTACTCTTAACGACGAGTTTTAGAGCAGTGGTTCTCAGCCTTTCTAAAGCTGCAACCCTTGAGTACCGTTCCTCATGTTATGGTGACCTCCCAACCATAAAATTATTTTCATTGCTACTTCACAACTGCAATTTTGCTACTGTTATGAGTTGTAATGTAAATATCTGTGTTTTCCAATGGTCTTAGGCGACCCCTGTGAGGGAGGTCTTTTGATTCCTGTGAGGGAGTCTTTTGACTCCAAAGGAGCTTCCATCCACAGGCTGAGAACCATCATTTTAGATGGTCTCATGTTGCCTTTTGTCCACTAGTGTTTCTTTTGCTTTGAAAAATCCCTTTAACAATTCCAGTCAATCAGGGCTGGTAGAAAATGTGTTATCTTTTCTTAAAGCAGCTGCTTTAAACTCTCTGAAAGCTCTCCTGTGCTTCTCAATACCAAGTGTCGTTCCTCAGGAGCTATGCATCTTGGTCTTTGAGACAGGTTTTCTCATTGGCCTGGTGCTCACCAGGCAGCGGACAGGCTAGCTAGGAAGTTGCAAGGATCTACTCAACTCCACGCGCTGAGTGATGAGATCCTGCCATGCACACAATACTGAGGTGTTTTATGTGGGTTCTGGACTTGAACTCAGATCTTAGTGCTTGCTCAGGAAGCATGAGAACATGTTGCTTTTTGTATTGTTTCAATATGTCTTTTCATTTTGTTTTACTAAAGGCAGGCACTACAGTCTCTTATCTGATGTACTTAGGTCTTGTGAAGGTAGTTTGGTTTGTGAGTATTTGTTTCACCTGTGCCTGTGGGAAGACATTATCACAAGACTATTACAGTTCATCTTATTCCACTTCTAGAACCATCTTTTAAAACCTAGCAACCTAGTTGTGTCCCATATCAACGGCTAGCCCAGCCTTATACTTTTAAATAAACATAAGCTTTTATTTATATAAATTTTTTTCTAATAAGCATGAACCACTTTCTTTTCTTTTCTTTTTTTTTTTTTTTTTTTTTTTTGGTTTTTCGAGACAGGGTTTCTCTGTGTAGTCCTGGCTGTCCTGGAACTCACTCTGTAGACCAGGCTGGCCTCGAACTCAAAAATCCGCCTGCCTCTGCCTCCCAAGTGCTGGGATTAAAGGTGTGCGCCATCACTGCCCAGCGAACCACTTTCTTAAGATAGTAGTTTTATTAATTGTTAGCATTCTGTCTAAGCTCTGTCCCACAGTTACCTGGCAACAGCCAGTTATGCTCCACCTCACAGGCCTGACCCACTATAAAAGGGGCTGCTTGCCCTCTCCTTGCTCTCCTTGCTCTCTTGTTTCTCTCTTGCTTTTTCTCTGCTTCCCTTCCCCCTCCACATTCCCTTCCTCCCCTCTCTCTCCATGTGCTCACTGTGGGTCTCTACTCTTCTACTTCTCTTGTTCTCTTCTCCTCCTCCTCTTCCTCCTCCTCCTCCTTCTCTCCCTCCTCCTCCTCTCCCTCCTCTTCTTCCTCCTCTTCCTCCTCCTCTCCCTCCTCCTCTTCCTCCTCTTCCTCCTCTTCCTCCTCCTCCTCTCCCTCCTTCTCTTCCTCTTCCTCCTCCTCCTCCTCTCCCTCCTCCTCCTCTCCCTCCTCCTCCTCTCCCTCCTCCTCCTCTTCCTCCTCCTCCTCTCCCTCCTCCTCCTCTCCCTCCTCCTCCTCTTCCTCCTCCTCCTCTTCCTTTTCTTCTCTCTCTCTCTCTCTCTCTCTCTCTCTCTTTCTCTGCCTCTACTACCCTCAGGTGGAAGGGATGGCTTGGCAAGGGCCCACTGAGGCACCCCCTTCCCCCATACCTCACCACACCTCCATAGAACATATTCCCCCCTTTATCTTTTTTTATAAACACAACAGTAATTGTTTGAGAATTTTATACAACTTATTTTGATCATACTTACCTTTTTTCCCACTAACTTATCCCAGATCCACCTTCACTCCCTATTCCCCCAACCTTCTCTCCTACTATTCTTTTCTTTCTCTAATTCGTTGATTCCCATTTGTGCTGCCCTCATACTCCTGAACAGAAGTCCATTTACTGGAGTGTGGTGGACATACCAGGGTTCACATCCTTGAAAACCAACTATCTCACCATAATCCAACTGGAGACCCCTGGTTTGGGGTGTGGCTTAGGAACTCTTCCCTCTTCTGTGTTAGAATGCTGTCAACCATGGCTGCTGTGAGTTTCTGTCATGTCCACAGGACAAGTTTGTCTCCATCCTCCCAACCCTCACAGCCTTTCCACACCTTTGGAGATGCTTCTGAACCTTGACCAGGGAACAAGACATAGCTGTCCCATTTGTAGCTGAGCAATGCACTGCTGCTTATTCTTATCCTTTGATCAGTTGTGGGGTTCTACATTAGTCACCATTCACAACACAAAGAGACATCTCTGATGAGCCTGAGTGATGCAGGTACCCTATGGGTAGAGAAATAGAACTTAGAGGCAGTTTGATATGAAGTTCATCTCAGAGACGGTAACGGTAGTAGAGGTCTGTGAGCTCTCGGGTCATAGGCTCTTATCTATGGTCCTAGTCCTCTGTGTTGCAGGCCATGAATTCAATCAGAAAGCAGTTAACCATACATTCTTAGGCAAAAGAAAGTTGTGCCTTACTGCAGTACCTCACAGAATTCTTGAGCTGAGTGTCCTAATTTACATCTCTTTACCAGTGTGTCTAACTGTTCTCTGATGTTAGCTATCAGAAGCCCTGAGACAAATTGCCTCCCATCACTGTGGTGTGTATTTCTAAACTGCCCTCACCTGGGATATTAGGCTCATTTTGTTTAGAGTGTTTGTTTTCCACACACCATTGAAAGCACTAGGCATTATCCAAATAAACTGCCTATTCAATGCGTGGCCAAATAATCCTTTTTAAATTCCAACTTAAATTTGTGTTTTCTTTGCTGAGATTGAACATCTGCTCAAATTGCTTAGTCGGTTTTGTTTGTTTGCTTTGTTGTGTGGGAAAAAAATTCCACACATTTTTCTGGTTGATGAAGATATTTGCCGCTGTAAGTTATAAGAACATTTAATTATTAAGACTATCAGTCACTTACCCTGTGTATGTGTGTGCGCGTGTGCATGCGTGTGCGTGTGCGTGCGTGTGTGTGTGCATGCGTGTGTGTGTGTGACTTATTCTCACCTTGTTTTATCTTCTAGTCTCATTTCTAGTGTTTTCTTCCTGTGTCATCAAATCAGAAGACATTCTCTCTACACCTGGAATGATCTCTTCTTCTCACAGCTCATATGGATTCTTTACAGTCTCTGTGCCTTTTATAGTTGTATTTTACTTTGAAATGTCAAGTCTATATGCACTTCTAATTTATATGTGGTGTGAAATAGAAGGCAGATCCAGTATCAAATTTGAGTGAAATAAAAGTAAACACAGTGGTTTTCAATTAACAATGTATTTACATTCGAAATGCCATACATTCATGATTTTTAAAAGAAGAGCGGAAAACACACCTCTCTGAGTATCTCCATTGTCTCTGGGGTGAATTGATGACAGGAGTTATTCTTTATGAGTTGGGGCTCATGCCATAAGGAGGTTCACAGTTAACCCAGGTGATCTGTGTCATGGAGAAAAATGGTTACCTGGGAGACATTCTGCCTATTTTAAGGACATGGAGAGAGAATTGGAGGGGGTTGGAGAGATGGCTCAGTGGTTAAGAGCACTGACTGCTCTTCCAGAGGTCCTGAGCTCAAGTTCCAGCCACCACATGGTGGCTCACAACCATCTGCAATGTGATCTGATGCCCTCTTCTGGTGTGTCTGAAGACAACTATAGTATACTCACATACATAAAATAAAATAAATCTTTACAGAGAGAAGTAGAAAGTTTCTTTTCTAAGTTCCCCAACTTGACTGCTCCGCTGGACCTTTTAAAGGTGCCAATCCAGTTGCCAGCCATTCTGCCTGCATCAGATGTGTTCTAGCTGTGAGAGGTTGCAGAAGTTCTTGGCCACAGCTGATGCTGATGCTGATGCTGATGCTGATGCTGATGCTGATGCTGA
>JANHMN010000001.1:27551022-27606795 GCA_030674055.1 Rhabdomys pumilio
GCTGATGCTGATGCTGATGCTGATGCTGATGCTGATGCTGATGCTGATGCTGATGCTGATGCTGATGCTGATGCTGATGCTGATGCTGATGCTGATGCTGATGCTGTGAACGGAAGTACAAGCACATGGAGATGCTGAGAGCCTCTGTTCTCTCTGTGTGTGTGTCTCATCATGAAGCATGGGATACATGCTACACACTACACACTGAGACATGATTCAAGCTATATTTCCTTAAACTTTTTGGTTCATCCTCCACAGGTTAAGAATCACTGGTTTAAACTATGATTTCTTTGCAGATTCAAGATGGAGACCTGATGTAAAGGCTTTATAAAAGAAAATTTTAGCACAGATACAGTCACTTCAAAGCTTTTCTCTTTCACAGGGCTATAAGAAAACCCACCAACTATGGACATTAGCACCTCTGTGGGCACATAGGCTTGCCAGTTTCGTGCGGGTGAATTACTTGGTGCTGGCTTAAACCAGGTCATGGAGGTCTTCTTGGAAGTTTAGACATCAAGTGTGCAATAGAATTTGCTTTCACTCAATGAGCTTAAAAGTCAATGCAGGTAACCCAAAAGGACTTCAGGGGAGACTCGTTCCCTTGAACATCACCTGGACATTCTTGGCACCAGAGACTCAATGTGACTAGGAAAATAGCTGCAAGTCTTATTCTTTCTGTCCCCAGAAAAGTCACCCTTTTTAGGAATGCAATTAAATAGTGCTCGGGAATATAAATTGTTAAAAAACACGAGTAGACTAAGGTGCTAAAAAACACTCCTTATGCTCTTCAGAAAACAGAGCTGGTTTCAGCCAATTAAGGCAAAGGCCCATTGCTGGGCTTTACTTCGTAATCAGTATTTTCAGGTGAATGTTAATGCCAGGTCACTGAGTGTGAACTGCTGCAAGCTATGCTGTTCTGGTATGCTGGGGAAAGTGGGAGCACGGAGCCACCAGCTAACGCGCTAGGTTAGAATGGGTCCATTCCAGCGAAGGTCAGTTTGTTCAGCAAGTGAGTCCAGCTGCCAACTTCACTCTCATGACCTTAGCCAAAGCTCCCTAACTCTGTGCCCAGTTGGCCTCTTCCTGGTCTTTTCCATCCAAGAACGGCATGGACAGCTGTGATCAAAAACAGGGTGTGTCACCTGCCGCGGTACACAGATGCCACACTCCAGAATCTTTCTCTCATGGTGGCATTTTGAGAACCATGCCTTGGCTTTGCTCCCTGAATGGCCAAGAGGTTGCGTGAGGTCTACAGGGCTTCTTGTTTCTCTTCCCAAGTGGTTTGATTTCCTTCTATGGTAGAAATGTCACGTTCTACTTGGGGATTCTTCAGACATTCCCAGATTGTCATGGGGTCTTCCTGTGGACAGATGCTGTATATGGGGTTTCCCTCTACAAGAAGATCTCATTTATATAGTGGTCAGGATTGTGGAGGGTTGGTAGGTCTGTCTTTTGAGAATTTTTGTATTTAGGTCTGTATGTGCATGCACTGAAAGATATTTTTCTCTGACTTTTTTCACTTTAATCTAATAGTCATTGATTTATTCACTTAAAAAAATATATTTACCGAGGGCTTCCTCTGCTCTAAGCACACCGCATGGGAAAGAGGCATGGTTGGTCCTGTGACTTACGAACCTGGCAGGAGCATTTTGGAGAAACCTCCGCTGAGATAATTAACCTTAAAATAGAAAGGAGCCATCTGCCAGGCGTAAGGTATTTTAGGGACCTCAGAGAAGAAGTAGAGTGACGTTTATAATCTCTCAACCAGAAGTCAATGAATGTAGTTATTATTTGCCTCAAAATGAAGGAGTTTGCAAAGCAGCACAAACTACACCAAAGCTTTCACATAGATGCCAATGATATTTTACATGTCCTCCCAGTAAAGAATACTCTGTAAACATCAGACATGCGTTGTCGATAATAAAATTGAAAACTCTAATTTGCAACTTAATTTCATGCTTTTTACAATCCTCTATGTAAAAATGGGGGATTCAAAATATATTTGCTCTCATATGGGTAATGGAAAATTATTCAACTGCAAAGAGTAAAATTCTGTCATCTTCAGAAAAATGGAGGACTTGTATCAAAGTAACTGTTTATCAACTGAGACACAAAATATCACTTGCTAGCATACAGTACAAGAACATGTTCTAGGGTAGGGACAACATTTGTCATGTCAACAGCCCAGGCAGTCACAACCCTCTGTCCTGTTCATTTTGGATGTAACTGTGGAGTAAATTGTCTCTTCTGGAAGCATACAGGTCAGATGGAGGTTATAACTGTGTCCGTGTAATGGCAGAGTATCTCATTTTATCTCATGTTTCTCATATCAGAGAGACTAGAAATGAAGGTTAACAATGGCCCATTCTGTAAAATCTACAAAAAAATTCTTTTATAGAGTAAACAGAGTCTGATCTATAGTTTAGACAGCTACTGCACACAGCAATTTATTTGTACTGGTTCTGAGTTGCCTTGATTTGTATTCTTGGTTCAGTGTAGCCAAGATACGTGTCCTAAAGGGACTGAGATGAATGAGCAAATGCATTCAAGGAAATTAGAGCCCCAGTAATCCTGAGAGAGAATCATCTCTTTCAATGGTGTGGATTTAAATCAGGTAAGCTCTCATAGGATCTTAGGTCCTGTGGGTTTTTGTGTGTGTGTGTGTGTGTGTGTGTGTGTGTTTGTTTTTTAAATTGGCTGTTAGTCTTTTAGTCTCAGTTAAAATGGCTCCATTTCTTCCCCCATCCTTCTCAGCACACTTAAAATCTTTGTATAGAACTTGGAGTCTCACCATCTAGTGGTTATATCCCAGACAGGACATTCACCTGCATTCATTCTTGGAGTTGTTTTCATGTATTCATATTTCATTTCCCTATCTTGAGTACCTATTTAAGCAAACCTGAAGACCAGCACAGCTGTCCATCAAATTGAATGCTGCCGTTCTTTCTTATTATCTCTAGACACAGCTTTATGGATCACTGAAAAAAAATAACTGCTTCATTTTTGCCAACAGTGCAAATGATAGCATTGATGAGCAGCCAGGGAAACATTAAAGGTGAGATTTTGATTGTGGAAAAGACATAAAAGAAGTCGGTAGGAACTAGAAGAAAGGGCAGTCTGTGTTGGGTTAGGGACACATTATCCTGCTGCTGCCTCGGTTTCTCAAGCAGAGGTAGATGATACATGCTCATCCCAGTATTATTAATAAAAGAAAAGAAATGCCTGTGATCTTAAGAGAGCAGAGGCAGGAGGATTGACAATTAAGGCTCAGTCTGGAGATTCTGTCTTAATGCTTCCCTGTGCCCAAATTAACAGGGCAGGAGAGTGTGGTTTAAGTACAAAGTTGATGTTCTAATGACAGACGTGAGCTGTAAATAAAATTATCCCATGGCTTATTAATGATGAATATTTGGGGCAAGATATTTGACTTTCCTGACTCCAAGTTTATCTTCTATCAAACGGAGCTAATGTCTATTTCTACAGAGCCTAGACAGAAACTCTCCTTCCTTAGTCTTCCTGGTGGTGGGTCCTGAAAAATTGTAAACGGAGGTGGCTTATGTTTAGGAAAATGTAGTGGAATCCCTTATCATATTTTATCCCTGATATGGTGGAAGAAGTATTAGGCTTCAGACTCACCAAACTCTAGATGTAATAAAATACATATCAAGAAGAAAAGCTAAAAGCTTTTTATATAAAATTTAATTGTATGCAAATTTCTATAAAGGATCAGAAGAAAATTGAAAAATAAAATTAATAGAAGCATCCCATTTATACAAGATTCGGAAGCATAATTTGACAAAAAAAAAAAAAAGACTCTACATTCAGTCAAAAATATTGGTGAGAAAAACTTAAGATTCATAGAAGCAGAGAAACAAACACACTGTGTTCATAGGAGACTCAGTATTGTTATTTCTTCCCAACTGGCCTACGGGATTAAATGGCACCCTGGTAAAAATCTTCAAAAGAAAATTATATTGAAACTGCCATGTTAAATCCCCAAATTTACAGGTGAATGCAGAGAAGCAAGAATAGTTAAAAATGATATTGAAAAAGAAGCCAAATTAGAGAGGCTCCTCTAGCATATTTGAAGACTGCCTATAAAAGCAACGTGGTATTTCCATAGGGCCCTGCAGACCAATACAGAAATAATCCAAGATGGAAATCTTAACAATAACTAGCAAGCTTAGAAATAGACTCACACAACACTGTCGTAATTCTACAGTAAGATTGTCCACGAAATTAAAAAGAAAACTCTTCATGAATGACACCGGAACCATTGAATGTGAGGAAAGTTAAACTCCAATTGTATTTAGTATTCAAATATTAATTAAGATGAATTATGAACCCAAATATAAGTGCTCTAAAAGTACCTAAGGAAAAATGAAACCTTTGAAACTTTAGCATGGTCAATAATTTTATGGAATGAAAATGTACACGCCCAAAATGCTAATTACAACAGAAAGAAATGAACGAACTGGATGGGCTTCATCAAACCAGAGGCAAGAGACCCCTGGGGCACAATGGCTGGCCAGCTTAGCCTAATTGGCAAGCTGATGGTCCCAGTGAAAGACTGTCTTAAAACACAAAAGACATCCAAAGAAAGATACTCAAGGATGACCTCTGGCAGCCACACATGAGCACATACACATACATGAAGACTCACATGAACACATACATAGAAATAAGATTTTTGGGTAAACAAGTTTTATTGTGTTCATTGTGTTATTGTGTTTATTGTGAGAAGGATACAATCTGTCTCAGAACAGAATGAAGTGCTAGCATGCACAATTCAGATAGATCCCAAAACCTGTTGAACAGAAGAGCCCAACACAGGTTTGGCATGTTGTACAGTTGCATACCTGACATTTAAGAACAAAACAACAAAAATCTAATTCAGGGAAGCAAACTAAATGGCTGACCGTGAAATGAATCCACTGCAATCTGGCTAATGGAAGCATTTTGTATTTTGACAGAGGCATTGGTCAAGTATATACATACGGTTCTAAAAATTCACTAGACTGTATTTTGCACACTAGAATTTTACTATAATAAATATTCTTAAAGGATCACATCTGAGCTGGAAGTTTGGCTGAAACAAAAGCACCTTTGTTTCTCTGGTCTTTGGAATTTGAAAACTCTAATACTTACTCAGATATTTTCCCATCTTCTATTTTATATCTCTCTAAGTTTTCTTGGTAAGTCACAATTATTTTCACCTGTGGTTTACGTCCATGGAGGTATAAGACGGAACAGAGGCACTGAATCACAGTTTTATAAACGTAAGTCCAAAGGGAGAGCAACAGATACTAGCTCACGGGTCCTTACCTTCCAGCAGAACCTGCTTTTGATAGAATCTCCAACTTGGCGGTTTATGGAACCACAAGTTTTGCAGAGTCAACATTGGAAAAGACTCCATTGTGAATGACAGAAAGCTGAAGTTCTTTCCCTAAATTTTAACATTTGCAGAAGTTAAAAATCCATAAGAGAATAAAAGAGGCCAGTGAGACTGTGTTAGCAGTGGGATGCAGTTTAAAATGTGCCTTGACCAAAACACCTCATAGAAGGAAGTGTTTCAGTCGGAGGAAAGAGTCCATCATGGCAGAAGCCATGGCAGGAGGAGCAGGCAGCTGAGAGATCACATCCCAGCCACAAGCACAAAGCAAGTAGGGATAGGGTATGAACTCTCACAGCCCCCCTCCAGAGTCACTAAAGGGAACCAAGTGTTCAAATATCGGAGCCTAGGAGAGACATTCTCTTTCAAATCACCACATTCCACTCCCTGGCCCCCTTAGGTTTGTAGGCGCATCACTATGCAAAAATGCATTTAGTTCAACTTCAAAAATCCTGGTAGTCTTTCACATTCAATTTTTATTTATTTATTTTTCTGTGTATGAGAGTTCTGTCTGGATGTGTGTCTGTGCACCACGTGCACGCTTGGTGCCTGTGGAAACCAGAAGAGTATGTCAGATCCTCTGGGACTTGAGTTAAGACAGTTGTGAGCTGTGTTGTGGGTGCTGGAAATTGAACCTGGGTCCTCTGGAAGAGCAGCTAGTGCTCTGAACGGCTGAAACACTTCTCCAGCCCATCTTTAACATTTTGAGCACTGTAACCCCGTGTAAATTAAAAAAGAAAAATATATATACTTCCAGCATAAAATTCTACAGAATTATCATTTCAAATGTGAAGACTGGGGGGCACAATGAGGAAATACTGGGCCAAAACATAACTGAAATCTACCAGGACAAACTCCAAGTCCTGTAGCTCCATGGCCATTCATTATTTGGGACTTTAAATTCAAAGAGCTTTAGAGAACATCTTAGTTAGGATTACTATGGCTGGGATGAAACACTATAACCAAAAGCAACTTGGAGAGGAAAGGGTTTATTTGGCTTACATATCCTGGACCACAGTCTATCAAGGGAAGCTAAGACAGAGATTCAAACCAACTGGAAACCTGAAATCCTAGGAGCTGATAGAGATGGAGAGGATTGCTGTCTACATGCGTGCACAGCTTGCCTTCCTATAGCATCCAGGACCACCGGACCGGAGGCAGGGTCAGCGTGCACACTACCCACATGGGTTGATCCTCCTGCATCAATCACTAGTTAAGAAAATGGCTTGTCTACAGGCTTGTCTGACAGTGCAGTCTTATGGAGGCATTTTCTCAACTGAGGTTCCCTCCTTTCAGAGGACTCCAGCTTGTATCACATTGATACAAAGTATCCAGCACATATGGCTCTGTCCTTCCTGATTTTATTTCCACAATATATACCTCTCTTTTGGGCTCCTTCTACTCCTTGCCTGCAGCTCTCCCTAGCAGACGTTTCATGACCCTAGGATGTCCACCACCTTGGGGCCTCCATGATAACATAGGTTTCCCTTTTACACTTCATGCGATGGCCTCTTCCGGCCTCTTGCTATCTCAGGGACTTCACACAGGAACCCCTCACCTTGCCACATTCAACTAAGTCTCAGTGGCTCTCTGAAAACTGGAGAGGAAAAATTCATGAGCCCTTCACTCTTTCTTGACTCCTTCATGCTTCTAAAGCCAGCACCATATTGATGACACTGCCAAGTTTGGCTGTTAGCTTAGGATGGATCCAGATCCCCTTAAATCACATTAACAGCAGTCTACTTCTGAGTTTCTTTCTTGGGGCGGAAAATTCCCTAGGCTCTTTCACTCCTTGGAAGCTTACATGGTAGGGTCTTGCCTTGAGGGTCTTACTCTTTTAGTTCCATAGCAGAACAGAATTTTCCTTAATGGCACTAATCTCCTTAACAGTTACAGCTCCCTTCCAGCATAGCATTATGCTTCCTAATGTTCCTTTTCTCTCCAAATGACACAGTTGATATTTCTTTCTGCCCCACCTGCTTCTTTTATGATCTACATAAGCAGGATTAAAAATAACTACACTACAGACTCAAAGGTATGCAGTCTTGACATTGTTTCCATCAAAGAAATTAGTTTGTTACTTTTTAACTTAGCTTCGGGCAAGTTCTCAGGACACAAACAGAAAACAACCAGCTTCTCTGCCAAAATACATATCTGGCCTCCAGCCCAGTTGCTGTTACAATTCTTGCTTTTTTTTCTGAGATCCCTGGAGCTTGCTTCCACAATCTGCACTATTCTTAGCAATACAATCTAGGCTCCTACGAGTACTGGCTTTTAAGCTCTACTTATAGCAGTCAGGCAGTTATCTAATCTAATGTTCTAAAGTCTTCCACAATCCTCCCAAAATCAACATGGTCAGGCTCTTCGCAGCAATAGCCCGCTCTCTGGCACCATCTTCTGTATTAGTTATTTGTATGCTGCTATGATAAAACACCACGATAAAGTCAGCTTATGAAAAGAAAATTGGTTTGGACTTCCAGAGGGTATGAGCTCATCACAGAGAGGCATGGCAATAAGCAGCAGGCTTATTTGGAGCCGGAGGTTGCGAGAAGATATCTCAACCACAACCATGGAGCAAACAAAAATGTAAACTGCAAGTAGAGAGAGGTTATGAACTTCCATGGGCTATCTCTAGTGAAGTACTTCCTCCAGCAAGACTACAGGCCTTAAACCTCCTTGAATAGTGCCACCAACTGAGGATCAAGTATTCAAATATCCAAGTCCATGGGGGACAGTCCTCATTCAAATAACCAAAGCATAATTTCTGTAGGTACATGCTAAGTGCTCATAGTCATTTTACTAACACAGATAATCCATCACTTCTGGTTTCTGCAGTCACAGCCTGAGTATAACTTAAGTCTCTCCTGCCTTTTGGTGATCTCTGCCTGTTAGTTCAAGTCAGTGGCACTGTGTAAGAAGGAAGGAATAACACTCCAGGGTTCCCATCCTTCATAAATATGGATAATCTTCTTTGCCTAAGTTGGTGACATAGGCTAATAATATTAATCCCTTGGCAAGGTGATGTTGACGGTTAGAGGTGGCATGTGTAAAGTGCATGGCCTAGAGGCACATATGGACATAACTCCTTACTTTTAGTCATTGTTGCCCACCCACACTGAAAAGCACCTAGAGAAGTACCCTTGCCATTCCCTTACAAACCTGACTGAAGTTTCCCTCTACCCTCCAGTGTCCCTCAGCACCTAAGAATCTAATAAGTCAGCAACTATTTTCTTTGTCCGTTCTTGACTGTCATCTTTTTGTCACCATGATTTTCTTCCCTTCCATATCCTACGCAAAGCTCCCAACCATTACACTGTGGTCACTGTTCCAGTTCACTGTTTGTTTCCAGTTCGTTTGTTCTGCTTTCTTCTGCTCCCCAGAATACTTGGTGACTTGGATTCACTAGCTCAAGCTCTTCTTTATTGTTGTTGAAAATCAACTATAGTAAGCCCTTGATGTTAAGGACCGTGACTCCTGCTCCTCACCACAGTGCCTTATCAATAGAGATGGAAGTAAGAATAAGGAATTCCTCTGGAAGCCCATTGTTGTTGGGTAGCTCAGCTCAGTGATTTTGCTATTTGGGTAATTGTGGGTGGTCTGGGAATTTGCTGGATTGATTTTTACTATCAGACATCAGTTGAAACATCAACTCTATCTCTTGTTGATTCCATATCTCTTAGGCGATTCTATTGTTTTCAACACCAAGGACATTATCTAGGTGACATGTAATGGAGGGAAACAAACATTTAAAATTTTGTTGCAATTATTTAGTGTGTGTGTGTGTGTGTGTGTGTATGTGTGTGTGTGTATGTGTGTGTGTGTGTGTGTGTGTGTGTACATGTGTGTGGGTGTGTGTGCCCTGTGCATGAATCGAAGTCAGAGGACAACTTGCAGAAGTCGATCCTCTCCTTCCACCATGTAGGTCCCAGTAACTAAACTCAGGTTGTTGGCCTTGGTGGCCCTTCCTTTGACCTGCCTGAGCCACCTCTCCAGTCTGAAAAGAAATGTTCTCTAACCAAAAGTAATGACTATTTCTAAATCCAAATTGAATGGGGTTGTGGGTTATATTCTGTGTACCTTTCTACTAATGCAACGGATCGCTTTCTTGCTGTACTGTGTTCTAATTTCCCTTGCTAACCAATGTCCTTCTTGATCACCATCATCAATACCAACAAGTGCGTTTTGCTGAAGGAAAACTTCACGGATAACGTTAGTGACAAATACTCAGTGTAGGTTATTTGTAGGACGTTCATTCTTAGTCTTGAGTCTCTGTGAGTCTAGAAAGCAATAAAATATTCTGCACACTCATTCACATGATTTCTGTTGCTCCTTCGGGGTCTGTTTGTCCTTACACAGGGTCAGAGCTGCCGGGGATAAAGAAACTGGAATTTGAGAAATAGGATTTTAACCTTCTGTCTTTGAAAACATAGTCAGAACCCAATTAAGCATGGGCAGAGAGTTTTCAGCCATTCTGTTCTTTATGAGGGTTATATACTGCTGCATCTCTTGCTTTTGAGATAGTCGCTATAGCTACATTTTGACTTGAATTTGGAACCTACCTCAGGGCATCTTAAAGAAAAGCTCATCTCCAGGGCGAAGTAAACCACCAGAATTCCCATTGTTCAACAAGTCTGGTGGCATGGCTGGCCAGAGCTGGGTATTGTGGGGTTCTGTGCATATTCCTGAAGGAGCAGTGCTTTGGTTCATGTAGAGACGCTTGAGGAGACAGCCAGTGGAGAGCCAGATCATTGTTTTCTATCACTGAGATGTGATAGATGGCCTGAGTTGCTGGATTTCCACTCCACTATGTTTCTCGGGTTCCCAGCTTTAGCCCAGTTCCCTTGTATTCTTTTTCTAACACAGCTCAGTCATAACAATCCGCCCCTTTCCCTGTTCTCCTGACCCATGGTGATGTTTCATTACACTAGTGTGGAAAGAAAAAGTGTCTGTCCACATTGTATCTCTTCTCTTGGCTACAGGAATTTCCCTTTGGTATGGAAAGAATAATCTTACAAATTCCACTATAAAATATACAGGAGAGAGAACTAAGATTAAGCTTCAGGAATGTAAATGGCCCTTGACACTTCCTGCAAAGAATGAGCTGAAGGTGAGCTCTCCTTGACATCACTCACGTCTGAGATCAATTATGATAAATTGTCTGAACTGTCGACGGTGTTACTCACCTTTGATTTAAAATGTGTGGTTTAATTTTTGTCTCTGTTCTTCAAGATACTCAGACATAAGTGGTACTCAGCAGGTCCCTGTAACCATTAGCTGTGCCACACCCCCTAATTGCTCTTTCCCCTTCTGTGCCCTGAATATTTTTAGTGAGTAGCAGCTATCTCCTCTCTGGCACCCTGCCCTGCCTTCCTGCTTGCTCCGTGGAGTCCTCATGGGTGTTTGCAAAGAAGCTTGTCTGCTTGCTCAAGTGTCACTAAAGGAGAGGGGGTGGGGCCAGACGAGCTTTAAAAGGGAGAGGAGAGTCTTTCTGGGTTCCAAAAGGAGAAGCAGATCCGGAAGGAATCCCATCTACAGATTTCGTAGTTAGCCCCATCCCTCATCCCGGTGGGGCTTGGAACTTTCCATCGGTTCTTTCCTGTCTCATTTCTCTTTGAGCCTTTGCCTGGCTGTGCCTGTCACGGGGAGAAATCAGTCACCCACAGGCCTTCCAGTGCACTTAGGCTCTGTGAAATTTGTCATAGGGGTGTCAGGTATTTCTTATTGCTGTCCAAAAAAAAGTGAGATAAAGAACTCTCCCAGAGCATTTTGGGCTGCACTCAGAGGCTCTTGAGAGGAGAAGGACCTGGAAGACAGCATTAAAACAGCTAAATAAAAGATGCCCCGGGGCCGAAGGCCAACCTGGCTGGAAGTTCTGGGGGTCAGAAGCTCGGACTCTGCCTGCTTCAAGCTCTAGCAATTTAAGTCACCGCTTTTTTTTTTTTTTTTTAAACCTCAGAACCACAGAGACCATGCTGTTCTCGCTCACCTTCCTGCCAGTGTTTTTAAAGATTAGTGTACTCGCCGTCACTGCACAGCAGACCGGGAACTGTCAGCCAGGTCCTCTGGAGAGAAACGGAACTTCCATTTGTGCTGGTAAGTAATCCAAGAACAGTAGCCCACCCGGTCGGGACAACGCCTCCAGGCATCTGCTCACTCTACCTTGTACACCTGCGCCTTTTCCCCCTGGTTTGTCTTTGGGTGTGTATATTTGTTTAAATTGTATATTCTGAAGTGTGTGTGTGTGTGTGTGTGTGTGTGTGTGTGTGTGTGTGTCTTGGTGGATGGTGCCAATTATAAGACGTCACCATTCTCCACTGTTCTGTGCATGAGTGAATAAGCCTCACTTAAGAACAGCTGAATATTTGCTTAAACCTCAGTCTTTATTGGGGGAGATAGTAACACCTAGCTGATCAGCTCCGTATTAGAAACTGGGAGAACATATGGTGGCAGTTGATCTTATTGTTGAAAAGCCTTTTTTCTGATAACTTCATGGCAGAAAATGGCAACGAAGTCAATGAATGTTTTTTAAAACAGAACAAACAAAAACCAGTCTCAAGTTCAGCCTCTGATCCTCCTTAATCGGAAGCTCTGACCCAGCTCAGGTTTTTAGTAACAGGTGCACTGTGACTCTGCAAACTGAGAAATGACTGAGGAGTAAACCAGCCCTGGGTCCCCTCCTACAAACAGCATTTTCTCTGAGAGGAATTGGGAATTGTTTTGATTGTACATTGCGGTACCTAACACTCAGATTGGAAACATTTTCTTGCTATTGATTTCTTATGTGAGGAGAGGGGGAGGGGGTGGGGTGGGGGGAGGGGGGCGGGGGGAGGGCAGGGGGAGTTCCTAACCTGCTGCATAGTCGAGGAACCTACTTCCATTCATGCAAGGGTCCACACTGTCCTGGAAATCCTTTCTTGTCATTTTTCACTCGTGTTTTTGAGACAGTGTCTCTCTCTCTGCAGCTCAGACTGTCCAGGGATTCACTGCGCTTCCCAAGGGCTGGGATTACCGGTGCATACCACCAGAGCCCACTCATTTCTTACCCGCCTGCTTGTTTAAGATAGGATCTGACTTCCTAAACAAACAAACAAACAAGCAAGCAAACAAACAAACAAATAAGGTAGATTGAAGAGAACACACTATGTTTTCAGAAGAGAAAGCTCTGCAAGGTAGATAGAAGAGAATCCTGGGAATCAGAGAGACCCAGAGTTCTGCTGCTCCTGTGGGGACCTCCAGCCTGAATCGTTCAGAGGAACTGCACATAAGGAAATCAGGTGTTCATGCCCACAGGCCCAGCGTGTTACCAGGAAGCATTCATTGCAACAGCAGAGTAGGGCTCCAGTTCTGAAGGAGGGAGTGACTGCTAATCACATACACATCCCCGGGAGCTAGGGCACTTCCACTTTGTATATACTCAGAAGATAACATCAGAAAAGAGTTGACAAAAGACAGAACTGACGCCCCCGTGAGCCATTAGCTATTGGAGACAGAAGAGAAAACTCTTGGGCTTGTTGTGCTACGTGGACTAGAATGTTACTGGGGTAGAGAGGAGCCCCTGAAATAGTTGGAGAGTGACCAGAGTCAGGTCCTGCTACCTGTGCGGTTAGCTTACTGAGTGGTAATGGTGGGAGCCTATCATGCAGCTGGTAGCTAGAAGGGACTGGCCCATGAGCAGAACTTAAGAGGAAGAAACTGAAGCAATGATCTTGTGTGTGTGTGTGTGTGTGTGTGTGTGTGTGTGTGTGTGTGTAGCCTTTGGTCCTCAGGGATAGTGTGTGATTCCTCTGCCTTGTGTTTCTACCCACTCGTGCTGATGGCTTTTCAGAGATAGTTTGCATCAGATTCACAGGAAGCTCAGATAGAAATAATGACTTGGGGGAAAATGTGTCACAGTGTTGGAAGAAATAGATTTTGAAGCAAAAAAAAAAAAAAAAAAAAAAAAAAAAAAGCTGGATTTCAAGTTTGCGTTGCCTTGTTAATAGTTGGGTTATTTTTACCATCTCCCTGGGAAATGATACCTGTTTCTCAGAATCGTGGTTGGGATGACTCGAGGTACTGTGAAATATTCTTCACCCAGTGGTTGACTCTATGCCTTGAC
This sequence comes from Rhabdomys pumilio, assembly GCA_030674055.1. Taxonomy (NCBI): domain Eukaryota; kingdom Metazoa; phylum Chordata; class Mammalia; order Rodentia; family Muridae; genus Rhabdomys; species Rhabdomys pumilio. The sequence goes on from JANHMN010000001.1 coordinate 27,564,513, forward strand.
TAAAGTTCTTTGATCAGATCGTTCCTTGCATTGCCTTATTTTGAACACTATTATAGCGGCGTGGTTCTGACTTCAGAGTGTGGTCCTTGGCCTCTTTGCTCCCATTGTTGCAGGCCACTGTTTTAAGCCCTCTGCTTTACTCTGTGTCTTGGGTTAGTAGAGAACTGCCTAGGTCACACCCTGTCACCCCTGCATTCCAGCAGATAGCATTTCTTTCTCCTCTGTAAATAGATAGTGGTGACATCATCTATTCCTTCCCCCCCCCCCCCCCTTAAATTCTGCTTGTACCTCTTGCCTTTGGCATCAGGACTGTTCAGCTACGTGGCCAACCTGACCTAGCAAGAAGAATGCTTTGTGGCCTAACAAAATCCAGGTAAAATGTCTTGTGGTGATTGTTCATGTAAATGCCAATCGCCAAACCAAGGGATAGATAGCAAAGACAGGATTTGGTTTTTCTTCCATTCACCAGACTTGAAATCGAACATTTTCTTGGCTTTTATTTAAGAGACAGCAGATGAGAACTGTGGCAAAGAACATTGTGAGTGAGTGGCTTCTGAACTTTTAAAGCTCTTTGCCCTGGAGGACAAATGTCAGTTGGACAGGGAACTGTTCCTGCCTGGCGTATACACTTGTGTTACTTGTTCTTGGTAAATGACAGGTCTCAGAAGAAGCCCAGCCTCAGAGAATTGATTGTGGGAGGGATCTGGGCATGGCATAGAGTCAGCTCACTGGGTGGACTGCTTTTAACAGTAGACAATTGAGGTCACTGATTTCAGAGAGGGCTGAAGTTTGGTTGGCTTCCCAGTCATGTGCAATTCGGAGCCATTTTCAGATAAAAAATTTTGTCATGTTTTCGCTCACTTTTAGAAAAATTCTTTTGATGCCTAACTGTATAAAGTTAGAACTATATAAGTCAGAACTATAAAGTTAGGACTATATAAGTCAGAACTATAAAGTTAGGACTATAAAGTTAGGACTATATAAGCTCTTAGCCTGACACAGGCCAGGAACTTGTACTCTTATTGGAAGGGCCCCTTGACCCTTCCAAGCCTAGAGTTTGAATTTGCACATCTATTTTCACGTCTCTCCTTGATTGTCTGATTCTCCCAAGCAGGCCAAGCATGCTCATGTCTGTCAGTGTTTGGATTTCCCAAATACTCCCTAGGATACTTCATGTCCTGGAATTGTGTGAATGTGCGGTCATTTTGGACCCAGCTTATTTCTGTGGTAGAGATTCATGATGACCACTGGTTTATTTATTTGCAAAGCCCCAGTGACACACTAGGAAAGGGCCTTTCATAGGAAAGCATGGCCTTCCTTTATGCTGTCTCCCTTCTCCACACAAGCTCTATGGGATGTCCCATTTCATTCAGGAGGTAGCTCTTTCTGTGGGTAGGCAGTTGCTAGGATACAGAGACTCAGAAGAGCATCCAGCAGCTGCCTTGATCTTCCATGTGGTGCCTCAGCTAAGAAGTAGCTTTCACTTCATTCGCATATTAGCAGTGCCTTTGCTTTGTGTTATTCTAATGATATACTCAGAGGCTGCAGCTAGCTACCTGGATGAGCCAGATCTAAGATGTTATTCGTCATTTTTACCATCCTTGATGCCAATGTATTTTAATACTTTCATTCTTACTGCGATCACATTTGCTTTCAATGTTTCAAATAAAACGCTTGTTTAAAGTACTTTTCAGTGTATTTCTGAAGATAGAAGCTGTGACCCAGAACTCAGTTCTAGCCAGATTGGGACAGAGAACGATGGAGTTACAGCTGAGGAGCACTCTTGACACCTTTGAGTATTTTTCTCCTCTGTCTTAAACATCTTTCTGTCTGGGTAAAGCATAGCTGCACATGCCTTTAATCTCAACTTTCATGAGGCAGAGGCAGGTGGATCTCTGTAAGTTCAAGACCAGTTCCATCTATATAGTGAGATCCTGTCTCAAAACATAGGAAAAAAAAAAACTTTCTAAGAACACTCATGTAACAAGTATCTATTGGCAAGTGTATATATGTTTAGCCTTGCAATTTGAGAAACTTTACTTACATTTTTCTTACTTAAAAGCAACGAAAAGAAAAGGAATTGCATTAGTTATAAATAAGACCCACATCAAATTTTATGTCTTAAATTTTTTTTAAAAAAGATTTTAAGCAATTGATTAATCTTTTATATCTTCTTTGGGGTATTGAACATTAAATGTTACTTGGTGAAAGTTGTTTATTTTGGGTCATTTAAAAATGCTTTTCTTAATAGAGATCTTCGGGGCACATTTCATTCTGTATTTAAAGGTTAGAGAAGCAAAGGGGAGGGTATATTTCCCGGAAGTAGAGACTAAGAGTAAAGATATTTGTCCAAGAATTTAGCACAGACTTAAGCTTCAGTTCTTTATAAAACTGCCTCAAGCACAGAAACCATTTGTTTCTAGAACGTAGGCAGGTATGTATTGAGGTGATGGGTGTTATGGTAGAAAGTCCTTTGGGGGTCATGTAGCTGACTGACTTCTGCCATTGCAAGCAGAGGCAGAGGTCCGCACAGAGGCAGCAGCTCAGGAGGGGCTTCCTTTTGTTACCACACAGAACTCCAGGCTCATATCCTGCAACGTTATAATGCACACTGACACTTCCCAAAATAGGCTGTGAAAAGTCCATTCATGTGATGATTTTACTGCTTCTCCTTGCCAAAAAGTATTTCTAATTCTAACTTGGATAAGAACAATTTCTTTGGACATGGAAGATGATTGATGGCTTAGGGGCAAAAATATTCAGTAAAGCATCTGGGATGTTCTACTGGGTTCTGTCTTTGTGGTGTGTGTGTGTGTGTGTGTGTGTGTGTGTGTGTGTGTGTGTGTGTTAGTCCTGTGTGTGAATTGTGTGTGTATGGATCGTGTGTATATGTGTGTTAATCCTGTGAGTATGTGAGTGTGAATTGTGTGTGTGTGTATCATATGTGTGGTGTGGGGGCAGAGAGCACACATGTGGCCTAGAGCTCACGTCAGAGGACAGCCTAGAATACTGGGTCTCACTCTAGCTGACCCCATCTCCTCCTCCCATCTCGATGTAGGAGTACTGGAATTACAAATGTGTCCTACTGCATCTGACTATGTGGGAGTCTGTGGTTTTGAACTCAATTCCTCACGCTTGTTGGACAAGTACTTTACCAACTGAGCCACCTCATTAGGCCTGAAAAAAGTTTTCTAATTCTTTGTGTTGATAAATCCAGTTGAGTCTAGTTATAGTGGTCTTTAAATAAAGTTGAGTATAATTTCTGTTGAAAAGCAGAGAGGTATTTAAACAGTTCACTTAAAATGAAAAATTCCTTACAGCACAGAACATTACAAGAGAGTCTGTTGTTTCTCAAACCTGTATTTTTGAAAGAGCTTTTCTGGTTATCTTGATTATGGAACTGGCCAAGAGACAGGCACATGACTCAATGGAGCAGACAGTAGAATCCAGATATGGATTCACAAGCATGCCATTTGATCCTTCATGAAGCTACAAAAGCCATTTGATGGCAAAGGAGTCTTTTTACCAAGTGCTGTTGCACCATTTAGACAGCTAGATGACCGGGTGCTAACTGCACACTCTACACAAAAGTGGACTCAAGATGTATTGTAGATCTGAATTCAAAATATAAAACTACAAAGCTTTTAAAAGGAGACATCTTTGTCTCGGGGTTAAGTTCTGAGAAATGACTAAGAACAGAATTTAGAAAAGAAAAATTGATGAATTGTACTTCATCAAAATTTAGAAGTTACTCTGCAGAAAGTGCTGATGAAATGACGAAGCCCAAGTCCTGCAGGAGAGCGACTGCGGTCAGCTCGAACCTCGAATGTAATTTAAAAACTCCAATAATAACCAAGGACTTACAAACCGGCGAAGGACTTAGACACTTAACAGAAAAGACACAAGGGTGTCAGGTTAGTCCATGAACACTATGTCAGAGAGAAAATCATGCCATTCACCTCAATAAGCCGAGGATTCCCACGGAGTGGTGGCCGGAGAGTGGGTTTATAGGACAGGAATACTTGGGAGGCAGAGGCAGGTGGATTTCTGAGTTCGAGGCCAGCCTTGTCTACAGAGTGAGTTCCAGGACAGCCAGGGCTACACAGAGAAACCCTGTCTCGAAAAACCAAACCAAAAAAAAAAAAAAAAGGACAGAAATAAATGCCTGGTGAACAGCATTGCTTTACATCACATTAAGATTTATTTTTAAGCTTTAAAATTGTGTGTGTGTGTGTATGTGTGTGTGTGTGTGTGTGTGTGTGTGTGCACGTGCGCGTGCGTGTGTGAATGCAGCTACACACGGATGCCAGAGACAGATTCCTCTGGAGCTACAGTTACAGGACAGTATAAATCACCGATCAGGTGCTGGTAATCAAATCCGGGTCTGTTAGAAGAGCAGTGCGTGCTCTTAACTGCTGAGTCATCTCTTTAGCCTCTACATCATGTTTTCCCACAGATTACAGTGTGGGTAGGCGGTGGGGAGGTTCCTATTGACGTTAGTAGATGAGAATCTCCTGTTTTGAGGAGGAATGGTTTGGTCCTTGGGGATAAATTATTGCTTCTCTTAAGTTTCAGTTTGGATATACTACACTGGGCAGGATCAATTTCGAGTTGTTCTTCTCTCCTGGGGGAGTCTGGTGTCTCTCCTGGGGAGTCTGGTGTCTCTCCTGGGGAATCTGGTGTCTCTCCTGGGGGAGTCTGGTGTCTCTCCTGGGGGAGTCTGGCGTCTCTCCTGGGGGAGTCTGGTGTCTCTCCTGAGGGAGTCTGGTGGGCTTCAAACATAGGCCTCTCATTGAGCTGTACTTCAGTCCATGTGTTAATTCCTGGAGTCTGTGAGTGCTACCTTCACATAGAAAATGAGCTGGCTTCCCTCCCTCCATCCCTTCCTCCCTCTCTCCCTTCTTCCACCCCTGTTTCCTTAGCTCTCTTCCTTCCTCTTATTTTTATGCAGCCTTGGCTGAACTTGAACTCTTGGCCAATCCTTCTGCTTTAGCCTCGCATGTTTTTTACAGGTTCACCCCACCATTCATGATTGCAAAGAAGACTTTCTAGAAGTGATCTTGGGGTAATGCCAGGCCAGCCCCAGCAGGGTCAGGTACTGAGGTCCTGAGGAAGGCCAGAGGTTGGTGACCTCTAGTCTTAACTCTCTCTTACTGTTCTAGGGGCCAGAAGCTGATGGCATCTGGCAATTTAACTCTCTCTGTCTCTGTCTCTGTCTCTGTCTCTGTCTCTGTCTCTGTCTCTGTCTCTGTCTCTCTCTCTGTCTCTCTCTCTGTCTCTCTCTCATTCTCTTTCCCTCCCTCTCTCTCTCCTCTCTCTGATGGCTCTGGCAATTAACTTCTGCTGATAGCATCAGGGGAGTAAGAAGAGAAACTTAGTTACTTGGACTCTTTTCTCTTTGACTCATGGGGGTGGGATGGGGGGCTCTGTGGCCAGGTAAGAGGCTGAGAGTTCATTAACTCTTCATGAGCCAGAGAGAAAAGAAAGGAAAAAAAAGAAGGAACAAAGGAAGAAAGAAAGAAGAAAGTCACAGACACGTGCACACTGGGTAATGCAGAAAGGGCTACACCCTAAACTTTATTATTGCTTTGAGCTTTTTAGACAAAAATTCTCTATGTAAATTTTTTTACATAAAAATTATCTCGTAGATAAAATGTTGCACAAAAGGGGAGTTAAAGAAAGTTGCCTGTAGTAAGTCCAAAGCAATGTTTCTTTCTATAAGCTCATTATAAGTTCAAAGCAACAGTTCACATGGCCTTGCTTTATCATAGTGCACACCTGTGGCTTCATCCTTGGAACTGACCTAGAATGAATGTTTTTCCTTGATCACAGATCTATCCCAAGCCTATTTCTCTTCTTAGTGCAAGTTATGACAGCTCATTGTATTTCTTATTATGCAGCCTGTAATTAACTATTCTATGAGGAGAGGACACATTCTATTCTTGATTCTAACTTTATTATATCTTTCTAGCAAAACAACAAAAACCATTTCTTTAAACTTCCTAAAATTATTTTAATCAAATCAGGAGCTCTATAAAGTCTTTAATTCATCTAAACAGCATTAATTCATGAAAATTCATCTTCATGTTGATCTGCAGAAAATTTGCCCAATAGGGTGGGCTATCATGCAGGAAGTAATCACACCAGGCTATAGGCAGTGAGGGTCTCCTGATATCCACTCACACCAAGCCAAATAAATGGGTACTATTGTTGTGTTTTATAAAAAGACCAGGATATGCTTTATAGAACATGGTACAGTGAGGTGTAGGGTGCCTCAGTGGGCCCATGCTGAGGCATCCCTTCACCCTGAGGTACTAGCCATACAATGGGTACAGTGCAGAATAGAGTTTATTTAGGACATGGGAAAGGGAGTTGAGAAGGGAGTAGAGGCAGAGACAGAGACAGAGAGAAAGACAGGAAGGGAGAGAGAGAGAGAGGGAGAGAGAGAGAGAGAGAGAGAGAGAGAGAGAGAGAGAGAGAGAGATCTCGGCCAGAAACAAATAGAGAAAGGGGGGAGGGGGAAGGGAAGAGAGAGAAAAGGAGAAAGGAGTCAGGGAGAGAAGAAAGTCTGACAGTGAGCAGGGGCAGAGAAAGTGAGGAGGGGCCAAGCAGCCCCTTTTATAGGTCTACCTGGCTGTTACCAGGTAATTGTTGGGCGGAGCCTAGAAGGAATGCTAACAAATATGGCAACTACAAAGAAGAGAAAGCACATCAGTAGCAAGAAGCAATCCTAGGACTAAGTCTCTAGGGCTGTGCCTCAATCAGAGCAAGACAGTGGGCCCATCTCCAGGGAGCTCCTTGCCCACTGCAGCAGTTCCTGCGTGGCCTCCTCCAGGGTAAGAGGACAATCCTGGGTCCTAAGGACAGCATAGGAGGAAGTCAGACAAGGGAAGCAGGGATTTTAAGGTGCTTCACTGCAGTTTTTCAAGATGGGGAACAGAGCAGGGAGCCAATGCATGTAAAGAATGCACTCCATATCAGCTGCAATCTATCATAGAATTAAGTCTACAGTTTCCAAGTGATGCAGTCACAGGAACTTACTTAGAGGGCCCTTCTTCATCAGTAGCTCCTCGGATATAAAGGTGAAGAAAGCAGCCTTGCAAGGAATATGCCTGAACAGCATTTTCTGCTGTGAGTTCTTGGTGCTTCTTAACTATAGCATGCCAGACACTAACAGTTCCCAGTGTGTTTGGTTTGGGGTCAACGATGTGGCCTGATGGGTAGAAGCTAGAATCTAAAATGAGAAAGCCTTACTTTAGTATATTGAATCAACTGGGCCTTGGCTCTGGGATCTGCTGCCAGGCAGCTGCTCCAAATGTCAGTGTCTTCTGAACAACACGGGTGACGGCCACTTATGTAGTACTAACCAGTTGATGGAATGATACAAAACGTTACTCTCCATATTATTAAGGTACTGCCTTTCTCTTCTGCTAGTCACCACCTCGTCCTTGGGACACTAACATGTGTAATAGCCTTAAAGACTGAGAAATCCAGGTGAAAATGAAAGTTAACGTTGCAGAGACTGCTGGTTTGATTATGGTCCCTAGGACCTAGAGCAAACCTGAGTCCCTTGCCTGAACATGGTTAGGAGTTAGTGGGTACTGGCTGTAGCTGGCTTGGTGGGGGGTGGATAATATTTTTTCACTCCTCGGGTCTCAGGTGGTAACCCCATTCATTTTCAGGAAGCAAAATTGAAGCCCAGAGAGTTCTCTGCAGAGCTAAAACATAGACTCAAACCTCACAGCTTCCGTCCGTTTCATTATTCCTGAGTCACCTGGATTGTATATCCAGCCTACTTTGATTCTGGTCTTCATGAGTAAACCAAGATGAAAACAGTGATTATCAAAGTTGCTTGGTACCCATTTAAGTACTATTGGTGTAAAAAGAGAGACGGGGTGGTCTCAGCATGATATAAAACTGGTGTGTACTTCATACTAGCTGAGCGAGGCTCTCCTTCAGGTAGGTCCCCTGGGAGCCCTGGTAAGTGACCACTGTGGAGGTTTGGGTGGTTGCCAGGCTCAGCAGCTCCAGGAGGTGGCAGGCTTTCTTACTGATACTCACTCTTCAGAGCCAAGTTCTTACTCATGGTGTGGCTGAATCCTGAAAGTCCAGAAGTTAGTTTACTATTCACCTTCTTTGTCTCAGGAACTCTGTGGTGGCGACAGTGGGCAGCATCGGCCACTTTTTGTGCTGATCTAGTGAGATAATTCAGGTGGCTCCTTGATCCACTGATACTTTCAACCCTCCAAGGTGAGCAGAAAACTGTCAAGGCCTCCATCCAGTCAGCCATGTGCCAATCCCACAGATGCACAGAGGATGTGAGATGGTTTGTCTGTTCCCTACTTCAGTCCTAATTGGCCTTTTGTCTTTCGGCTGTGGGGTCTCTGTTCTAACGGAAGCCTTCAAAATGCTTCATGCCTCTTGGTCTCCGCTCTGGTCCCTAAAGTGACTCTATTAATCTAAATGTTGAGAAATCAGGGATTCTCTTTGGTTTTGTTCCTTAGAAACGTGGCTTTATTTTTCTATGCACTTTCTTCTTTTTGCACTGTGGGTTTTTGTTTGTTTGTTTGTTTGCTTGCTTGTTTCTGAGATGGGGGTAACAGAACCCTGACTGTCCTGGTACTTGCTTTGTATACCAGGCTGACCTGGAACTAAGATCTACCTGCCTCTGCCTCCTGAGAGCTGGGATCAAAGGTGTGCACCACCACACCTGGCCTTCAGATTACTTTCTTGCATAACAAAGTTTCACCTGCCCGGAGTGGCACTGCCAACAGCGGGCTGAGTCCTCCACATCAACCATCAACTAAGAAAATTCCGCACAGACAAGCCCATAGGGCAGCCCAATGGAAGGAATGCTTTAATTGCGGTTCTCTCTTTCCAGGAGACCCTAGTTGGTCTCAAGTTGACAAGACTAACCACACAACATCTAATCTGTCTGGTTCTTGGTATCCTATGAAGATAAATAAGACCACGATGTGAAAATCTGCTGTTATTATATTGTCATTAAAATGACTGCCGTAGCCTGAACCACACTTGTATGAATTTAGTAGATCTGTTACTCTCTGTGTCTACTGGTAAAATTCTAGGCAGATAAATAAAACACAATTTTTCTTGACTTTTTTATTTTAAAGTTTGCATGTGTGTGTGCATGTGCGTGTGTGTGCGTGTGTGTGCGTGCGTGTGTGTGTGTGCGTGCGTGCGTGTGTGTGTGTGTGTGTGTGTGTGTGTGTGCATACATTTTGTCTGGATATGTGTTTGTGCATCTAGAGGATGTATGTCACACCCTCTGTGCCCACGGAGACCAGAAGAGGTCCCCCCAAACTGGAGTTACAGACTGTCGTGAGCTGCCATGTGTGTGCTTGGAACTGAGCCCAGGTCCTCTGGGAGAGTAACCAGTACTCTTAACCACTGAGCTACTTCTCCAGCCTCTGTTTCTTGATTAATTAATTAATTAATTAATTCACTCAAAGAGCTTTTTGAGTGCCTATTATGTGCAAAGAATCAGACTGTACTCGGGGGTGACGAATACTAAAATGATTAGACCATCCTCCGTGCTTTTTAACCTGAAAACTATGTAGCGATGTAAACAAAAGGTTGTGTGGATTACATCAACATATCAATGCAACAAAAATTAATCAGATATGTTCGATAAATTATTATTTCTTTTAAAAAATGCGTGCTGTACATGAACGAGAAGACCCTTGTCAATAAATCGAGGGTCCTGTATCCCTTTGTGGTCCACACGTTAGTAGCTCTAAGCTTAGGCTGCCTTTCCTCTATGGAATAAGTTATGCCCACATTCTAGTCCATGGGTTCCCATTGAACAATGTCACAAATCTATGTAGCACAACCTGGGCTGTGAGAATGCACAGCAGAAAGTTCCTGACATGTAGCCCTCCATTGTTAATGAGGTGTCTTCTCACGAGTGGTTTCATTTTTCCTTACTCTAATAGTCCCCTAGCAGGAGAAATTCTGGGAGATAACCAGCAAGCATGGGAAGACAGGTGTGTCAGTGAGGTTTGTGTTGCTGTGTCCAGAATCACTCTTCGGGAGAAAGGACTTATTCCGGTCATAGGTTCAGAGTCTTCAGTCTGTACTTGCTCGGCTGTGTGTTTTAAGATCCACTATGAGGCAGAATATCATGGCAACAGGAACATTCTCCACCTCTCAGCTGGCAGGAAGCAGAAATAGCAATAGATTAAGAGGCCTGGGTTCCACCATTCTCAATGATGCATTCCTACTGACCCACTTCCGCCAAGTGGGTCCTACTTTCTGCTTTCTCTACCTCCTAATAACCAATTGTCCATTGTGAGTCTAACGCATTGATTGTTAGAGACGGGTGAGCTAGCTGTCTCAGTAAATGGCCCCACAGGCTCAGCCAGGAGTCTAGTTCACTTAGCTCCAGGGTATTTCTTAACCCAACCAAGATAACAAAAACTTACATTATACAAAGCCACTTGTCTCTCAGTCAGGATTCTTTCCATATCTTTGACGGTGTCTTGGGGCTTTTACAAGCTTAGGTGGTAACCAAGCATGGACCATTCCCCTCTGTTCAGGGGGCCGGTGTGGGAAGAGGCTTTGCACATTTTATTAGACAACTGTAGTGACACCTATTAAAATTCTCCTGATCTGATACTTCTTTATCCCTCCTGTATCTCTACTGTTATGTATCCACTGAAACGGAGTTAATGCTTTCTAGCTTTAGAGCCCCAACTTCAGAGTTAGAGCCTGCTAATCCATCAAGTTTAATCTTTAAAACAATGAAGTCATTTATTAAATTCCATTACCGGATAAAAGCTTAATATTCAAACAGAATAAAATAAGGTCAACAAGAAAGGTGTCAAGAATTGCCCTCTGAGTCTCCTCAGGAGTGCCATTGTTTTCTATATGCAAGGTGGCAGCAACCTGCAAGGAACCCAGCCTCACTCTAGGAAATGAGACTATCCTGATTCGCTTCAGAGGGTAAAGACAAACTCATCCAGTAACTCGTGCTGAGGTTTCTGAAGAAATGGTGGGGTTCCCATTCAGATGATGAGGCATGGGACGTCACAGTGGAAGGTGGCCATGACCTAAACAGGAAAGGACTCCAGGCATTGGTTAGGGCACAGGAGGCACTGCTGAGCCCACGGAGGTCTCCTGCTAAGGTTTAGTGAATGAAAACTCAAGACGCCTGCTGAAATTAATTCCAGATAAATAGAGAATAATCTTTTGAGTGTGCGTATGTGTAACATTTAGATAGTTCTTATACTCTAAGTGCCTGGGGGCCAGAAATGTTTCAGTTTCTCTCGGATTTTGAAATGTTTGCATATATTTGCATTATAATATAATGTGCTCTCTCTCTCCATATATATGTGTGTATGTATGTATATATGTATATATATATATACATACATACACACATATATATATGTGAGTTATACTGAAAATAGCACCAAAGTGCACAGGTAGACCTCACACATGTAAGTCTAAAGATGATATTATACAAAGTTTTTAGTCTAGCTATGAAACCAAATCTGGCACTTTCTACTTGTGATGTCATGCACGTGACCAGGATTTGGGGTTTTTGAAGCATTTAGAATGTCAGAATTTTAGATTAGAGAATTTCAATCTGTATATGGATTTCAAGTTTAACTTGCTAGCCTGTATTTTATGGATAATGTAGCCTGTCTATAGCGGAGATATTGGCAGCTGTCTAGGGGAATGCTGACTTTGCTCCTTGGCAGGAACAAAGAATTGAATGACAGGGAGAGACAGAAGACCGTGAGAAAAGGCATACAGCGGCTTTAGAGACTCAGAGTGGGAGGAGCCTAATGCCAGAAGTCCATTAAACAGACATTGGCTTAGGTATTTTATAGGGCCCCTCTTTCCCCTTGTTGGTCCTGTCTGGATACCCACCCCAGTGCTCCCTTGCTGTTTCTCCTCATGGTATCTTCTGAGAACAGGAAGCCATGTCTCAGGAGTCTTCCCCCATGTTCCCTGCGTACTAACGTCCCCTGCATACTAACATTGTGCTGATGGTTCTCTACTGCTGAAATGTTTCCTGACATTTGGAAGTCAGAATTCAAATCTCTCTGCTTCCACATAAGACCCTATCTCCCTCCCCGCTCTCCACCCTATTCTGTGTCAGTACCTGATGGCTTTGGCCACAAGGTGAAGCTGGAAGAAAGAGAACCTATTTCCACAATGGTATTTGCAATCGTTATGGCTTGAATCTGAAGCATTCTCCATTCATAGTTGGCAATACACATTTCTTATAATCCACGTATAAAGACAATGGTTTGTATGGCAGGAGCCCCTTATTCTGTACAGAATAGTTTTTATTTAAAATATAAGATTAAAATTTTAAGTCACTTTTGCATATATTAATTGTCATGGGAAGTATTTTATGTGGATCTGATTAAGTATCACTGAAAATCTATACACCAGTTTCTTTCTCCCCTCCCCCTCAGGTCCTACCCCCTTCCTAATTTTCTCACAAGGAAACAGCATCTCTCGGATTGACCCAGATGGAACAAATCACCAGCAATTGGTGGTGGATGCTGGCACCTCAGTGGTCATGGATTTTTATTACAAGGAAGAAAGGCTCTACTGGGTGGATTTAGAAAGACAACTTTTACAAAGAGTTTTCTTTAATGGATCAAGACAAGAGGTAAAGTACCATTTTCCCCCATCGTATATGAAGAATTCATACAAAATCTACTTTCTAATGTATAGATAATTTGTCTAATGTCAGGGTTCTCTGAATGGGCCTGATCTCAGGAGCTAAACAGTACCTAGTACTTGGACAGAGAGATACATGAAAATACATCATGGTTCAAAGGTGCAGGTGTTAACTGCAGACATTTAATATACATCCATGGTGCTATACCACTGATCAAGCTTACAAATCAACATTTGTAAGCCTCTAACAGAAGGATATAAGAAAATAAGTGTAATCTTAAAAACATCTGGTTTTGTTAAGTCAGTTGCCATGAAGACATCATTTGCATTTTGTACCGCGGACAGTTTTGTCCCTCTGTGAATATCTGACCGTTGTCCTTTTTGGTTGTCACAAGTAAATACAATAAGAGGATGAGGATGCTACAGGGATCTGGTGGGGCCAGGGCAAGGCTGTTAATCACTATCCTGTGCTGCCACAGCCCCATAGAGAAGCACTAACTTCAAGAGTCAATAGAGCCTTAGTCAAGAAAGTCTGTTTTATCTGTATACATTTTTCTTCTCATGTAGGGGGAAAAATGCCTGACACACACACACAAAAGTTGGCTTTGTAGTCTCAAAGTATTTGTACTTTGGGGAAAAATAAATGAAGCCAAGGACAGATACAAAGTGTTGTATTTCAAGTACATACAAAGACCCTTAATCTTTCTCTTCAACTGGTAGATCTCAGCAGTGAGTCCCAGGAGGAATGTCCCAGGGGATGGATTACAGAGAGCAGGTGATTAGCAGAACCGCGAGCATTTATTCCCAACACAAAGTGCTCAGTGTTTGGGTTTCCCCCTCCCCTTCCAAACCAAGCCTCTCTCCTTCCAATTATCCCTAAAAGCTTCAATTAGGTGCTAATCTGTTTTAGCACATCTCTAATACTGGCTAGCCACACTTTAACAAGTTCGGCTGTTCCTTCCATACTCACTAGCTGTCTGCTAGAACAGCGTGGAAATCTAAGAATTTAGAGGCTCCCTGTCACCAACCAAGGAAAAGCATAAGCACTTGTGGATTTATGTCAAGTCCTTAGGAAAGGATTGGCCTAGGGCCTAATAACTCACCATTACACCACCATCACTCCTTTAGTGGTTAAAACTTTAGAAAACAGCACACACTGAACCACCCGCACTGAATGTGAAAGCAATTCAAAGGGAAGGGCTAATGAGAGAACGCAGAGTTATTTAAGTGATTGGAGATCTGGCACAGCTCTGAGTCTGTGCTGACACTACCCAGCTCCAAGCTCACCGATGTCCAAAGGGAGCTCAAGAGACAGGGGCAGGAGGATCTGGAGATCAAAGCCATCCTCAAACTTACACAGTTCAAGGTCAGACTGGAACACTTGAGATTCTCTTTCAAAGGGGGCTTCATACCATGACTCTGCTCAAACCCCAGTGGAATTTTACCAGAGTTTGGTAAAGACCTAAATTTGAATTCATGTTAGGATCTCATCAACAAATGGAACTTAAAAAAAACTGTTATAAGCATTAAAAAGAAATCTGTGAAAAATATATTATGGCTGATCTTCTAATTTCAATAGTATATAGGATAGTTTTCGGTTTCAAAGCTATGACACAAAAAATCTAGTCAAAAGGAGGGGCGTACCGTTGCTGAATTAAAACAAACTCACTCTGTGACTATTTCATCATTTAAAGGATGCACAGAATGGGTTAAAATGGCAAATACTAAGAGGACAGACTTCCGATGTGCAACAAAGTAGCAATTTCATTGTGAACTATGACTATTCACAATGTTGAAATTTGGTCTTGCAGACAGTGTGCAATGTAGAGAAGAATGTTTCTGGGCTGGCCATAAACTGGATAGATGAAGAGGTTCTCTGGGCAGACCAACAGAATGGAGTCATCACTGTAACAGATATGAAAGGAAACAATTCCCGTGTTCTTCTAAGTTCCTTAAAACATCCCGCAAATATAGCAGTGGATCCAGTAGAGAGGTAAAAGTCTGTTTTGTTTTGTTTTGTTTTGTTTTGTTTTGTTTTGTTTTGTTTTGTTTTGTTTTGTTTTAAAGGAGATTGAGCTTCAGAACTGACCAAGACTTGTACACGGCATTACTTGAAAGGACTACTGAGAGAGATGCAGGTCTTCTTTGGCAATACATAGGCGCCATTTTCCCCAGACAAGTGGCTGGATTCTAGTGAACTCTAGATTCTCCCTGCCTGATGTTCTTCTATAAAAGCTTAGTTTTCCTTCACACTTGAAATCACATGGCATTCCAGTAGGAAATACATACACAAATTTGAATTCTCATTCAAAGAAGTCCGATTCCCCTGGTCAGACACCCGAGGTAGAAGCCCCGAGAGGTCCCACTTTAGTGGCTGTTCATTCAGTTATGGTTGTGTGTGATGTGTCCATCCCCAGGTTGGTATTTTGGTCTTCAGAGGTGGCCGGCAGCCTTCACAGAGCAGATCTCAGGGGTGTGGATGTAAAAACACTACTGGAGACACCAGAGGGGATGTCAGTGCTGACTCTGGATATCCTGGACAAACGGCTCTTTTGGGTTCAGGACAGTGGAGAAGGACACCATGCTTACATTCATTCCTGTGATTATGATGGTGGCTCCATCCATCTTATCAGACATCAAGCACGGTAGGTGTTTTCTTTTGATGTGCAGCAAAAGAGTTAAAGTTTGGAGCTAGTGTGACAAATTAACTTGACTCTTGTCAACTGACGAGGTATACTTGCTTGTCACCAATTAATTACCGGAGAGTGGCATTGGATGCGTTCCTTAATGTTTCCTGTCTTAGGTTTTCTTTGATGTGATTCTGGTAACAGTACCTGTTTGTTACCGTCTTTGTGAAGAATAAGGAAATATATGTAAATAATACTAAGCAACATGTGTAGCCTAGGATAAACTCCCACGGGTTGATATTTGTCCTTCTCCATCATTTTCCAATTGATTTGTGAAGCACTGTCTCTCGTGAGACCTGCTTCAGAGCCAGCTTGTGGAGAAAGCAAAACCTAGCCTGGTTGGAAGCTATCAAAACCAGCACTCCACTCCACTGACTCCTGCTTTCGTCTCCTTTTTCATCACACTCGAGTGACAGAGGGACAAGAATCGAGTGGAAGTAAACATTTTATCCTAATAGTTCCGAGTACGATGACATAAGCCAGATTTTAAACCGAATATGTTGTTCTAAACCAAAGTGAGAAATAAAGATAAAGTGACTAAAATTTAAACAGACAAACAAAAAAATTCCAGTGGGGGATTCGGTTTTAAAAATTCAGGTAATACATGCCTTGTTATTTAACCCTCCCCCACCCCACCCGCTTTTTCTCTCTGGTTGTTTTTAGGCACAGTTTGTTTACAATGGCCCTTTTTGGTGACCGGATCTTCTACTCATCGTTGAAAAAGAAGGCAATTTGGATAGCCAACAAACACACCGGGAAGGACACGGTTAGAATGAACTTCAATCCATCCCTTGTGCCGCCTGGAGAATTGAAAGTAGTACACCCACGTGCACAGCCCCGGACAGAGGACGGAGCTCAGGGCTCTGGTGAGTCGCTAGGTCCTGGCATGTATTCACTTCTTATGTCCCGGCTCAAGCTTGACTAGGAACTATGGCATGTAGGAGGGTAATTTTTTTATTCAACCTCCATCAATTCTTAGCTAAAATGTAGTCCTGTAATAAGGCAGATTAAAGAGAGAAAAACACATTTGCCTTCATATATATGAGGGAGACAAACAGGGGTCCTAAGGAAATTAAACCTGGGAAGTGACTAGATTTAGTCAATGATTCATTTATTTGGCTAATATTTACTGCTTAAGATTTACTTTCTTATGAATAATCGTTGTATACGTGGTAGTTAAAACCCAAATCATAAAACAAAAATAAAATGGTTTGACTTGATGTGCTTGCATGGTCTGTATTAACAGATGGGAAACAGAATTTAAAAACAAAAAAAGCAAGTTGATACATAATAACACCTCGTAATGAGTTCAAGGAAGGGTACGCTGAGAGCAAAGCTGGGTGTGAGGTGTTATTTGATTGGTTGAGGGTGTGAGGTGCTATTTGATTGGTTGAGGGTGTGAGGTGCCATTTGATTGGTTGATTGAAAAAAGACCCTCTGAGCACATGGCTGTTAGAGGACATCCTTATGGACGAGTTTATAGAGAAGTGACGTGACAGAAAACGTTCTTTGAGTCCCCACTTGTGGCCTCCGTGGGTAGGAAAATCAATGACAGACAAGGGCTGCTGGAAGCTGTTAGAATCTAGGTCTCTAGGATTGACTCCAGGCAAGGAGGGCAAAGCTGACTTTGGTAGTTTTATCCTTGCCCTCCCTGTGGGACACCTTGGTGAGACCATGCTTTACCTTAGGCAAGTGAGAGCGAGGGCAGGGATCTTGCCTGGGCCTGAAGAGGTTAAATTGCCTTCAGCTCAACTGTCTCGATATTTGGGGGGGGAGGGGGACATAGATTGGTGGCCTCCATTTTCTCCACCAAGTTCCTTCCGTTCTACCTCCTAAGTTCATCTCAAATGTACAATTTTCTCTCTGCTATGCCATATTTATCAACAGTCAGTCTGTCCTGCCTGGCCCACTATAGTGATTGGTCACTAGCTGAACTTTTCCCCTCTTTAAATAACAAATCTGGTTCGTCCACTCTTCTGCTTGAAATCCTCAAGGCTTTCCTTGGGGTTCAGATTGAAACTCACCATGAATCAGGCCTGCGATGTTTAACCAACTTGCATTAGGATCCTTGCCCTAGCCGGGCGGTGATGGTACACGCCTTTAATCCCAGTACTTGGGAGGCAGAGGCAGGTGGATTTCTGAGTTCGAGGCCAGCCTGGTCTACAGAGTGAGTTCCAGGACAGCCAAGACTACACAGAGAAACCCTGTCTCGAAAAAACAAAAACAAAACAAAAAAAGGATCCTTGCCCTATATAAGGGCTGAGGAAAGATGTCCTTCAGGTCCTCAGGTCCTCAGGTCCTCAGATGCTGGTGCTCCTGCCTTTAGGCTTTATTTAGCTCCTCTCTGCCTGATCTGAGCGTGAGTGCTATGTGTGCTCTCAGATTGCCATTCGAGTGAGTGCTCCCTCACCTCCTGCTTCAGAGAGAGTGCTTTCCCACCTCCTGGTTGTCTTTCATTGCACCTGTCTTTGTATTTATTATCAGATGTAATTATGCATTAACTTGCTTTCATTTCCACTTTCCTTTCCTGCTTGTTTCTGTGTGGCATGCAGGAATGTTTAGCCAAATCGTCCGTCTTGCTGCTGTGTATTTTTGGCCACTGTACTTGCGACATATAATCATAAGTTTTAAATAATGTTAGCCAAATGGATGAACAATTGACTAAGCCAAGTCACAGACTCAAATTTCAACTTCCAAGTGTAGTGTTTCATTGAACGTTTTAGGAGGGTGAACAAATTGCTGGGGTTTTCATTTTTCAAAGTGTGTGTGTGTGTGTGTGTGTGTGTGTGTGTGTGTGTGTGCCTTTTCACGCACGCACTTTAACCAAACTTGCCTCCATTGCCCTCTCTTGTGCCCTTTCCACTCTTGCTCTTCCAAACCAGTCCCTCCTTCACTCTCATCCTTATACAAACATTTTCAGGAAGTTTCCAATACACTTAGTTTTATTCCCAAATAGCCACATGAGTCACTGCATGGTGGATATGCCGCACCCTTCCTCCTGAAGGCCATTAGGGTTTGCCGATAGGGTTGAAGTGTTTTGGACTATTGATCTGTGCTGCGCATGGTACATAGACGTCTTCATGTTTGCAAGTGCCTCCTAAAGAGAACTGCAGAGCTGAACAGGTGGCATAGGCTTGTGGGAGGGAGGCTGGCATCGATGGGGAGGGGCTTACCTTGCTATTTGTTACACCAGGAGTGAGTAGTGAGACTCTTTTTTATTTGGTTTTAAAACTGAGCTAGAAAGTCAAACTTCTATAATAGAGATGCTTCCGACAGAAGAAGTGAAGAGCTGCAAAGAATAAAAATACTTCGCTACTAGGTCCCTACAAGGTGAAGTACTCTGATTTTTAACCTCTGATCTCAATTCATAAAGCAGAGTTGTAGAAAGGAATTAACTGAGCTGTAATAGTGCGTTGAATTGCAACAACCTGGCAGCAACTTAGTAAAATAAAAGCTGAAAATAGTCCCCAGGTAAAGGATGTGAATCCCAAAGACTGCCGGGTTCTTCCCATGGGAAGCCTTCGGCTGTGTCTCACGGTTGGAGCGCTGATGATGTGCAGAAAACACAGAACAGCTGCTTTGAGGCAGTGTGAATTAGTCTTAGTGATTTCAGTTAACCATTCTCATTTATTAACTAACAGTTAGGGATGTTAGCCGTCACCACCTTCCATGTTTCCATGGAGTCTTTGCACCTTCCAACGTGCTTTCATGTATGTTACTGTTCTGGTCAATCAAGCAGCACTGTGAGACAGGACAGTTGGAATAATTGCATATGTGTCCTAGTTCATACGCTGAGGACCTGGAGTGACCTTTCCATGACTAGACAGCTAGTAAATGCCTACTGGCCTTTTCTCAGTTCTTAGCTTTTGAGATATGGATTTGAGGGGAAACTCCCGTTCAGTACTTCAGATTATGTTCTGTCTACCGCAAGCATAGTCTCTCTTCGGAATCCCTGATTCTTGGATAGCTCTTTTTGATAAGGATTCAAGTAAGATCATTGAAAGTGTGAACTTCAGAAGAAAAATTTAGGATTTACTGAAGGGCAGCCTCAAACCACATGACAATAAATAGACCTTGGCTGGAAAGCCGAGGCCAGTGCAAAAACAGAAAAACCTGGTGTCTGGGGTACTTCTGGCACTGGGAAATGGCTCCAGTCTTTGACCTAGGTGTGATCTTCATCCACACTCCATGTGCAAGGCACCTTTGGATTTCAACAGCATCACTACATTGGCCATCATTAACGAGTTTAAATTGCTTTTAATTCATTGGAGAGCAGGAATTCTTCATCTGGAGCATGGGGGGACCAATGCACTTACTGATTTTATGTGCTAGATCAAACATATGAAATATGTCATTGTTTCCTCTAGGGAAAAAATAACCATATTACTTTGATCAGGTCCTCGGTGTGTCAGATACCTTTTTAACTATAAAGACACACTTTTCTGGAGACTGCTAGGTTTCTTCTTCAGGCTGGTCTATAATTAAGAGTTTCCCTGAAGTGATCAGCACCAACTGGAGTTAGAAGGCATTTGGTTGTGAAGCTACTTCAGTGAGGAAAAAAATTAAGTAACCTAACTGGCATCATTTTTGCATGAAACACGAGTACTTAATGCAAAGAAGAGGGTCCATGAACTTATTTCTTCTTGACAATGGCTAAGCTGTTCCTTATCAAGTATATGCTATAAGATTCTAGTTCTGTAGGATCGAATGGACTATTTGTATGTGAGCTCTGGAAAGATCCTTCCAAGGTCAAATAACGGGCTGGAGAGATGGCTCAGCAGTTAAGAGCATTGACTACTCTTCCAGGGGTCCTGAGTTCAATTCCCAGCAACCACATGGTGGCTCACAACCATCTGTAATGTGACCTGATGCCCTCTTCTGGTGTGTCTGAAGAGAGCAACAGTGAACTCATATAAGTGAAATAAATAAATCTTAGAAAGAGAGAGAGAGAGAGAGAGAGGGAGAGAGAGAGAGAGAGAGAGAGAGAGAGAGAGAGAGAACACTAAGGTTAAATAACTCTGAGATGCTAGGTTCAACAAGTTGTTTAAGCAGGCTGATTTTCCTGGAGTGGGCTGTTATACATGGTTAGATGTACTAAGGATCGTTGAGCTTGGCGTGTTTTCCCACTTGATTTCTTACATATCCATGGCATAAATTCTAGTCCTTTCTAGTGCACACCCAATTTTCAGCTCTAGACAAATTTTAAGTTGCAAAGATGGTTTGTAAAGGAAAGCTACAGGAAAGACAGATTCAAACCACTTGGGACTTATCCATAATATTCCAGAGGGAGCAACCCTGTGAAGACTCTGTCTGACCCAGGCAGAAATGCCAGTCATGGAAGCAAAGCCAATTAGCTCTTCAAGGAAGACTGATGTGCTGGTCTGTGCACATCCTTCGTTCCTGTGTAAGACAGGCTGGCTTTGCTTATAGAAGCTTCTTGCTACTCCTTCTCATTCTGGGTGGGAGGTGGAAAAGCCTGCAGCTTCTGATGACCTGACTGGAGAGTTTCTGAGCTCTTTCCTCACTTGCTCTGTGCATCCTGAGAGGACAGGATTCTGCATCATGGACAGCAGATGCAGGACATCTTCACTGAGGCTTTCATTTCTGCCTTCTGAGCATCCTCCCTGGATGTCTTTGCTCCAAAGGAAATAACTGTCCTGTGAACTTTGACCACCACCTCCCTATCTCCTGCCTCTCTAGACTCTCTAGTTCAGTACTTACCCCATCTCCCAGACTACAAATCCAGGAGTTGCCCCTTCCTCCCTGTTTGATGCCCGAACCTCCAGATTCTAACAACTCCTCACCTATAAACAAACCTTCTTATGCCCCCTCCCAGAGCTCCTGTTCTCCAATGCCCCAGACAGCATCAAAAGTTTGACACTCTTCCTTAGGAGGGCTTCCTTTATGCCCCATTAGTCAGCACACTCAAGAACCCTCCCCTCCCTCTCTCTTCCCCTCCCCTTTCCCCTCCCCTCTCCTCCCTTTCCTCTCTCTTCTCCCCTCCCCTCCCCCCTCTTCCCTTCCCCTCCCTCCCCTTCTATTCTTTGGCCCTCTTCTTATCCTCTGAGAAACAGCTCCACACCACTGCCTTCGAGAACACCTTTCAGACCACCTTAGTGGTTGCACCTCAGAGTTCTGAGAATATATTTGCAGAGAATGTGTTCTTGGAGAAGTTCCCCAATCATGTGGCACCCAGCATGCTTAGCTGTCATTGCTAGTCTCTCTAAACTTCCTTAGCCGTGGTGACAGGGAATCCAGCTCACCGTTGTACTCCAAAGCCAAGAGGATCTTAACAAGTGGTAGAAAAACAAATGTGAATACTGCCCCACCCCCGCCCCGCCCTTGGCGTGCTCTCCTCTAAATTAGAAGGAACCTGTTTTCAAGATAGTTGGTATCTGAGAATATTGCCTTCTTGCCTAAAAGCAGCAAGCCTACTCACTGAGTATCCCCAGAGTTTTCTACTTGGGCCATTTCACTAGATTACGTCATCTAACTTCGTGATAACTTTATGGACAAGGGTGTGATTTGAGTACTGTTTTATAGGCTAAAAACACATCTCCACAGCTTCTCAGTGTGGTGGGGTTGGGATTTGAACTCAGGCTGATTGACACTGTGCATCCCCTCCCCTGCCCATGCTAGACTCTCACTCCATTGGTCACTTACTTCATAGCACAGATTTTTGTGAGCTGTTTTGGGAAAACCTGTTATCTGCCACATTGTCATCTACCCATTCACTCCTCCTGTTGGTTAAAGAGACCACAGAGTTAACTCTTTCCCTTTTGGGCAGTTTAAGCACAGAACATCTAAGCACAGAACATCCTTCTCATACCCCACCCTCTCCCTGCTCCTGCTAGCTGATTCAAAACAAAGAATTTAACTCACATTTGTGTTGGCCCAGTTAAGCTAGTCAGCCAGTTCTCCCTGCTGCCCTGACCCTGTAGTATGACACTAAGCCCAGGGTGGGGACCTCTATGTGCACACTATCAATGGTGTATTAATGGACTTCTATGTGCACACTATGTATTAATGGTAAACTTCTAAAGACTTTATGCTTTGACTGCTAACAGGTGTTATTTTGTAAAAGATCTAATTTTCTTCTCCTTATTCTCCTTCTCCTTCTCCTTCTCTTCCTTCTCCTTCTCCTTCTCCTTCTCCTCCTTCTCCTTCTCCTTCTCCTTCTCCTTCTCCTTCTCCTTCTCCTTCTCCTTCTCCTTCTCCTTCTCCTTCTCCTTCTTCTCCTTCTCCTTTTTCTTCTTCTCCTCCTCTTCTTCCTCTTCTTCCTCCTCCTCCTCCTTCTTCTTTCTTCTGTTTTCCTTAGATGTAGATTAGAGCTTTGAGATTATGAGTCTCAAAAGCATATTGATTGGCCAGTAGGAGAACCTGTCATCCAAATGATGTGAAAGACTTTTAGTCACTTCATGCACAAGATACCACTGACTTTCTTTAATTCTGTGAGCTATTATTTGTAGACATTTTAAATAAAATATGAATTGTTTCATCATTCATAGCTACTATTATATCTTAGCAAGTCACAGATCCATGCCACTGGGCGAGCAGAGCACTGGCTCAAGCAAAGCCGGTCTCACAGTCCAGGTTTCTCCTGCTGCCAAATGGTTGCCATCTGAAATGCCCTTTTAAATACTTGAAATTGGCTGGGCGGTGGTGGTGCACACCTTTAATCCCAGCACTTGGGAGGCAGAGGCAGGCAGATTTTTGAGTTCGAGGTCAGCCTGGTCTACAGAGTGAGTTCCATTTCAGCCAGGACTACACAAAGAAACCCTGTCTCTAAAAATAAAAAAAAAAAAAAACCCAAAACCCTTGAAGTTCCTCTTTATGTCTTCATGGCTCATGTTTGCTGTGAGGACTCATACCTTGCTGGTTCCCTCATGCCTGCTGATGGGGTCTGTGATTATTCTTTAACCTGTGGCTTTTTCTTGTCATGTGTTTGTTCAAGAAACCAGTTCATTTGTCCCAGAGAGCTTTCTACTTTCTGAATTTTCCATATCATTCAGTGTCACTTAACATGTTTGTCTCCCTTGTCGTTCCCGAAATTGGAGAGTTAGCCCCAGAAGCCTGCTAAGAGCCAGTATTTTTTCCAGAACACTTCACAGATAAGACTGCAGGTGGCACTGCATCCCTCCTATTGTACCAATTTGCAGACACACAGGGGCCAGCTCCCGGTCTGGTTTTGGCCAACCAGCTGGTCAGAAGTTGCCGGCGTGGTCTATTATCTATAGAACTTCCTGTCTGTCCTTCGCACAATGGCTTTAGAAGCTGCCGGTTACTGCCTACGTCACTAGTGCCATTTCTTTTTTAAATTAAGAGCTCAGAATGAAGCCATCCACTCTAACACTGCTTACTATTTATCAGTTAGAATTTCTATACTTTGAGGAATCATTCTATATCAAATATAGTATTGCTCCAAGGAGCTAGTATAGGAAATACAAACTCAAAACTTGTTGCTTTCCCTTGACCACATGTTTAAAGAAGAAAGAGTTAATTTCCCAGGATCACCCAAAGCATCTTTTATAAACTCACGTTTTTTTTTTAAGTGATTAGTATGTTTCTGTTGGTTGTTATTATTCTCTTGATATGTGCCCTGCAGTATCTTTCCCCAGAGGAGCTCATCTGAGGCTTGTCTGCATAGGAAAGATGAGCACTAGGTTCCTTCCTCTGGGGTGATGCTGATGCTGGCGGCCTGGGATGCAAGGTCAAGGATGGGCTTAGAATGACACTGGGGGAGTTGTGCAGCCACTGTGTGACTGGGGACACAGGTGACAGGGGAACAGGATCATGCACACCTTGGATTCTCCACCTTCACTCTATGGGATGGCTACGCTCGTCAGAAATGGGCATAAAATGAGAAAGGGGGGGCATAACAAGTGCTAGTTCTCCCAGCTGCCCCCAGTCCTGGGGATTGAACATAGGAACTAGTACACACCAGGCAAATGCTTGCTACATCCCAGCCCCAAAACACCTATTTTTCAACTACTTCAAAGCCATTGGTTGGTTTACATTCTAATTTTTAAAAGGAATCCAGAAGGATAAAAATAGCAAGTAGCTAAATCCTGTTCAGGTGATTGTTTTGTTTTGTCTTTAAACCACAGGTTAAAATTCCAGTAGCACAAAATGGTAATTCTTTATTTTGTGTGTGTGTGTGTGTGTGTGTGTGTTTGTGTGTGTGTGTGTCTATTCACAGAGACCCCCCCTTGCCCACCCCCTAAATCTATACTAGATACTTTGAGGAATCTTTGAGGAGGTTCAGTCAATTATTTATGAGAACTCACCAATAAGAAAGGCAATAAAGAAGTGAATCAAAATGTAATCATAGATTTTACAGAGATTTAACACATTGTAACACTTTAAGAATGTATGTACATACACAGACACACACACACAATCCACATGTACATGATAAAACATGTAGTCTGCATTCAGAAGGCCTGAGATTGAGTCACAATTCTGCACTCATTTGACCCTTGACAAAATTCCAATTCTTAATCTGTAAAATATTTGTTGTAAATATTCCAAGGGTTTGTTCTGAAAGTTAAATATCATAATTCACTTTGTAAAAAATCTAATTTTTATTGATATGTACTAAATATTTAGGGAATGCCAAATACTTAGTTTTAAGAATCATTAGGCTTCTACACAGAGAAGCCCATATATATATGGGCTGAACAAAGACTAGAAAAGCCTTCTTGATGAAGTGAATGTTGCACAGAATTTAAGATACAAACAAAGCATCAAGCACATGGGGGGGCCGGGTGTAGGCTAGGGAATCCCATGTGCCCTGGGAACTGGGCCAGGAACAATGTGACTTACTGAGCTAGAGTACAGCTCACCATGGCCTGTGTGCTTGGCAGGTAGCTAGTAGTTGCTGAAGGCACAGTGGGCTCTGGGCATTACACTCCACCATCAGGAGCTTTAATTGATCTGGAGGGTCGGTCAGCTCTCTGCCGGGGCTCTGCAGAGTGGTGTTACCTGAGGACACCAGCAGCATTTTGAGTGTTCGCTGTGGTTGATTTGGAAGATAAAGAATGGCAGCTTAAGAAGATTAAACAAAAATACAGCTCTCAACCCTGTGTTTGGCAGCTTCCTGAAATGACCTTTCAAGTGTTTACCGTCTGCGTTCACGGCACACAATCAGTACAGCCAGAAAACAGTGATCGTTTTCTCACCTGTGTTCAGCATCGGGGAGTGGCTTATATTAATACTGAGTGTCACTGGAAGCCACCAGCAGTGGGCAGAGGAGAGCTATCAGGTTCTCAGTTCTGTCTGTAAAATTGACTGGGAATTCAAGGGCAAACCAAACAGGGGTGCAGGTACCATGACCATGTGCTGGACACACACTGTGAAAGGCACTACTCAAGGGTCTATTGAAACAGTAAATATGAATAGAGTATATGACTTACTCCCAGACGCTTATAATTAAAAATATGTAGCTAAGATACATATATATAACTGTAATGATGGTGATGATGGTCCAGACTACAGTCCAATAGAATAGAAATAAAAAATATGATAGACAATAGGGGACTAGAATAAAATCCAGCACACCTCCTCTACCCTACAGGGCAATGTTTTCTTCATCAATCAGTTTGATTTTTTTATTACCATATATTAAGCAGTCATCAGGTTTGACGTCTCTGAGGTGTAAATGTAGACGAATTACTATAAACAGTTAGTTCTTTTTAGTGTCCTATAACTTTTTCTAGAAGAAGAGCTGGGTGTTGTGGTTCACACCAATCATGCCAACACTCAGGAGACTGAGTGTGAGGATGGAACATTTGAGGTCAGGTTAGATTAGAGGGAAAATGACCTGGGGGGTGTAGTTCAGTGGTAGAGCACTCGTCTAGGGTTACAAAGCCCTGAGTCTGATCCCGTGGCATTTCAAAAAAATAAATTTAAAATAAAGAGAGAGGTGTGTCGGTGAGAATCTATTTCAACAACTCTATTTCATGGATTAGGAATCGAAGGTCAAAGGTATAAGGTGATTTGTTGTAAAAGACAGAAATAGAACTTGGTTTTCATGGTCGTTAATCCTATACTTATCTACCAAGCTGGACTTGAAAGGATGTTTATAAGGAGTTATTTATAGGAAGCATAATCTTCTTTCTACCTTAGGGAAGTGGTGGCATTTTGGTGCCTTTAAGAGGCTGATGCAGACTCCTCTGGATTGTAGTGTTCGCTTGTAAAGTTCCAAACTTACACAAGCTTTGTGCTTTGGTTTTTTTTTTTCTTTAAATCGAAATGATTATATTTTGTTTCCAATAACTGTACATTTCTAATTTTATTTGTTTACTTTTATTAGAGGCATTTTATTTTTAACTTTGCTTGGCAGTTAATTTCCTCCTCCTCCTCCTCCTCTTCCTCTTCCTCTTCTTCCTCTTCCTCCTCCTCCTCCTCCTTCTTCTTCTTCTTCTTCTTCTTCTTCTTCTTCTTCTTCTTCTTCTTCTCTCTCTCTCTCTCTCTCTCTCTCTCTCTCTCTCTCTTTCATTCTTTTTGACAAGGACTTGTACATCAGACTGGCTTTGAACTTACTACATAGCTAAAGATGACCTGCAACCCTTCTGCCTCTGCCTTCTGAGTACAGATTATAGGTGTCCACCGCTCCACCCAGTGTGTGCTGTGCTGGAGATTACGCACAGGGAATTCTGAAAATTAGGCAAGAACACCACCAGCTGAACTACATCCTGGCCCCTGATTTGGCTTAATATCCTGATTTCTGATGGCATAAGTGAAGCACAGAAATATGAACAATATGTGTGCATAGCTGACAACAAAACTGCAGAGAATAAACAAAATTTTAGAATTAATCTCCAAAAGACTGCCCACTTCAACTCAACCTACCCAGTAGGCGTTGAATTTGAATTGCTTGTTGACAAGATTGTGCATTTAATTTTTTGAAAAAATAAATTAGAAATATTTAGGAATATAAGACAGATTAGTTAAAAGTAGTTAGCTACCTGCAACTGACATGTAGTACACTAGGCTAGAGTTTCAAAAATTACAGTTTGAATACTCTGGCATCCGAATCCCTCTAGACTCTGTAATGTGTAGATACCGGGGATTCCCCTTTCTATGTTTCTCACTGACTTTGAATAAAGATTCATGAGTGCATGGGAGGTCACTGGCTTAGACTGAGTGTGATCCTGCCCCAGCTCCTGGACAGACCCAACGCTAATGACGTTCCATGTGACCGATTGTTTATCTGACCTGAGCAATTAGGAGAGAGACCATAGGCAAGTCCTCCATAGGTCATTTCCCTAGCAGTCTCGCTGTTTAACCCTGACGATGGGGATTACCGGAGGCCACCCGATCTGTTCTTCCTATTGTCATTTCCTCTTTCCACTCCCGCCTGCTGTTCAGCAGCACAGCACCTCTGGAGGGTTAGATTAACTGCTGCTCGATTTATAGATTGCAAATAAAAGACAAAGAAATCATTTAAATTCATTCAAATTTTATCTTTTGACAGTGACGATTTTTTTTTTTTAAGGTAGGGTCTTACTAGACATAAAATCTAGCCTTTGCCTCTGACTCTGGCCTTTAAAGGCCTGTGTTTCCGCGCCCATCCCCACTCTTCTGTCTTTATCTCCATCTCTTCCCAGGTCTCTAGCATTCTGAAATATTTCACTCACCCACAGGCTCAGTTCTGTACTTCTAACGTGCTTTACAAAAGTTCTAAAGCACTTTACAAAATGCCTACGATTAAAATTGGTAAAATGTAGGAGGGAGCAAAGTGGACAAAGTTCTTGTTAACATTTTAAAAAACGGATACATGTGACTGTTGTTAATTCTTGACATTTGGGCCTGAAAAGTAAAATTACCATATGAGCCACTTATTCATCACAGTGATTTAACCTAAGCCTCAATTTATGGTTAATAACCACATGTAACGGTAGCACTCAGTTAAACGTGACTTAACCCAATTCTCGCTAATTCGCCCCAAGCATCCGTTTCACTGCGCATACTTTATACTTTCCCCTGGGATATTTCATGACACATTCGATACTAGCAGCAGTAAAACGAAATATACCGAAGTGAGGCATATGCCAATGATATGAAGTATGAAACCAGCTTCTTTAAATAATGACCATAAAACCAACCAAGTAGCAGACCTGAGGTGTATTTCAGTCAAGAAAAACACATTTTTAAGTTTGAGGCTTTTAAAACTCTTAAAGACATAGTATGTGTAGTTTTAATATACAAATGTCAAGCAAAATAAAAGCGCTGATAAGTTGTGTTCGTTTTGCAAACTACCATCATCTCCAGCTAATTAGGACGCCCTGCCCTGACCCTGAGCGACAGCAGGAGCCTTATGATTAGGCAAATAAAGAGGCTTGGCCACTAATGGTGGGCGGGAGGAAGATCCTGTTTGCGGGCTGATTGGAGCAGAGCGGAGGTGTAGGCGGCACCTCCGTGACGTCACTGCGAGGTTTGTCGCCCATCCATTTCCCCAGCTCTGCTGTAATCAATAAGAGTTCTAGCGTGGCCCTCTGCTAAAAACCGCGTCTCCTCTTGCTCTGAAATAAACAATCTTCTGTCTTAGACTCCGAACGTTGCGAACCGAGGAGAAGGCCATGCCGCTACAGTCTCTGTGAGCGAGACCCCAAGTCCCGATCGTGCGCATGCGCCGACGGCTATACGTTAAGCCGAAACCGGAAGTACTGCGAAGGTAATGTGCGCATGCACCGAAATCAATCCTTTTGACCAGTGGTTGGAGATCTGCCAGTGAAGTTCACGTGTCTGTTTGTGGCTTGTATTCATGGGGGCGGGGGTTGTCCAGAAACTCCAAGAAAAACAAACTTCAGTCTTCTTCCTCCCTTGCTCACTCCCTCCTTTCCTTCTTTCCCCAGAAGAGAACTTTTTCTTCTGTTTTAATTTCTATTATACTCTCAGGTCTTTTTTTTTTTTTTTTTTTTTTAATATATAGACTTCTGTTGCTACATGCAACCCCTTAGGAAGTTGCTGAGGGGCTGATAAAAGGCCAAGATTTTCGTTATTTTTTAAAAAAAGATTTATTATTTTTATATTGTATGTATGAGAGCCTGCGTGTATGTTTGTGCGATATGTGCATGCCTGGTGCCTGTGGAGCCTAGAAGAGAGCATGGAATCCTCTGGAACTATAATTAAGAATGTGAGCCACCGTGTGGATGCTAGGAAGCGAAACTCAGGTCTTCTGTAAGAGCAACAATTAACCTCTGGGCCATCTCTTCAAGTTTAAGCCAGAGGTTTCTGGGTTTCTGAGTGCAGTCAACAAATAATTCATTCTCTCTCTCTCTTCCTCCCTTCCTCCCTCCCTCCCACCTCCTTCCCTCCCTCTTGTCCCACCTGTCTCCTTATTGTCTCCCCCTCCCTTTTATTTTGACTTCAGGATGAGCAATTTCTTTTCTTAAATTTTCTATATTTTAGGAGAAATTCCAGTAGCTACCACCAGATTGAGACTATTCCATACGTATCTTACCCCACATGAGATCTAGAGAGAACCTAGGGAAACTGAATCCAGCTGCTTCCTTACCTAGGCCTCCTCCTGTTTGGAAATGCCTGGTCCAGTATAATCAGCCCTGGAGCTTTGGAGAAGTAACTTGTTTTTTCGAAGGCTCAGTGGTATAGACATTCAGAGGACTCAGCTGACTTCGGGCACATGTAGTCCATGGCTGTTACATAGTACAGTCCCTTGCTTATGTCCAGTGAGCTGATGCTGATGACACTGAAGCCTGGCACTTCAGTCAGAGCAGAGTTGTTGAGAAGTGTTGCTCCCAAGGAGGGGAAAGACCCAAAGCAGAACAGGAAATATCCTAAACTGGCTAAAATATTCTAACCCAGGTGCAAGGGAAGCTATGGTAGGATTGCAGTTCAAGGCCAGCCTGGGCTTCATAGTGAGTTCAAGCCAGCTGTGGAGGCATAGGGAGACCCTTTCTCAAACCAAGAGGAGGGAGAGAGACAGTGACAGTGACAGATGCAGCTCAGTGATAGGTGATCAAGTGCTTGCTTAACACATGAGACCTCAGATCAACCCTCAGAGTCACAAACAGGAGTCCCTAGCTTCCCAGGGGATTTCATCTGAACTTTTATTTATTTTTAGAGATTTATTTATTTATTTTATGTATGTGAGTACAGTGTGCTCTCTTCACACACTAGAAGATGGCATCAGATCCCATTACAGATGGTCGTGAGCCACCATGTGGTTTCTGGGATTTGAACTCAGGACCTTTGGAGGAGCAGTTACTGTTCTTCACTGCTGAGCCATCTCTCCAGCCCCTGTCTTAACTTTTTAGTAAAGGGTAAATCCTGTCTAAAACTGTGAGAAAGTGGTCTCTAAGTAACCCTGGGCCAATAGAAATGACTTTTGTGAACACAGAGAAGGTGATTTCTGACACCTTCTCTGAGGGTTGGAGAAGTACCCCTCCCATGGTGATTTGCAGTGGGAACAAGTGTGAGATGCCCTACTTTGCGCCAATTGGGGATGTCATAGTTTGCTTTCAGGGATACTCCCGTGACTGTGGGTTGCTGTTGTCATTGTGCAGATATCAATGAGTGTGCCTTTCAAAACCATGGCTGTACTCTGGGGTGTGAAAACACCCCTGGATCCTATTACTGCACATGTCCTACGGGATTTGTTCTGCTTCCTGACGGAAAACAATGCCACGGTGAGTCATTATTGAGTTACTTTATTTTTAGTAATGTCCCTAAGGTGGCTATGATCTGAGTTGGTGGTCTTCAGTTAGCAGTGTGCATCAAAGTTACCTGGGGTTGTATGTATTTCACTTTGCTTCACAAAATATGGCCAGTTGAAGCTGGACCTTGTGGTATAATTTGTAATCCCAGCACTCTGAAGGTGGAGATAGGAGAATCTCAAGTTCAAGGCCAGCTTGAGCTACAGAGAAGGACTTTGTCTTAAAAAGCAACAACCACATGGATAACTAGACTCTATTACAGGCATATTGAAAAGAAAAAGAAAAAAAGAAAAATTCCAGGGTAAGGGAAATAAAACTATATAAACAAATAAACACATTTCTATTTGTATTTTAATCTGTATTATCTAATATTTCACTGTGTATCTTTAAAAGAGAGGCATATAATAACCAGTGATGATACATTATTACACTGAAAAATGAACTGTAATCCCCTAGTGTAATATCTGTCCGTTTTTAGATACAATCACAATACTAATATTATGCCCCTAATATTGACAGTAATTCTTAATAGCATCAAATATAATTTTTTATTATGCAGCTGTATAAAAAGCTAATAAAAAACAAAACCTTCAAGTATACATGAGCTTGTGCTGCAGAGGGTGGTGTTAGTTTACATCATCTTAAAAAATCTGCTACATAACGGATTTGTTTGAATAACATGTTTTAACTTGATGCACCTGTCTCTCATAAACACTTCTTACCCCTCAAATAGTGTTAATTAAATTAACTATTTTTATTTACTCCAGGGCTTCTTGCTTTGTGGATTTTGTCAACTACATTTTCTAAATGTCCCTACAATGTTATGTGAACTTGTGATTGTAACTATAGACTGAATTAGATTTGGCATAGACGCTTCTTGGCTGGAATATATTATAAATGGATTTGTACTTCCACCAAGGTATAAATATGCCCTGTTGTTTCTTTGTATCGTGAGATTAGCCAGTGTTCATTCATCTGTTACAGAGTACACCAGTCACATTTTAATACTATTTCCTAGATCTATTGTTTCACCAATAGTTTTGAAGTGATATTCTTGTCCTTCTGTTTCTTTCTAATTATTAATTAGAAAACTTTTATAAAGGAAATTTTATCTCATTAGCTGTCTGCTTTCCCGAGACACTATTTTTGCAGTATAGGGCAAAACAAATGTGAAAATTTGTTTTTAGAGGATGTAATTTGCTAGTGAATTAATTGTTTCTAGGTTTTGGGGGGCATCGATGTTAGAGTATACTTTTAAAAAAAGAGAAGAAAAGAACATTGTGAATTCCTGTGGATACCCCAAGTTTAGGATTGCATAGTCAGATATCTTCTAGTCCTAGTTTTTAATTGACTCTTATCATGACTAATGTACAGACATATGGTTGAAATCATGCTTAGTCTTGTTTCACAGATGATGGAGAATAGGTCTGTCTGTATGTCATCCCGGTTTATGAAACCAGACTCATCGAAATTGATGGATAGTAAATAAGAAACTGTATGGACATTGTCTATCATCATTGCACACGAGACTTGCTTCTGACCTATTAGTAAAAGACTGGATGGAAATGGGTTGAATATAGGCCCCACCATATGCCAGAAAGAACACATACAGTTTTACCTAATTCTCAAAGCTTCTTGAACTTTTATGATAGACATTTTAAGTTTGTGTTCAAGTTTGCTGGAGTTAATTTTTATGCAAGGTATAGAGTAGATATAAATCTGCTTAAATCACTAGGCAGTTATTTCTGTATTACTGTTGGACTTTCATATGCACATTCATTTAAGATAATGCCGTCTCTGGCACCAGCTTGTGTGCACTTGAAGGTTTTATTTTCGATGGGTTTGTTTTGACACATTAGGGTAGTGTAGGTTGGCCCTGATCTTGAGGTTCTCCTGGCTCAGCTTTCTGTGCCTGGGATTACAGGTGTGTGACATCATTCCCAGTTGGAGCCTTTGCTAACCTGACGTTTCTATCCTTTCCTGATGTCATCGTCTGCCTTTTCCTGTTCCCAGCTCCCAGTGTTCTTCAGTTGCACGTTAGCACACATATGCGGTGTACTCCTATGCATTTATCATAAACTTTGATATTTATTAAGAGCCTTTCATTTCTCTTCCAACATTGAACCACACACAAAATGCCTTTACTGTTTCCGACATGGGTAATCTCCAGAATCACTTCTGCAGAATCATATTTTATGTAAAATTCTACATAAAATATTTTGGAATTCTGATATCTAACAACTTTAAAAATCTTATTCGAAATAGGATAAATTCATAAGAGATTGGAGGTAGTTTCCCAAAGTTCTAGCTCTTTACTTTTTTAAAATTTAGATTGATATTTTGTTCCTTGTTTTGGTATTTCTCAATACTGTGGCATCTCTTTAATGTTAATTTTTTTTTAGTCAACTTTCTTCTTTCAGAGAAGCAACTGATTATAACAAATTTTCACAACCCAATTTAACACTAATCTTATTTTGTTCTTCTTAATTAGAACTTGTTTCCTGTCCAGGCAACGTATCAGAGTGCAGCCATGGTTGTGTCCTAACATCAAATGGTCCCCTGTGCATCTGTCCTTCAGGCTCAGTGCTCAGGACAGATGGGAAAACATGCACTGGTGAGTTTATCAGCCCTTTGTTGACTTAACAATATCAGTCTTCTAAGAGACACTGAAAACTTTATTGCCAAAGCAGACTAGGTTTTCCAATGACCATGTATTGAAAGACATTTATGTAACAGATTTATAGATAAATTTGGGAGGTTTTTAAGACAGTAGAGTGGTTTCTAGAATGTTCTTTGACATTGTTAGTCCTGGACTAGCACTACCAGTTCCTAGCAGTGTGTGTAAACCCCTCATGTGACCTTAGTGCTATCAGAAGGATACAAAGTACTCAGCATATTGTTGGCAGCTAATTAATAACCTCAGGCTTTTCTCTTCCTAGAGACTTAGGCACACAGAAGTCTGGATGGAATTCACAGTTAGCAGAAGAGTTTTAAGTCATTTTTAATTGTTTAAATAAAATCTACAAATTATGAAGACACGTATTTGGTGGAACTTAGTATTACTAAAATCTAGAATTGAAAATAAAGTGAATTAAGATAGTTGAAAAGCAAAACAAATGAACCAAAAATCCAAAGTCAAGAGGCCCAAAATGTATGAGATGGAAAGATTGTATTACCCAGTAGAAGAGCTAGGACAAACTCAGAATGCATTTCTTTGTCCTCGTGGCTGCCAGTGTGTGTGTTCCTGGACTCAGTGGTGGAACACAAGGACGAAGACCAATGGGATGTGAAGGGTTAACATCAAAATGTTGGGTTATGGGAAAAGGATACTGTGACTGACAGTTCCCTCTAAACAGATAAACTTGATGGGAGCAGTATCATCGATTAAGAAAATGGGTCTGAAAAATGTATACTTGGTTCCTCAGAAAACTTTCCTTAAAAAAAAAAAATGTTACATTTTGTGTGATATAACATCATTTCTCAGTGGCTGGTTTTTGTAGGTTGTTCATCACCTGATAATGGTGGATGCAGCCAGCTCTGTCTTCCTCTCAGCCCAGTATCCTGGGAATGTGGTTGCTTTCCTGGGTATGACCTACAATCAGACCAAAAGAGCTGTACAGCTTCAGGTTAGTGCCGTGGTTGTTGGAAAGTCTATCCTTGAAAACGAGAGTACACAAAACTAGTGTTACATTAGAAATATGCAAAGTTAAATTGCTTCCGGATTCCTGGTAGCAAATATGATTTGAAAAAAAAAATGTTGGAAGTAGAAAATAAATCTTGTTACTATGAATAATATAAGTAACTGCAACATAAATAATGAAGACTATTTCTTAGTTAAGGGGGCATCCAGACTCTTACAGTAGGGTCTGCTAACTTTAGTAATGGGGAGGCCATCCTGGGGAATGGTCTTAAAGAGCTTAAAGTTGACCTATGTTTAATAAATATTTGTTGATTGGTTTGATTTTGATCTCTCTGGTAAACATAGTAATCATAACACTTTGAAAGGCTTTTTTTCTTCAACTTTAATGTAAAGTTTTATGCTTCAACTGCTCTTTTCCATCTGCTGATATTGCATCTTTTCCGTCTTTCATGACTCATGGAAATCTTAGATTTTATGCCAAATTGATTTTGTCTGGTGAGGGTTATCATGCTGATAATCTGAGATGCTGTAATTCAGATTGTGGGACACTTGCCTAAGTCTGACTTCAATACTTTTAACTCCTTAAGTCTTGGCTAATAAAACATAATGAGCTTAGAGAATGATTAGGGAGCCTTATAATTCAAATATGATCCCCTTTCAGAAGAGCACCCAGCCATGGAAAATGAATTGATGATTTCATCCTATGTGTGTGAAGGAGGTTACAGCCAAAAGATCTGAGTGATTTGTCTGTGCTTTGGGTTAATGTCACCCTTTCTATAAGCAAGGGCCCAGGTATAAAATCTTGCAGTGACATTTTGCAAGAGGGGGAGGGTCTTTCCATCTGTCTTTGCCTATGTAACCCTGATAGGAAATTGACTAGACTAGTATTCTGGGAGTTAAGGAAGATTGTGCACTGAAAAGCAAGAGTCACAAATGCCGTAGGGTTTAAAGCATTTAAAGTTCAACAGTATTTGAAATTTTTGTTAACAGGACCACAGCCATTTTTACTGTTTGCAAATTCCCAAGACATCCGACACATGCATTTTGATGGAACAGACTACAGAACTCTGCTGAGCCGGCAGATGGGAATGGTTACTGCCTTGGATTATGACCCTGTGGAAAGCAAGGTATGCTTTTTTCTCATGCATGAACAGATCATGAAAGTGGGAGATTTTAGCTTCACTGACGACCTGGGCTACTTGAAAATGCTCTGCTCCACTCACAGCATTAGCCCCAGAACAAGTTAAGTATATGCATCTGAGGAACGGTAAGAACACTCGTGCTCTGATACCCATACCCTGTTCCTCATCACTGCTTTCCTGGGGAGATTGTGCGACATCCTCCTTTCAGTTGCCTCTCAGGAGGGGCAGGAGGGAAACTAGCATGATGCTTGCCCATAGCTGGTCCATTAGGAGGGTTTTGATTATTTGCTATTATGAGCAGCAGAGGGCGTGTTGGGCTTGGAGTGTAAGAAGTATGAGTTAGCAATGGGCATTTGATATATGTCACCAGGAGAGGGGACTAAATGACTTCTTACGTATGCAAATCAGGAAACAAGCTTCCTGGCTTCTGTGAAAACAGCAGGCTGACGCATAATGGTTTCTGTAAATGATACCGAGCGTAAGTCAGGTAGCTGTTCGCCATTCTCATGGTTTAACATTCTCATTTTCTTACTAAAACTGTGGTCTTTGGTCCATCTGGAGCTTATTCGAATTGCAGAATTCTAGGCTCCACACCAACCACTGAACTAGAACCTGCATTTTAACAAGATCTTGGGGTGACTTGTGTGTGAGAGAGATTATGCTGCTATGGTTACATGTGTTCGAAAGCAGCAGAGTCTATCTCATAGCTGGCGTAGTCCACATAGAAAGCAGTTTGCAGCTTCAGAGTGGGCAAGATGAACGACTCAGGATGAAAGGAACTTCAGCAAATAGCTGACCGAATGTCCTTATGTTTGTAGTCTGAGAAGTTGAGGCATTGTGCCTCAGCTGAGGCAGGTAAGCAAGCAAGTGGTAAAATTGGCAGAGCACCCATGTTTTCTGAATCACCTGAAGTGGAGTGCTGGGAACTGGACCAATGCAGATACAGCTCAGCTCGTGTCCCTCATTCAGTTACAAATGACTGCCTTCTGTCCAGCTGAAGAAGCTACTGGGGTTAAGTAGAAAGGTGATGTCATTGAGCTGGGGTCAAAGATAACTAAATTAACAGTGTAGCAGCTAAGTGTGTGTGTGTGTGTGTGTGTGCGAGAGAGAGAGAGAGAGAGAGAGAGAGAGAGAGAGAGAGAGAGGAGGAGGGAGGGAGGTGTGTGAGAGAGTGTGTGTGTGTGCATGTGTGTATGAAAGAGAGAGGGGGAAGAGACAGAGAGAAAGAGACAGACAGACAGACAGACAGAGACAAAGTCTTAGGGTTTCTCTTGTTGTGAAGAGAAACCATGACAATGGCAACTCATAAAGAAAAACATTTAACTAGGCTGGCTTACAGTTCAGAGGTTTATTCCATTGTCATTATGGCAGAAAGCATGGCAGCATACAGGTAGACATGACTCTAGACAGGTAGCTGAGATACATCTGATCAGTAAGAAGAGAGAAACACTGAGCCTGGCATCTGAAACCTCCTAGCCCAACCCCAGTGACACACTTCTTCCAACAAAGGCACACCTACCCCAACAAGGCCACACATACTCCAACAAGGCCATGCCTCCTAATAGTGCCACTCCCTGAGACCAAGCATTCAAATCTATGAGCCTATGGGATCCATGCTTATTCAAACCACCACACAGAGATTCAATTGCTCAAGGTTACCTGTTTTCAGGAGTAGTAGAGTTGGGGCTTATTGTAGCTATGTCTGTCTATCTCTAATAATTACATTACGTGACCTGAAGACCTGTTAATCCTTCATGCATATTCTACATTGTTATTTAGAATACAAACCAGAAATGTCTAGTTCTCTCTCTCTTGCAGATATATTTTGCACAGACAACCCTGAAGTGGATAGAGAGGGTTAATATGGATGGCTCCCAGCGAGAAAGATTTATCACAGAAGGAGTAGACACGCCAGAAGGTCTTGCTGTGGACTGGATTGGCCGGAGAATCTACTGGACAGACAGTGGGTATGTTTCTTGCTTTAGTTTTCTGTCTCAGGAGATGGAGGTGAGGGAACAGATGGTTCTCCTGGTTTTATCCTCTACTATGAACATAGAGAAATACAGCTGGTCACTTGGTGAGGATGAGAGGTGGCTCCATTGGAGTCCGTACTCCTCGCCCTTCTGCCCCACCAAGCAAGCCACTCCTTTCATGGGACAGGGTCCACAGTGATAGGATTTCCAGGACCAAGAAAGTGACATGTACTTTGCATCTCAGACCACTGTCAACAGTGCAGCCTCAAGCCTGTCTGAGCACCATCAGGAAACATTGGCTTGCATAAGGCTGTCTCCTAGGTTTCTTCCAGAAGACACAATACAGAAGGCGATGGGACCTGTCTTTGTGTCAGCTTTCAGTTTAGCTGAGAAGAAAAGACAGATTTTCCTATTTAACAAATGAGTACAAATGCTTGGTGTGAATAGAGGCAAGGGAGTGTCGGGCCATTCGTGAACACTTGCCAAAGGACAGAAAGGTCCAGATGGGCAGAGGAATCAGTGAGCCCCACCCTTTGTCTACAGCCCAGAGAGGCTGAGGTTGTTTCTAGTGGTTTACAAGCTTGTGAATGACAAGTCTTGCACTAAAGTCCTTGCCCTGGCTCCTGCTGAACAGGCGCAAAAGAAAGATCGGAAGCTCCCTGGGGATGGGAAGACATTTTCAGAGGTTGGATAGGGTGGGCTTTTCTTCCCTTTGTGGGTGACAAGAGAAGCAAAATTGGGATGTTTCTGTCCTCTCAGCCCCCTCTGTCCCTGTGGCCTGTGGCCTCTGTGAGCCTAAGAACATCAGGGCTGGACAGGAGGAGGATAGATGAGGGAAGGGGCACCCTCCTGCATGATGCTAAAGAAAGCCCTCTTCCTTGCTGCTGACCGAGAAGCTTGAGCCAGACTCCCTCATAAGTTAATGTGAGAGATGCCATGTGCTCTCTTTCTTCCGAGTAACCGGAAAGCATTGAGCGAACAGCGATCGTGACGAGCATCTGGAATACATGCAACTATGTAAAAGGAAAAACAAAGAAAATTAGTCAGGGCTTCACATCTGGGAGAACAGTAGTGCCAACTCAGAGAGCGGAGTCTCAGGGACCAGGCTCATGGGCCTGTGCACAGCTATTCTATGAACAGAAAGTCTCTGGTTATAGGAAGCCAACAGGTTCTTCACAGTGAGCTAGATGTTGGATATGATGTGCAGTCACCAATGAAATGCTCTCCCCGTGTCCAGGTTGAGCATGGCTTTTTCACTCAATTGCTTATTTAGCCTTCGCCTTCATTCTTTCACTGTGCATCTGTCTATTAAATAGTCGCAGTGTACCAGATATCACACTAAGAGCGTTCCATCCAAGATACTATTAAGTCCTAAATAACTACACTTTCATATCTCTGAAGATCAAGAGAATTTATAATCAAATGAGAACTAACTTTCCCAGGGTTAAACAGTGAACTCAGAGTTAGCCATTCCCAGAGGCTGTTCCTGACTCAGCACAGAAATAAGCTTGGGGTGCTACCTAGGGTAGAAATGTGCTTAGCATGTGAAGGCTTGGGTTCAAGCCCCAGGACCACAAAACCTTCATAGAGGGGTGCTGTCTCCTTCACTCAGCATCAGAATGGGTGAGACCCAGAGTCCCAGAACAGATTCAAATCAACTCCTGGCCAAAAACGATTATAACTGTCATAATAACAGCCTTCTCCACGTTGAACTGACTTAAAAGGATGTTCTCCCTGTCAGCTGTGGGTAATGACAGAGCTAGTACATGGTCGTTTCCGAAGTGTAAACGTTTATCAGGGTTACAGATGTCAACAGCTCTCTGCTCCTCTGAGGTAGCTCCCTTCCCATTTCCACACGTTCAGGAAGGCACCTCTAATTTTGCCAGTGTGTGATTAGTGCCTACTGCCCAGGCTGTGCCTTCGGATGGGCACAGCTGGAGCCTGCAGAGCCAGACCTCACATTCTCCAGCCCACTGACTTCAGCAATAACAAACCCTTCTTAAGTCCTCTCCGCTCTAAAGACAGCTGCTTAAACAAAACCTTTAATTTGTCTGGAAATGAGATGTTTGTAGTTTGAAAACCTTAATATTAGCTAGAAATTTGATTTAAATAACCGAGACTTTAATCCTAGGTCTTAGATTACATGGCAACTCTAAATCAATGAAAACCAAAGAGGGGTGCCCGTAATGTTGAGAAAAAAAGACATTCATATGAGCATGCCACATCGATAGTTCTATGCAATTATTAATTAACATTAAGGAATCCTGACTTCTAAAGTTAGTTGAGCCATAAAGCCGTGCATGTGTGCTTGTTCTTTGGGACACTCTCTGTGGAGAACTACAACAAACATAAATTGTCCCTGGGTCTTCGCTTCCTTGTCACCATCCCTGGGGTCTCAGCTTTGCTTTTGGCCTGAAATGAACAGCCCCATGGGGAGCTCAGTTCTCACTGCCTAACTTCTGCTCCAAGCAGTTGAAATTTATGAGTGATGTAACAGTGAGATCAGAGAGGGTGGGTTTATAACTGTTGGTCGCACACTTCAGAAGGAGACAAAATATGGCTGCAAAGGAACTGAAACCATGGGAAGGGAAGTGAGGGATGAGGGCTGACATAGCACTGCATCTGCCCTGAAGCCGGGTGGGAGAAAGTTGAAGCCCATGTAAATCTCCCCCTGCTATCCTAACGCTGGCGTGTGCCGTCTTCCCATGGTCTGTGACCTGGCCTTCTGGGACTAGTCTGACCTCCTAGTCTCTGGCTTCCATGAGGTTCAGCAGGAAATGGACGGTTATGAAGAGAAAGAGATTAAATATACATTTGCCTCTTGGCTTTGTGTCTGCCAGGCTGCTGACAGTACCCCTTTATCCTGTCCCTTTATCTATGAGAAAAGGAAACATTTTGTTTGAAATTGATGAGCTAACACCTCCCTACTTCTACTTCCCTTTTAGGAAGTCTGTCATTGGAGGGAGTGATTTGAGCGGGAAGCAGCATCAAATAATCATCAAAGAGAGAGTCTCAAGACCACGAGGAATAGCTGTGCATCCAAAGGCCAGGTAGGTATTTATGAAAGCATGGTACCATTTATCTGAGCTTATGCCGTTGTCCATGTCTGCGGTGCTCATGACCAGAGTCCGTACTGAGACTTCAGGTGGTCTGTGCAGTCAAAAGCCAAGCAAATCTGTGAATTCTGTTCAGATCTTCAGAACCAGTATGTCTAACAACTTACACCCCTTCCTTATCTCTTAGTTCTCATAACCAACCATACTTAATCTCATGAATCTACTTTATCTTAAAAATCTTATGTTGTCAGGACTGGAAAGATGGCTCAGTGTTTAAAAGCACTGACTACTCTTCCAGAGGCCCAGGGTTTGGTTTGTTTCCAGCACCCATATAACAGCTCAGAACCTTCTTAACTCACGTAGCACCCATATTCCAGCTCACAACCATCTGTAACTCCAGTTCCAGAATCCAATAACCTCTCTCAACTCCACAGGTACTAGGCGTGAAATATGCATAGATATACAGGCAAGCAAAGCTCTCTACATAAAAATTTAAAAATCTTTTATTTACAAAAAAAAAAAGATTTAAAATTCTATGTTGTTTCTTAAGTGGAAAATGAAAGTAGAAGTGTTGGCTTATCAACACTAGTAAGAAAAATCTTAGGATGACTTCAAACGATAGGTTTCTGGACTCAGATGAGTAGAAGTGTAGATGATGAAAGATTAATAGATTCTAAACTACTAATTATGAATTAGCATCACATTTTGGTTTGAGAATAGAGAATTAAGAATAATAAATAGTTTCTTCAGAGTTGTTAAAAAGCAAAGAGAAAAACAAATACTTTTTGTTTTATTGGCCATTTCAATCACAGACTGCTTAATGTCACACCAATACAATGTGTCTGTTAAGTAGTCAATTGTGATAAATAAATTATCCAATAAAAAATTAAAACTTAAAAAAAGAATAAACATGGAATAAACATGGAAACATAAATAAATAAATAAAGTATTATACTTTAAAAAAAAAAAGTAGTTAATTGGGATTCCACTGGGTTCCAATGGGTTAGAGTCCGCTCTCAGCATCCAGCCAGAACCTTGAAGGTTCTACTTTTGATGGAAATGTTACAGTGATCTCTGGATGATATGCAGTAACTGGTAATTAATCTGGAGTTGATCAAATGGCTAAAACAAGTCGAACCCATCTCTATACAAGCCAACTAGATATTAAATCAGACTGATATTTTAAAAAATGTGAAGTTAAAATTATCTTAGTAGGCACAGTACCTTGCATAACTCCAGGAAGCAGGTAAATACACTATTCCTTTTATGCTGTAACTTAATATGTACATAATATAAGAATGAGCTACCAAATTGCTAATGAGCTATCATTTTGTTGCTAATTTACTACTGCTCACTTACGTACAAGTTTGATTAAAGTAATATTCTACAATTTCAAAACATCGATTCCTTTTCCATCTAACGGTTTGACACCATTTTTTTCTTTT
>JANHMN010000001.1:27606805-27642682 GCA_030674055.1 Rhabdomys pumilio
AAAATCTGTCTCATTTAGCAAGGAACTAATAAAATAGTCATCTTGCTAATTCTCTTCAGTTTAGAGACAGTAACTTTCTAGATAATATAACATGAAATAGATCAAGAAAGATACTTAAATTGTATATATTTCTAAGATTCTTTAAAACAACCATATTTTTTATAAACAGTGATAAGCTTGCATACATAGTTGGACCATATCTATTCATGCACTTGGCAGATGTTCATTGGTTTTTGAGGTAGATAGCTATATAAATATTCCTAACCAGAAGAAACCATCACATTCTGGATCCCAAAACACAGTATATAATATTCTATTTATTTGGGGACAAGGTCTCATACATTCCAGGCTGAATTTGGACTTTCTATATAGTGAAGGATTACCTTGAACTTCTGATCCTTCTGCCTTCACCTCCAGAATGCTGATATGATAGACTTATTCCCTATACCCAGTTTTGGCATTGGAGATTAAATGGAGCTTTGTGCATGATAGACAAGCCCTTCACCAGCTGAGTGAGGTAGACCCAGAGCCCTTTAGTGGAGATTTTTTAATTGCGAGTGCTACTATAATCAGAATAGTGCAACTTTCTCCTGAAGAGCAACATTACATATGTTGTGTTTAATTGTCTCCTCCTCTCTAGAGCACTGTCTACTGCAAAACATGTGGTGTGTTCTCAATTGACAGCGCAGGATTTTATTATTTTTTCTTCTTTTATGTGTATGACTGTTTTGTCTGCTGCATGTTTGCCTGGGGCCATGAAAAGCCAGAAGAGGGCATTGTATCCCCCTTGGAACTAGAATGATAGACAGTTGTGAGACACTATGCTGGTGTTGGGACTCTAACCCAAATCCACTGGGAGAGCAGTCAGTACTCTTAACCACTGAGCCATCTTCCAAGTGCTAACCCTTCAGAATTTTTAATGAAAAGGTTCGATGAATTTATCTTTAATTAAAGTACAATTAATTATGGTTCATTGCCTTTAGATAAGGAAGATTATGTCCAATGTGTTTGTTGAACATGGTAGCTAATTCTAACACATGCTTCAAATGAACAAACCTTGAGGACATTATGCTAAGTGAGTAAAAGGGCAAATGCTGGACACGCCCACTCGCTCATGGTGATGCGCGTGGCAGCCTCAGACACAGGGTGGAATAATATTCCTAGGGGCTGGGGGGAAGTTGGCATAGAATTTCAGATTTTCAAAAGTGCAAAAATTCTAGAGATTGCTCGTGCAGCAGTGTGTGAGTACTTAGCACCTCTGAACTGCACATCGTGGCTAAGGTAGTAAATTTTGTGTCGTATGTTTTCTAACCACGATAAAAAAGAAAAGAACAGTAGTCAAGT
The DNA here is from genome assembly GCA_030674055.1 of Rhabdomys pumilio. Lineage (NCBI taxonomy): Eukaryota > Metazoa > Chordata > Mammalia > Rodentia > Muridae > Rhabdomys > Rhabdomys pumilio. Next base: position 27,608,150 of record JANHMN010000001.1, read on the forward strand.
AAAACAAGTTTCCATGATGTATTTATAGTTTCACTTTGGGACACAGGACTAGAGACTGAGCTGAAAGCTAGAAGTCACCCTGGTCAACAGCGGTAAAGTGGAGGAGGCTTGTTGTGACCAGGACAAGTCATTTGCGTTTCCCACCACATGGGGGAGACGTTCACCTCACAGCTCCATATTTATCAGTGAGTGTGGAAATCTTCCAGATGCATGCCTCCTCCACCCTGGTGTCGAGCACCTTGAGATGCCATGTGGCGTTCCCCCAGTAGTGGTCCTTGGATCAGCTCCCAGCAGTTCCAGAGGCCTGCAGAGGTGCTTTGGTTGAGGAGGACTCAGAAGACAGCCCACTGGATAGGAGCTGTAGAATCGGAGGCAGCAGATAAAATATGTTCAAAAACCTCCCTTCTGCATGGCAGAGAAGAGTCAGAGAATCTAAGGGGATAAGGGAAGGAGGCCATTTGTAAGGAAGGTAAGAGGCTAGTAGCTCAGCTTGGTGAGGAGTGAATATGAAGAGATGAGGTCGGGAGAAGTAACAACGGCAGAAGGTCAATCCTGGACTAATGTATAAGAAGAGAAAGCAGACAGAAAAGGCTGACTTGGGAATACAGTGATAGAGATGATGTTTTCGAAAAACATCCCCTAAATTAGAAAAAAAGAAAATCCTTCTGGTTATCTGTGAGTTCGTTCAGCTGTTTATGACAGCCATTTAAATGACAAGGGACCCAGACTGAAGAGCAGTAAGAAACACTCAAGTTCAGTCTGTGGCACATGAGCACAGAGCATGCCCGCCTTGGCACCCTCGGTACTGTTCAGACCTATCTAGGTCAGCAGCACCCATGATGGAGCATAGTGGTTCTAAGCCTTGTCCTCTTACAGACAGACGCCGCTGGGGAAGAGAACCTGTCTGTATGGAATGATCTTTTCCGTGACCTTTTACTCGCTTCCAGGTCACCCCTTTGCGCTGGCCGTGTTTGAAGATCACGTGTGGTTCTCAGACTGGGCCATCCCATCGGTAATAAGGGTGAACAAGAGGACTGGTCAAAACAGGGTACGTCTCCGAGGCAGCATGCTGAAGCCCTCATCAGTGGTTGTGGTCCATCCATTGGCAAAACCAGGTACACTGGAGAAGTCCTGCAGGCCCTCCTGCACTGGAGACTGCGGCTGTGTTAACCAATGGTAGCAGGCGGTGGGGGTGGAGGGGATTTTCTGATTTTTTTTTCACCTATCTGTATAAATGTTAAGATTTTCCAAGATTTGGGCATTGATTGAATCACAACCCAGACAAGCTTGTAGTTTGGTAATTTGTGCTTGATCCCTAATATGGTGGTTTTAATAATCTGGGTTTTACCTCTCCAGCCACACTCTTCCCCTGCTCCAAATGGGTTACTACATTTCAAAAGACTCAGGTTACAGAGAGTCAGGATGAGCAAGTTAGACTATGTTCATAGTGACTAGATGATAGATAGATAGATAGATAGATAGATAGATAGATAGATAGATAGATAGATGATAGATAGATGATAGATAGATGATAGATAAATAGGTAGATAGATAGATGATAGATGATTGATAGATGATTGATAAATGATAAATAGATGATAGATGATTGATAGATATATGATAGATGATAGATAGATAGATGATAGATAGATAATAGATGATTGATTGATAGATGATTGATTGATAGATGATAGATATGTAATTGATAGATAGAGGATAGATAGATGATAGATGATTGATAGATAGATAGATAGATAGATAATAGGTAGATTGCTAGATAAATGATTGATTTATTGATTGATTGATACATGATAGATAGATGACAGGTAGACAGATGATAGATGATTGATAGATGATTGATAAATGACTGATGGATAGATGGTAAATAGATGATAGATAGATGATTGATAGATATATGATAGATGATAGATAATAGATGATTGATTGATAGATGATTGATTGATAGATGATAGATAGATGATTGATAGATAGATGATTGATAGATAGATAATAGGTAGATTGTTAGATAAATGATTGATTGATTGATTGATTGATTGATACATGATAGATAGATGACAGGTAGATAGATGATAGATGATTGATAGGTAGATTGCTAGATAAATGATTGATTGATTGATAGATACATATGATAGATACATACATACATTATAGAAACTATAGAAACAGATAGATACATACATACATACATATATACGTACATACATATAGAGATTATCACCGAGTATAAACAACACAATAGAAAAAGGCCCCACCTGGAATCCTTAACACCAAATAGAAATATCTGATATGTTAAAAGTTACTGATTCAGGCAACTTAGATTTCTGCACTGGAACTTCTATCCACCCTTGAGCTTCCCTTACCCCCATTGGCCAGGTAGTGAGCAACAGCCAGGAGCAGTCCAAGGCGGAGTCATTCAGCTCCCTCCAGCATCTGCTCATCCTGAAGATCTCTGAGTATATCTAGATACAGGTCAGGACATAGGAATAGCGCAGGAGCCTCACAAACTAAGCTACCAGCTGTGCTCAGCAAATACGCATAAGGCAACAACATTCTGAGCTGACTGAGTCAGGGCCTCGAAGGAGCTCCTGAGAGAGTTTTAGACACACCTTCCGCGTAGAATGGCTGAGTTCTCACCCAAAGATGTCTTTGATTTGCATTAGCCACATCCTTGACATCTCCAGACCCATCTGCACATTCTCTGTTCCCTACTAGGTGCAGATCCCTGCTTACACAAGAATGGAGGCTGCGAACACATATGCCAAGAGAGCCTGGGCATGGCTCAGTGTTTGTGTCGGGAAGGTTTCGTGAAAGCCCAGGATGGGAAAGTGTGTCTTGCTCAGAAGGATGATCAGATACTGACAGGTAACACGGCATGCTGTGCAGCCGGATTGTCTCACCCGGGCTCCGTCCACTGGGGCATCCATGTTCTGCTTTTGAAGATTGTGGTGCTTCGTATTATTAAGTGCTCCTGCGTCTTCAAGAATGCTGAGTGTGCTTGGGTTTCTGTACCCTCCCCCTCTGAGTTTTTTAGTTCTTTATCACAGTCACAGTTAAATTGACCTCTAATTGTAGAAGCTTTAAGCTGCTCGTTCTCCCCTATTTGTAGTGGAGTGTACCAGGGCTTAGAAATAAATGCCACCTTGTGACAATGCTTGAAGACATTTTGTTTAAAAATGTTACATTCTTAATTTCAGGGGTCATGAAAGACAACCTCCTCCCCACACTATAGGTCTTAATAGGAAAACTTGAGTCCTTCATAGAAATAGCTTTCCTGTATCGAACAAGTGTAGGAAGTGGGTACCGAGAAGGTCATGATCCGTCTCTTTACAGCTACAGTTGAGGAAGAGGGCGGGAGAATGAACCTTGCATGATGGATGACCTTTCTGCCAGCAGTGCATGCCCAGACGAGGCAGATCTGGAGTTGTCTTTTGGTGTCTTCCTACCAAAAATGTGCCAAAGATAATTTATATTTGTTAAGCCTCTTTAAAAAGTGCATAATTACTTGGTAGGCATGTTATAAATATAAGCTAAGTGGCAGGTTAATAGTGGATGGATCGCCCTGGCCGTGGAATGGAGTTGTGCATTGGGTTTTCAGACATGACTTTTTTCCCTATTATTATTAATTTTTTTTTTTTGCCTTAGGATAATAGTTTTATATGTCTTAGACTCAGAACTCTGTTTTGCTCTTAAAAGAGTTATTAAGATCCCTAAAGGGTTTTTGTATAGGTGGGTTATAGTTATCAGTTCTTAGGATATTGAAAATTTTTCATCTTAATTCAAATAACAAACCTAGTTTTTATGAGCATTACCCATTGTATAAGCACTAAATACACATATTTTGCTGTGCCGTGTTGTGCTGTGAGAGCTCAGCGTTGTGCTATGTATGCTGTGCTGTGCTGTGCTGTGCTGTGCTGTGCTGTGCTGTGCTGTGCTGTGCTGTGCTGTGCTGTGCTGTGCTGTGCCGTGCCACCACAGTCTTTCCTACACTACCTTGCTGCGTCAATATTAACATGAACATGTGAACAGACAGTAGCTTTTGACCGTGATGCAGTAGCCTTGGTGCCACAGATTCTGTGCAGTGGGGCCCAGGGGTCTGTGTAGCACAAAGTGCTGCCTTTGGGGGTTCATCTCCTCTCCAAGAGCAGTGGGCTTTGTGTTTCCATGTGGCCCTTTATACACAGCGGCTTCAAAACTACTGTTAACTCAGGGTATTATAACTACAGAAGCCGAACAAAGGGAGGAGCCAGCATAAGACAGGTTGGGGAGAGGTGGCCCCCACAGCTTCTTGTCCTGGTCTGTGATTCTGAGCTGAATAGATTCAGGAGTGCTGTTCGTTATCTAAAGGAGCCCCGTTCTCTCCCCTATCGGCTCTACCAAACCCTGCTGATTTCCAATCTTCATACTAAAATGAGTCTGAACTCATAACCAATGAATAACGCATCAATATAAATTAAATCAAACTTTCCTTGAAATGGAAAGGCTTAACTAATCGAGTCTTCTGTCCCACAGGTGACAATGCTGATCTGAGTAAAGAGGTGACATCGTTGGACAACTCCACTAAGGCTGAAGTACCAGACAATGACGGGACAGAGTCCTCCCAGCTAGTGGCTGAGATCATGGTGTCAGGGATGAACTGTGAGTGCGTCTGAGTAGCTTTGGTTCTAACAGCTTCCACTCCACTAGTAGGAAGTTCTATACTCTCTTACCCCGCTATAGTATTAGCTAACGGTACTGCAGCCCAACCTCCAACTCGGGTCCTGCTCTTTGGAAAAGCTTGTACTGCAAAGCTCTGTTGGGTGAGGCATGAATTGTACATGCTGAGAGACTCTAGACTGAACCATTTGAGGTATAATTGGAAGCAGAGGTGACAGTCAGCCTAGAAGACACTAAAGTGTTTCCCTACCCATAACTGCTCTGTTGGGTATTTACTCTGTCTAGCCGTTGTGCAAAGTTGATGGTAATTGGTGAGCCATATTAATTGGTTACGTTAATTAGCGCAGAAACTCCATAAACAGAAATGTTAGAACTCTTTCTCTGGGTTACACATTTATCAGCAGAGTACTTTGGTTCGTAGTAGAGGCTATCATGTTCTGTGTACGGCAAGTAGTTTTGATGAGCCCTAGAGCAGCTACAAACCCACCCTGTCCTCACAGTTCATGGCCCTCCACTCACTGTGGCTCACTCTGACTCTGAAACATTTAATCATATATGTGTATGAATTATATATATGATACGATACATATGATACATACTATATACATACACATATACATCCACCTTACAGATGGCTCCAGAGGGTCCCAGGTACTATGATTGTAGGGAGGCTGCCACACCCTGCCATTTGCCTGAAAGCTGGGAGTCACAACTTTATCCACCGAGCCATCTCCTCAGGCCCCTGAGTAACATAATGTCTGTGACTTTAAGCTCTTTGAAACCTCCATGAGAGGACAGTTACAGACATCTTTCTCTGACTTCTTTGGTCTGAAGAAGCAGACTTTCAGGACTCAAGGACCGTATGCCACACCCGTGTGTTTTTGATGATGTAAAGATTTTTTTTAACATATTAAAGATATTTTAAATCTTAAAGATAATTAAGATTTGTATGAACTTTTAAGATTTACCATGCTTAAATTGTGTTTTTTGATTCTTCTTATATCCCATTATTTTATAGATGTAAAACTGAGAGTGAGGTGTGTTGCTGAGTGACTTGACTAAGGATTTTGAAATTATGATCATGTAGGACTGGAGAGATGGTTCAGTTGGTAAGGTTCGTCCACACAAACATGAGGACCTGAGCTAGGCTCCTCAGAGCCCACATTAAAAAAACAAAAACAAAAAACCATGCAAGGCAGTTTGCAATTGTACTCCATGTGGCAAGATGTGGATACCGGAAGATACCCAGGACTTCCAGCCAGCCAGTTTCAGTTAGCGAGCTTGTGTACAGTGAGAGACATTCACTCAAAAGAATCAAGTAGAAAGTGATTGAGGAAGAAGCCCAGCATTGGCTTCTGTCCTCCACACACCTACACGGGCACACACACATGAACACCTACACACGCACACATACATGAACACCTACACATGCACACACACACACATGAACACATGCACACACACATGAACACATGCACATACACACATATGAATACCTACACATGAACACATACACATGCAAACACACATGAGCAAAGAAGTATGACCGAACAACCAATTCCTGTTTAAGAAGTTCCAGAACAATTTGCCACAAATAAAAATATATTTATTTGGCTATTTTTTAGTCATACACTGTACTAAGTGCTGGGGATACCAGGGCATGCTAAATACAGCCTCAACCTGCATGGTCACAGCTTAATGTGAGAACCAGAAGTCTAATCCAATAAAGCTTCAGGATTCGTGGGCTAGAGACCACGTTCAGACTCAGCAGGAACCCATACAGGCTCATAGGGCAGATTCTATCATAGTGAAGAGAGATGAGCAGATGAAGATGCATGAGAGAGAGTACATTGATGGGGTTGGGGGTCAAGGAGTGAGGGAGTGAGGACTTATGTCATTGTCTGTGTTTGGCTTTTTATTCACTTAGCCCCCAAAGACAATCTCAGACAGCAGAGCCTGTGTCTGCATCCTACATTACTGTACTTTTATCACTCATAGGACCTAGGCACACATTAGGTACTTCTGAGTGAATCTTATTTTTACAGTTTAGTTCCCAGAGTTGCTTCTGGTATTTGGGGCTTTGTCTTTTAAGTGCTGGTGCTCAAACCCAAGGCTTGCCCATGTTAGAACCACTGAGCTACACTCTCAAACCTAATTATTAAGACATCACTGTGCCCTTCTTTTTAATTATTAAAATGTTTTAATTATCTTATGTGTATGAATGTTTGTGCACGACATGGGTGTCTGATCCTGTCAGATCCCCTGAGACTGGAGTTACAGATGTCTGTGTGCAGCCGTGTGGGGTCTGAGAATCGAACTGTGAACCTCTGGAAGAACAGCAAGTGCTCTTAGTGACTGAGCTAAGTCTACAGCCCCGACTATGCCCTTCTTTGTCATCTTTATTTAACTATGTATAGCAAACTTTAATTTGCAGAGGATTTTTTTAAATAGTCATGTTTTCTTTGGTTTCCAACAACAGTCATGCAAAGCAGCAGTCTTATTAGAAATCCCTATTCATAATAGAGAGAAGCGGGTGAGCGTTCCAGTGTGGCCACAGCCAGCCTGCTCCCCCTACTGTGTATCGATTGCTTTCCGTCATGCAAAGGTTTGCAAAAGTCCTGCATCATATTCTAATTTAGGGTAATTGTACAGTGGTTTCAAATGTTTGCTGTGCTTGGATACTGTCCATCCCTGCTCTCAGCAGCCTTGTGATTTGAGAACTAAATATTTGAATGTGCCCCTCCCCATCCTGACTGTGAGTAACAGGAGATAACCAAGCGAGCATGAAAGGTATTTTGTTCACCCAAGAGAAATCTTGCATAAGTACCTAAACATATCAAACACAAAAACACAATTGCCAATGGATAGTGGTGGCACATGCTTTTGATTCCAGCACTCAGGGAGGCAGAGCCAGGTAGCTTTCTGTGAGTTTAAGGCCAGGCTGATATACAGAATGAAATCCTGCCTTGAAAAGCAAAAGCAAAGCAAAACAAAACAAAAATCCCCAAACTACAATTGCCCCAATGTCTGCAGTCACCAGGACCCTGGATCCACCTTAGAACATATAACCGCTACAAAGGAGCTCTGAAGGCTTTTCATCTCTCCTATATCTGAACAAACTAGACAGACGGTGGTGCATAGACAGCTGTGGTATTCCAGATATTCCAACGCAAAAAAGGAGGTGGTGGGTGGCATTTAGGGAGTGACTATGTGCACAAGTAGTTAAAGCAGAAAAGCAAGAAACAAAGAAAAACTTGCTTGTGTCTGTGGCTTGACATCAACTCTGTCCCCCGGGGCATTTGCATTTCAATGGAGTATGAAATGAAACGATCTTTTAGAGCATTTGACTTGTAAGGTTCGTGACTTTGCAGAAGTGCCAGGAGGCTTACAAGTCAATGCATAAATCCTGATAATAAGCACACCCTGTGACATATGTCCTATTAGATATGAAACATGATATTAGTAAATTGACAATAAATCTTTCTGTGAGCCAATCTCTTTGTCAGAAACAGATCTGCTTGCTACATACAAGTCTGTGTGTTTCAGGAGAAGGATACATGGGCTTTTTATGTGTCACAATGGTTGGGGATTTTCGAGTAAAATGGTACTGGGTTGCTTGTATTCTAAGGCTAAATACTGGCTCTCAAGATCTACTTGTCCCCCATGAGCAGATTCTCACGTATACCAAGTGATGCTATGTACACCTTGTTCCTCAATTTAACTGGTCAATAAAAGGCTAGAGCCTGTGAGTGGGCAGTGGAGGGAGAAAGGTGGGACTTGAGGATTAAGTGACAGGGTTGCAGGGAGAGAGAGAAAAAGAAGACAGGATAAGGATAGAGGAGGCCACCATGAGAGGAGATGGACAGTGAGCACGTGGCCAGGAAAACCAGCAAGTAACAAGGGACATAAATGGCTGGGATATAAGTTAGAACAGCTCCAAACCTGCCCAATCTAGGCTTACAGCCTGTAAATAAAATACCTGGATTGTGTGTCTTTTATAAAGGCTACCTAGAGTTATAGATTGATATTACATAAAATGCAATCAGAGTCCATTTTAAGCTCTATTAGAAGTTCAAATGTACAGATGACAAACAAGTCAATACCGAGCTCTCTAGACATCAAATGGTTCTTTAAGAATGAAGTTTACCTCAACATGTGAGAAAAAGGGGCAGGAGGTTCTCATGTTAGAGCCAGCCTTAGTTACTCACTTTGTCAAAAAGCAAGAGCAGCAACACAACCACAACCACAAAGCAAATCAAAAAGAGCAAGCACACAAAACGATGCAACTGTAGGCACGTGGAAGCAGTGAGCTGTCTTGTAAATCTAGTAAAACAGACACAGCAGACGAACCTAACCAGTTCTTTCTGTTTCGAGGCTAGCCCACACACAAACTTCAGGAAGGAGGTGCTGGGACAGTCTGTCCAGCTCCCTGAGGTCCACTTCCTCCTCTGAAGTCTGGAAATAATTGCATGTGCTCTCACTGTTTGCAGATGAGGATGACTGCGGCCCTGGGAGGTGTGGCAGCCACGCTCGATGTGTTTCAGAGGGAGACACTGCTGTGTGTCAATGTTTGAAAGGATTTGCCGGAGATGGACACCTATGTTCTGGTAAGAGCAAAGGCCAAATGCGCAAATATGAGAACTCGTGAACCAAAAGCATTCTTTTTACTTTTACTAACCAAAAATCTCCACAAGGATGTAAGGAATTAGTAAGTTTAAATAAATTATTTGGTGTTGGGGGGAAGGAATTGTATGCATAGGAAATGAGACACATAAGCATATTTGCATATAATATTACTCATATTATACTAACATTGCATTAAAAATTAAGTAAAAAATGAAGTTGACACGAAGAGAAACATGAATTTGAGCTCAAATCAAGCTTATGGATTCCTAAAAATAGAACATTTTCCTCCTAGAAACCTTGTATATGTGTTTTAGTGAAACAAATAGATTGTGATAGATAGGTTCTGATTTTATATTGATAGCTATTTTATATTGATAGTAAGTTAATGATTACTGGGAAAATGTCAGTCCTTGTTGTCTGAAACTCTGGAAGAAAGTAATTTACTTACACACACTTAGCTGTTTGGACAGGTGGAAACTTCATGAAAATTCATTGAGAAATGAACTTTTTGCATTTTATTCACGAACAGTACATGTTAGCCCCCCCTGAGCGATTGACTATACAAAGGCTCAGTCTTTCTTACTATGCCTGTTATTTCTTTCCAGGATTGCCGAAAACCAGTGGTTCTCAACCTTCCTAATGTTGCAGCCCTTTAATACAGTTGTTTTTGTTTTGGGGACCTCCCACCCCTAACTATAAAATGTTCTCATTGCTACTTCATAGCTGTAATCTTGCTACTGTTGTGAATTATAATGTAAATATCTGATATGCAGGATATGTGATGTGTGATCCCTGTGTGGGTTGAGATCCATAAGTTTCACGTGCCCATAATCTCCCCCCCAGATATAGATGAGTGTGAGCTGGGTAGCTCGGACTGTCCCACCACCTCATCCAGGTGCTTCAACACTGAAGGTGGCTATGTCTGCAGATGCTCAGAAGGTTACGAAGGAGATGGGATCTACTGTCTCGGTGAGAGAACACAGAAGGGAGCGGGAGGAGGCACACTAAAGAAAGTTGTCAAAAGTTATAGTTGCTGTGGGCTGAGGGAAGGCAGGATAGAATTGGAGTGAAACACGTGTCAAGACCAGTTGTGTGACCTGTGTGGACAGATGTAGTTTAGGTCTTAGAAAACAATCTCGGGGCCATAACTGCACAAGCTGAGCTGCTGAAGTAAGTCTGCCTCTTCACCTTTCTAGTTCATTCCCTGGGGTTTGGAGGATAGAGGCTCAGTCAGTGTTCGGTGTTGTAAGCTATTGGTGGGCAGTTGATCTGCACCTCTCTGTTACTGAGTTGAGCCATGGACCACGATGAGCTGCAGAGCCTGGAGTGGGTGTGTAATAATCACTGTGTGCAAGAAGACAGGGACAGAAGGCTCCCAGGCAGGTGTAGGGTGTTTCTGATGGTTCAGTGATGAGAACTTCACTGACATTTCATTGCAAGCTCAGAATGATTGAAAGCCTTTTCATAACCGTCCTCCTCTGCCAAGGGCTGGGTGGGGCTGTGGGCTGGGAGTTCACTCTGTGGATGGCTTGTGCTGCCCCAGGTGGCAGGAGCCCAGTAGCAGTGCACAAGTAGAGGCCTGCCCTATGTACCCTCTCCTAGTGCAGCGCTTAGCTGCTTTCCCAGAGATCCCTGGCTCCTCTTCTATGCTGTTTCTTTTCCTTCTTCTGAAAGCAAACAGTGAAGGGCAGATGCCCTGGTAAACTCAATGCTGGTCTTTTCTCTCACATGTGAAGGTCATAGCTTCCCACTTGTGGATCTGGTTGGCTTAAACCAGACTTTATCAGATCAGTTCTGTGCAGTCCACAGACCTCTGAAAACACACTTTTAAGCACAGATTTGGCAGTCAGTCAGGAAAATGTCACCGCACTAATTAAGCAGGCTCACGGATATTTTGGGCAAACAGACTTCATGTTTCATTTCTTTTGAAGAGAAGAAGGTATATTTTCTCAGAGACTTAAGCTCTTTAGACTTCCACTCTTACTAACCTACCTTTTAATATTAAATATATCAAATATGCCAAAAGGGGTCATGGCCCTGCCCTGCCTGGTTGCATGAGGTCTTCAGGACCACAGAAGCCACGGGTATGCTTGTGTGTTCTACCACTGGACCTCAGGATGTGTCTCTTATGTAACTGTGTGTGTGTGTGTGTGTGTGTGTGTGTGTCAGAGAGAAAGAGAGAGAGAGAGAGAGAGAGAGAGAGAGAGAGAGAGAGAGAGAAAGAATAGGTGTCTGAATTAGGGTTACTATTACTGTGATAAAACACCCTGACCAAAGCGGCTTGGGGAGGAAGGGCTTTATTTCAGTTGACACTTCCAGGTAAGTTCTTTACCAGGGAAGTCAAGGCAAGAACTCAAACAGGGCAGGAACCTGGAGGCAATTCTGATGCAGAGGTCATGGAGGGTGCTGCTTACTGGCCTCCTCTCCATGGTTTGCTCAGCCTGACTTATAGAATTCAGGATCACCAGCTCAGGGGTAGCCCCACCCACCATGGGCTTGGTCTTCCACATCAATCTAGTTAAGAAAATGCTCTACAGGCTTGCCTACAGCCCAATCTTATGGAGACATTTTTTAAAATTGGGCTTGTCTCCTTTCAGATGACTATGACTCTAGCCTGTGTCAAGTTGACACAAAATAAGCCAGCATAGTAGGTGATTGGCTTCAAGCCATGGCACATACATTCTATAGAAGAGTATTATTGGGCTGGTAAGATAGCTCAGGGGTAAAGGTGCTTGTTGCCAAGCCCAATTGCCTGAGTTTAGTTCCTAGGACTCACATAAAGGTGGAAACATACCAACTTCTGCAAGCTATTCTTTGGCTTCCGCAAGTATATACACATACACACACAAACATAAATACAATCTTTAAAAAGAAGGTGTTTTAACAGTACATCCTGTTTTTGCTTTAGAATGAATGAGTTCACTCAGGTTGAGAGAGGATTTCTTTTTCTTTATTTTTTATTTCTTTTCTTTTTTTGTTTTTTGATATTGTTGTTGTTGTTTTGGTTTGGATGGGTTTGGTTTTTCCAGACAAGGTTTCTTTGTGTAGCCTTGGATTTCCTGGAACTCGCTCTGTAGAACAAGCTGGTCTCTAACTCACAGAGATCCTCCTGCCTCTGCCTCCTGCATGTTGGGCTAAAAGGTGTGGGCTACCACCACCTAGCATGGAGAGATGGCTTAGCTGGTAAAACGGTAGACTCATAACCAAAAAATGTGAGAGAGGATTTCTAACTCGAGATTACAGCAGGCGTTCTGGTTTGTTTCAAGGGCTGGAGACATGGTTCAGAGGTTGAGTGTTTGTGTAGTGTATATGAGGCTAGAGGTTCAATCTCAGAACTTTCAGAAAAAAGAAAGAATTAAAAACAATAGGGAACAAAGAACAGAAGTTACTTTGATCCATCCAGGACAGCTGTTCAAAGCCTTATCCTCTATCAGTCTCAAAGGAACTGTGCCCTAGGAACTGGAGGACTATCAAGATGAGGAGGCCAGGTCTTGCTTGCCAATAGAGCATGGTCTAAAAGAAAGGCAGTTTTGGTAAGAGACACAGACAGATGTACAGCATGAGGAGCAGAAACACAACGAAGCCGAGAACTGGGAGGAATGTTGTCTGCTTGAGGCCTTGGGTAAGGTGTCCTGAAGGAAGTGTCATTTGGGTGGGACCATAGAGAATGAATTCATATTAATTAAGGAGAAGTGTGAAGGGGTGGGGAGCATCCAGATGTGAACATGCATCTGGGGAGTGGGAAGCAGCGCCAAGTACAGGCTGCATGTGAACAGAGAAGCCGCACAGTGCAGACAGGGTGGCTCCGGTCGCAGAACCTTGCTTTCCCACAGCTCTAGGGGCTACAAGCCCACATGATGGATGGTGTAGTCTGGTGAATGAGCCATTCTGCCTTATGGAAGTCACTTTCTCAATGACTTCCTCAGTCTCTACTCTATGAGGTACAGAAACGCTGGTGCTCCTTCGTCTGTTAAAGACATAGTTCCAACAGGACACCCTCCTTCTGTTCTTGTGTCACCTTAGTTAGCTCCTCACAAAGCCTGTGTCAGGTCAGTCACTGGGAGGTAGGTTCTGCATGTGTGGAGAGGCATTTCACTCCCTTCCATTAGCCAACGAATTGTCTTACAGACGCAGAAGATGAAGTCTGAGGGCCAGCTGTTGTTTTTACTTTCCTCTCTTACAAATTCTAGCTGTTATCTTATGAGAATGAAAAGGAAACAGTTGATATTAATTTAATAGTGCATTTTATTGTTCTATTATATCTAAAATATTAACATTTTACTATTAATTAGTATTTTGGATGTTTATATTTTAACTTGCACACTAAGACTTAAAACTCTGGTGTGTATTTTGAACTGACAGCACCATCTGGACCAGAAGACTAGATGCAGTTAGAGAGCCTTATACTCCCAGAGGGCAAGTCTCTCCATACTGGACAGCACAGCTGTCGGCAACAGAAAAGCCTCTGGCGTGCCCCTAAGTGGCACAGTCTCGGGCTCATCGCTGTGTGGTCTAGGGAGCAGGAGAGGCTCTGGTGTTTGGGAGCGGCCTGGAGGATATATGAGATGTTGGGATATATTGAGGCAGCTCTCCTTAAGGTAATTTAGTGCAGACAATGGGAAGACTGAATTGTTAGAGCAATAACAGCTGAGACAGATACAGGCTGCCAGCAGGGCGAAAGCGGGGCTAGTTATTTATATAGTTTATACTTATAAGATAGGGTTTCTCTGTGTAGCCTCGGCTGTCCTGGAACTCATTCTGCAGACCAGGCTGGCCTTGAACCCACAGAGATCTGTCTGCCTTTGTCTCCCTAGGGCTGGAATTAAAGGTGTGCACTGCCATGCCTGTCTTGATCGGTCATTTATGTCAATGAATACACATCTAGTTGCAAAAGTGAAGTCCAAGTTTTAGAATATGAAATGCTATTTATTGGAAGTACTTTACTGATCTCTGGCCTGGAGAAGTCTTGAAGTCTTTCCTTCTAAGTGAAGAGAAATCCTGTCAGGAGCCCAGGAGCCCTGAATAGGTGTGCAGCCATGACACAGTGGTCTTTATTTCTAGCATTCATGACAGGAATACATACATAACATACATAGGGCCCTGAACATGAAGCACCACACAGGTGAAGAAACCACTTCTATATGGCTGGACTCTGGTTCCATAACCCTTCCCTTCTCTGCACGCCCTTTCTCTTCTCATGGACTCCTGGGACAGATATTGATGAGTGCCAGCAGGGGGCGCACAGCTGCGGCGAGAATGCCACCTGCACCAACACGGAGGGAGGCTACAACTGCACCTGCGCAGGCCGCCGCCCATCAGCACCTGGACTGACTTGCCCTGGTAGGTGGATGGGTAGTCCAGATCAACCAGGAGGAGCTTGGTTCTGGAAATCTTATGCTCCATTTGCTTGCCTTGGGGATTCTGCAAATCATTGTTAAATCTGCCTGGAGAGCTAGATTTCATCACAAGATTGGTGCTGGGCTACAGAAGGAGCCCATTGGAGGTCATTCTAATTTTTTTTTCCCCATTTCACAGCATCTGTAATAAACTTTTATTATTATTATTATTATTATTATTATTATTATTATTATTATTATTTATTATATTGGTGTTTCTCCTTAACTCTGTGACTACTTTTCCATTTGTTGGTTATTTTCAGAGGCTGTGTAATAACTTAGCTGGGCTAGACAGGTCAAGACAATATCTGGACTTGTAATAGTATATTTTGTTTATTTCAGTATGTACAACTGTTAAGACTATCGGGGCATGGTGGTGAATGCCTTTAATCCCAGTACTTGGGAGGTAGAGACAGGTGGAGCCCTGAGTTCAAGGCCAGCCAGGTCTGTAAGAGGGAGTTCCAGGACAGCCAGGGCTACACAGAGAAACTCTGTCTCAAAAAAAACCAAACCAAACCAAACCAAACCAAACCAAACCAAACCAAACCAAACCAACAACAACAAAAAACACCAAAAAAACAAAAAGAACTAATCTGTATAAAGTCTGTACCAAAATCTACTTAGATTTTGATACTGAATCTTTAAGCTCTGGTATGTATTCTACGCATGACACCATATTGCCCAGCACAGGCAGTGGCAACCGGGAGCCTCTAGCGACTTTTCAGTAGTGTGGGCCGTGACGGGAGAAGAGTCACTCTCAAGGATTTTTGTTATTGTTGTTGTTAATTCCTTGAGATGAGGTTTCTCTGTGTAGTCTTGGCTGGCCTGGAACTCAGAAATCCACCTGCTTCTGCCTCTCAAGTGCTGGTATTAATGGCATAAGCCACTGTGCCCAGCCTTCTTTCAAGGATTTTAAAATGGATTTGTTAAAGTCAGCATGTCTTGACATGAATTAGCAACCCAGCCAGCTTTTGTTTCTCTTAAAACAGTCACCAGTCCTGACTCCATCACCCACACAGCGCAGGCGGCACCCCACAAAAGGCCCTGGGAGCCAGGTAGGGCTTGTCCTCACAGTTCTGCAGACAGAAAATGTCTTCAGGGAAGTTCATACTCGCCTGGTCCCTGGGTTGTTGTTTTTGTTTTGGTTTTTTGTTTTTTTTTTTATAATGAATTGTTTTGTTTTTCTCAGGTAATTTTCCCCTACAGACAAAAGGTATTGAAGATAGGTGTGGTGGCTGGTGCCTACAATCCCAGGAGTTGGGAGGCTGAGGCAGGGGGATTGCCATGAGTTTAAGGGTAGGCTGAAAATCTTAGTTGCAGGCAGCAGTGCCTTCCCTTTAAGGCATAGATAAGACCAAGAGACTTTGCATCTTGATTTTCCTCCATTACTGTAACCTTTTCTTCCCATTGGTTGCTGTAGTCTCACGTCTGAGGGGCCCCGTAAAAGTTGGATCAGTTTTAGAAGAGAGCATTTTGTGGGATAAATATGTGTGACTTCCTATACCAGGAGGGCAGTGAGCTGTGTGTTGCTGCGTAGTTTGTGAGCTGTACAAAGACCCCAGTTGTTCATTTCAGATTTAGGGTTGTCCATTCTTTCTTGGCCTCCAGTATAATAATCCAAGAGAGAGATGTGGGTTTGGAGAAATGGCTCAGTCCTTAAGAGCACTGACTGCTCTTCCAGAGGACCTAAGTTCAGTTCCAAGCAACCACATGGTGGCTCACAACCATCTGGAATGGAATCCAATGCCCTCTTCTGACATGTCTGAAGACAGCAACGGCGTACTCATGTACATTAAATAAATAAATCTGTTTGGAAGAGAGAGGGGGGGTTAGCTCTTGGTGAGTAACACAGGCTCGGTTAGGAAGGTGAGACTCAGCACTCCCGAGTCTTCTGCTGTCATCAAGAGACCACAGCGCAAAGCTCAAAACGAAAGTAATGTCTTTGACTATTCCAGACTCTACCTCACCCCCTCTCCTTGGGGAAGATGGCCGCCATTTGGTACGAAATAGTTACCCAGGATGCCCCCCGTCGCACGATGGATACTGCCTCCATGGTGGCGTGTGCATGTATGTTGAAACGGTGGACAGCTACGTATGCAAGTGAGTCAAGCATTGTTCTGATAGCCCAAGGTGATATTATGGTCCATGACTTTCAGGAAGCTTGTAAAACTTATACAGAGGAGATTTTTCTATAGGCAGTGTTGACTTTTTACATAAATAATTTGATGAACATAGTCTGAAAATTCAGTTCCTCATTCAACATGAAGAAGGCAGATTTATAGGAAATTTACTAAAACCAATTTGGTTTCAGCAAGATTCTAGATTTAGAAAAATGCTGTATCTATAATCACCCTGAACTTATTGCCTCTGATATTTAAATCTTTTTTTTTTTTTAAGTTTTCTTTCTAGTAGTTCACTTTTCATTGTTGTCTTGGCAACAGCTGCTGAGGGATGAAATGGCTGCTGTTTGCTCCCTTTTAGCTCCCAGAGTGATAGGACAGGCCAGGTTTTCACCTGAAATGATTCTGAAGACCTAGAACTCTGAGGTACTCCATGGCACTCACCAGGAAAGCCTTCCCTGTGTAATCAAAACTACACTAGGGCTGAGGAGAAGGGAGCGTCAGTAAAGTGCTTACAGTGCAGGACGGGAGCCTGGGCTCAGATCTCTAGCTCCCATATAAAAACCCAGGTCCGGCAATGAAAACTTTTACCCCAGCACTGGAGAGGTGGAGACTGGAGAGTCCCTGGCACTTGCTGAATCAGTGAGAGACTGTGCCCCTAATTATGAAGTGGAAGGTCTGGCCAGTAGACCCCTTGGTCAAATAAATACTCTCCCCACCAAGTCTGAGACCTGTGTTCAGTTCCTGAGATCCACACAGTGGAAGGAGAGAGCAGACTCAGGCATGTTGTCCTCTGACCTGCACACGTGCCCTGGGGCATCTGTGCACCCAGACTCACAAAGAAATAAACAATGACTTTTAAGAGACGGAGAGCAGAGGACTCAGACACCTGATATCAAATTCTGGTCTCCAGGTGCCCTTGTATGCACGTCCACACACGGCTCTCCACACACAAACCCACGTGGGCAGAATGTAATTCAGGACTCCATTCTGCTTTTAACTCATTTCACATGTGCAAGGTGGTGTGAGGGGCTGGACAGATGTGTGAATACATGTATGTCTCCGTGTACGCCTGGACCGGTGGCCCTTGGGAGTGGATGGGCTTAAACAACTTTGGGCTTAAACAACTTTGTGACTTTTGTTAATAATAATGAAAAGAAACCAAGTTATTAGAGGAAAAAGAAGCTATACTCTTTGACCGAGTATGATCTTACCTTGAAAATCACATCAGCTTGACAAAAATTGTGAAGATGTTTGGAAATATTAGTAAAAAGGAATCAGTGCTAGTAGAACTCTGCTTCTGAGTTTATATTACCGTTCCACGATTTTTATAACTCAAGGTATTTTCAAGTATAACATAATAATTTGCTTTTAATTAATAGTTAATTAATGTTAGCAATCAAATAGTTTATAGCTACACATTTAATCCTATTATACCAAATACAAAAATTACAAAACTGGATGTGTCATTGATTGTCTTATGTCCTTCATGGCAGTTAACTCTAGATTACTGCTGCGGTATGAAGTGTTCTAAAGGGCGGGGTGCATTGGCACCGTGCAGTTTTCCCTTCAGTCTCATTCTGCCGATTCAGAACACTCAATTGTTTTTACCGTTAACTTCCTATGACAACATCAACGTTCTTCAACCATGTTAAGCTGGAGCTGGGCAGAGGTATAGACAGACTAAGTCGCATAGGCGACTTAGGAGTTCTAGGTCAATCCATTCAAGGCCAGCCTGGGTCACAAGAGGCCCTGTCTTAAACAAACAGGCTGCAGCTGAAGATGTCCCTCACATTTAAGGACCTGTAACCAGAAGCAATGTTTAAAGTTTCAGGTGTCCACGGTCATTGGAGCATAACTTTACATTGAATTGATTTGATAAAAATGTGGCTTAACGACTTTTCAATGCTTCCCTCCCTCCCTTTGTCCTGTCAGCGTCCCTCAGTCTATGAATTCCACAATAACAAACCTCAGGGGTTCCTGTCAGTCTGTCAGTGCAGCTTTATCAGGGACACTCCTGAAGCAGCCACGCCACCAGTTCCTGTCTATACCTTTGCTAGCCTGGATTCTTGGGACATTCCAACTCTTGAGCTCAAAGGTCTTCTTCCTTCCCTGTTTGGCTTTGGCCAGACATCCTTCTGACACATCTTTTTCAAGGCTGCAACCCCTACAGCAGGGTTGTGAGGTTTCCTGAGGACAGGTGGGGTTGGAGAATTCTAGTTCTGCCATTCCTCGGGGCTTTGTGACCACAACTCACTTAAAAGGCTGCCTTACCCTTGCTTGGTCTAGAGTGACTTCGTATTGTTTGACCATGGAAACTCAAATGTGTTTACCCAGGGAAACTTCTGTTGGGTTTAGCCAAACTAATTAATAATTCAAATAATCCAAAAGACTCATGGCTGTGCCCCACGCTGTGAAGAAGCACTAGCCATTGGACTGTCATGGACACGGTCCTCAAGACCCCAGATCACTTCAATTTTTGAGTGGAGCCCAATAGCATCCAACAGCCTTTAAAAAAAAAAAAAAAAAGACAGTTCTTGATTGTCAGCAAATAGCTATAACCAAAATGAGCTAGAATTAACCCCAGGAAGCCTGAGCAACTCTTAGGCCCCGCCTCAGCTCCTGCCATCTTTCCCATGGTCCATTCAGAGGTGAGTAAAGCAGAAAGCCCTGTGAAAAGCAACATAGTGCGGCAGACGGCAGAGATGTTTTGACATCTGAGAGCCACATGAGTCAGACCTGCCAATCATTAACTGTGTGACCTCATGCAAATTATGTAATGCTGAGACTGTTTCCTTACCTGTAAAATAGAGGGTGTCTACAGAGAGAGGGGAGGGAGGAATAGCAAGTAAAAACCATGTGTAGTATGGTGTTGGTCATGGTAACTAATAAGTATTGCTCCTTTCTTTCCTTCTGAAGAAGTGAGTTTCCACTTTCTTACGATGGGCTCAAGATAGGATTAAGGAAGAGAATTCCAGATCTTCTAGAACTTTCAACGGTGTTCTTTCATGCCGTGTCTTCCCACCAGGGCTGCTGGTATCGTTTCTGTGCATTCGTTCCCTCGGGTTCTTCTAGGATGAAGTAAAAAAAAAGAAGTAAAAAAAGTAAAAAAAATGATGAAGTAAAAAAAATAGGTTGGTGGTAGGTCTGGGGCTAAGAGAAGGGAAATTTAATGGGATTTGTTTTTAAAAGCTAATTCTGGTGTGAAGAAAATGCCCTTGTTTGTCTGAGCTTTGGGTTCTAGAAACAGGCACTTCCAGTAGATGGCAGCATTGCTTCGCTTACTTTAGAGCATTGCTGGCAAAGTGGTGACTGTTACAGTAACAATCTCACTGGACTGTAAGGAGTTATAGGTAAATAGCCCCTTTCCTGCAGAATAGCTCCCCACCTCTTGTCTCTCTCTCTCTCTCTCTCTTTTTTTTTCTTCACATTTTCTCTTGAACTAGTGGTGAGTTTTACAAAAGCGAACAGTCTCTTCTTAGCCTAGGCTCTGCTTCCAGTGCAGGGCCCATGTGTACGCTTCTATTACAGCCTGATGTTCAACAAGGGTCTCCACTTTCTAGTTCTTTCCTTTGACCTAGGACTGCTGCAGTCATCTGTTTTCAGTTGTCTCTTGGTTTGTGTTGGTTTAGAAACGGAGTTTTCTTAGGACTTTAGCCTGAGAGTTTATCTGTAGTCAGTGTTCTGTTATGCCTCATAGAGACGGTATGCAAATAGCTTCCCATCATCCCAAAGGCCTGTGAGTGGCAATGCTGTGAGTATTGATGTGTGAATCAGTACTTACAGCTTGCATCACGGGCTCACAAAGCTGCATCTGGAAAGGTACAGGGTTAGAGACAATGTATATAGAATTTGTAAGAATTCGAGTGCCAAGGGCCTCTGGTTGACCTCTGTGTGTGTGTGTGTGTCATCCACAGCTGTGTCGTTGGCTATGTTGGGGAGCGGTGTCAGCACCGAGATCTACGATGGTGGGAGCTGCGTCATGCTGGCTACGGGCAGAAGCATGACATCACTGTGGTGGCTGTCTGTGTGGTGGCACTAGTCCTGCTTCTCCTCTTGGGGATGTGGGGGACTTACTACTACAGGTAACCATTCTTTACCATGAAACTTGACACCCATTCTCTAAGCTCCTCCAGGGAATGCATACTTTCTTAGGATTAACTTGAGCAAAATACCACATTTAAAAGGAGGAGTAATTGGGCTGGAGAGATGGCTCAGCTGTTGAGAGTGCTGACTGCACTTCCGGAGGTCCTGAGTTCAACTCCCAGCAACCACGTGGTGGCTTACAGCCATCTGTGGTGGGATCTGATGCCCTCTTCTGGTGTGCCTGGGGACAGCTACAGTGTACTCATATATATGTAGGTAGATAGATAGATAGATAGATAGATAGATAGATAGATAGATAGATAGATACAATAAAACTTAAAAAAAGAAAAAAAGGAGGAGTAAGCTCTGTTCAAAAGCCTGGACTTCACTGCACTGAACATCAATGCTCCGCCTTTCCTTCCCAGTCATTGCACACGTATAAGATCTGTGGTCCTCCGCTTTGGTGATGCTGAGGACTGAGCCCAGAACCTTGCGCATGCACTACATCCTCACATCGGATGTGCTTATCTCCCACAATGCACCACTGCATTTCAGTCTCTTCTTTTAGCATCTTGTGACCACATACATCAACTGACATAACTATAATTTTTCACGGTTGCCTACTGATGATTACCCACAAACCCTACTTTTGGTCTTCCCTAACTTGGAAATGAATTCTGGTCATTGGGTTTTGTTTTCCGTAATTTAAAGTTGGGGGTTTTAAAACTGTGAGATGGTAGCATGAGTTTAATGTAAAAGCACTACCTTAGCATCGGGGAGCAGGTGTCTCGGTGCTCCTGTTCCTTTCCTTTAAAATGATGATGTCACTCTGTCATCAGTTGAAACAGCTTAGGACGGGTTATAATAGTCTGTGCTGTTAAAATAAAAATCAGGGAATCACAAGACTCAGGTTGAAGGAGCTTTATAAAATTGTCCAGCAGCCCACCTACCTGCCAGGTGTCAGCTTTCTGGTGATATGTAACATACCCACTGCCATCAGAAGGTGAATATCCAACCACATTACCAAAGCTAAACAAGTACTCACATTACAACTGTTTCCTATCCTAGAAAATTGAACATAGTCAGCCAGGTGCTTGCCCCAAAGACCCTGCTATAGCATACTGTAGCAGTAAATAGCGTTGGCTCTGGAATCAACTTGCACGTTTCAGATCCAAGTTAGTGCCTAAAAGTACCCTTGGCATGCCTTCTCATTTGTGGGCACTGGTTTTCTTTGTTATGAGGTATGGGGAAATAGTGCTTCTTTTAAGAGTTATTGTGAGACTGAGTTAGTATGAGTTAAGAGTTTACCATAGGCCTCATGTTTTGGGCGTAATAAACCCTACCTTTGTTTTATATGAACAGTAATCTTCCTAATAAGAGGCACATATACTTGAAAACCTTCTCCATCCCCTCTAGCAGACAAGATTCCCTGGGAAACTCTTGAACTTTTAATCTGGTGGCCCATCAGTATAACTGCACTTCTTAGCCTATTATTTGGATTCTGTATGTCGGCAGAAAGAATGTTAAGTTAATGTTAAGTTATCAATGGCTTATTCCCCTGGAAAGAATGTTAAACAAAGGTAGATGTAAAAAAAAAACAAAAAACAAAAAACAAAACAAAAAAAACAAAGGAAACCCAAAACACTTCCTCAACCATAGTAGTGCATACCCTTTAATCCCAGGGCTCAGGAGCAGAGACAGGTGAATCTCTGTGAGGTCAGCCTGGTCTACAGAGTGAGTTCCAGGATAGCCAGATACATACATACAGACAGACAGACACACACACACACGCATATATATATGTATATATATATACAGCAATCTTCCTAATATATATTACTATATATATGCATATGTGTACATATGCATGCATACACGCACGAATACATATATATATATATATATATATATATATATATATATATATATATATGTAGTGAGACCACATCTCAAAACAAAGAGAAAGAAAATGTGAAGGTAATGATGATATAATTATCTTTAGTTTTTTTTTGATGTATTTAACACTTGTGACTTAATATTTTTCAGAAATTTGGTTTTTTTTTTAAGACAAAGTCTTTCTATGTAACCCGGATTAGCCTCAAACTCATGGTTCGTTTGCCTCAGCCTCTGGAGTACTCTGATTTCATGGATGCGTCAGTAAGCAGGCCTAAGCAGTGGCGGGTGTGGATGGTGGTTTTTCAACTTCTAATGGCACAGTCCAATAACAAAAATGAAGGGCCCACATAAACGACTCAGTCAGTAAAGTGTTTGCCATATGAGCATAAGGGTCCAAGTTCAGCCCTCTGCACCTATGTTTAATACAGTACAGTACAGTACAATATAATATAATACAATACAGTACAGTACAATATAATACAATACAGTACAGTACAGTACAATCACGCAGGGCACACTGTTCGCTTATGTCTGCAACACTGGGAGTGGGGTAGAAACAGGAGGATCCCTGGGAATTCGTGACCAGCCAGTCTAGCTGGATTGGCAAGCTCTGCGTTTACTGGAGATACTGTGTCAGAAAATAACACATGGAGCAATTAAGAAGGATGCACAAGGCCTACTTCTCACCTTCACACGAGGGCACACTTCCTACAGGTGCACACACACAAACCTGAGTTGACACACACAAATGATAAGAACTATTCAAAAAGCTTGTTAGAATGCTTTCTTGTGATTGCAATGCATCCAGAGTTGCGTAAGTCCCTGTGAGCATCCCTCTAGCTGTTTGTCTTAACAGTACTGCCCCCTAGAGCTGCATACAGGACGCCGGTTTTCAGCTGTGTGCTTGACTACGTATGCACCATCTATAGATCCAATTTGACAAAATAGTTGTGCCAGGTTATCGCAGAGTGGGACGGGTGTTTTGTTTTTAGTTTGAGATTGACTCGGGTTTTTTGGCTTTATCTCAGGACTCAGAAGCAGCTGTCTAACAACCCAAAGAACCCTTATGAAGAGTCAAGCAGGACCATGAGCAGTAACAGGCCCGACAACAGCGGGGATGGGATGTCTTCTTGTCCCCAACCTTGGGTAATGTTATCAAAGTACATGAAGCTAAGAATTGCCTGATAAGTATCCTTATTCATTTTCTTCTTTCTTCATGATGTTCAGAGAAACGGAAATCTGCTCCAGCTGCCAGCTGCTCTCAAAATGTCGTTTAGCCTTAGTGTCCAGCCAGTCTCCAACAAGTGCTTTAACCTGTGGGCCTCTCATCGTCTTCTGTGTAACACTAAGACCCATCTTCATAAATGCCATGTGATTTAGGACATCAGTTCCTTGAGATCTCATGACTTTGTGGACGGCTAAATTACCTGCATTGCACTTGACAGGCTGTAGAGATTTAGATTACAAGTTTAATTAATCTCATTTAAATCACAGGAGAGGAGAAATGGTTTCTTCGTGTGTTTCTCTTTTAGATAAAAAAAAAATTAATTAATTTAAAAACTCAGAAATCCATGCTGCGGTGGCAAGCAGCTTGTTGGCTCCAAGCTTCATCCAGAAGCCGGGGCTCCGAGCTGTGTCCTCTCAGCTGCCATTTCTGCTGTCCACACCAACTGCTGATACACACATCAGAGGGAGCTGGGGACAGCCGAGTTCCCAAACCCGGAGAAGCAGCAAAAACAGATCTGCTCCCATCCGCTGCCTTCCGTTGCAGCCAGAGTCCTGGAGCTTGTATGCTTCTGGCTGAGAGGCACATGGTTGGAAAATCTGCAGTGTGCATCTTGGCTGGAGCTAGAAATAATGAGCCTACACCCTTCCACAGCAGGCCGCTGTATTGATTCTGCAATATGTCACTGCAGAGAGGCCATTAATGAGGCGGTGACTAAGGGTGATGAGTGTTGTGAGGTAAGAGAAGGGAGAGAAAACAGCTCCTGAGAGTCGCCCTCATCACCGGCATCTCTGTCCCTACTCCCTAATTGACTCCACCCATTAAACCTCCCTACACTTCTCTTGACGTGAGAGATGAGTACAGAGATTTTTTTTTCCTGTGCTCTTCACTGTTGAGTTCTAAGTCCTTCCTGAGGACGGCTCCTTTCTGAACTACAAGGAAGTCCAAACCTTGGGGCAGTCGTTCACCTGGTTACTTATTGACAAGGAAGGACTTTGCCAGCCTGTGTCCTGTGCCCAGAGCATGGCCTACTTCTATTCTTCCTCTTTCTGTTTGATTTCTTTTAATACCTAACCTGTCTGGCCTGAGGCAGGCCAGTCGCCTCTGCTCAGCCTGCGTTACAAGTGTCAGTGAGTTTGAACCATGCAAACAATGACAAAAATGATTGTTGAGTAAAGAGAAGTGTTGTTGTTCTTATCGGAGCCTCCCATTCAGCACTCTGCCTCCTGAGCTGCTCACCTATGAGGGGACAGCAGGGGGAATCCCTGCAAGACAGTAGTCATGCTAGTAGTTATATGTACTTACTAGTGACCTTAATTACTTGGGACTTGATAGTATGCTTAAATGAATTATATGTAACCTTATGCCTTATGTACACACACACACACACACACACACACACACACACACACACAGTGGTAGCCCATACACACACACATGTGATGTTGTTCATCTGGCCGATGGACAGTACTCATGATACCTGTGGATACTTGTAGTATTTGCAGCAAAACAGTAGCCTCCAGGAATCCAGGATTCTTAACCCAACATTCCAGAATCAGAACAGAATCTCCAGTAAAAATAGTTGAGTGCCCTAGTAGAAATTAATGCAAGGTTTCTGGAAGCTCTCTGGCTGGAGAGATGGCTGAGCAGTTAAGATCATCTACTACTCTTCCAGAGAACTAGGATTGGATCCCAGCTTGTAGCCATCTGTAATTCTGGTTCCAGGAGATCCAGTGCCCTCTGCTGGTCTCCATGGGCATCAGGCACACACACAGTGCACAGACACATATGTAGTCAAAACACCTGTACACATAGTAAAATTATAAAAAGAAAGTTTGAAAGATGGGTCTCTCAGTAACTGAAGACAGTTAACAAGGTCTTCCTTCCAGCCTCACCTCCCACTGCGTGGGTGCGATCGGCTACAGTTAAATGTTTATTGAGGTGGCTTCTGGATCACAGCAGTTATCTCCTGAACCCTTCTCTTCTCTGCAGTTTGTGGTCCTAGAGGAACACCCAGAGCCCAAGAATGGGAGTCTGCCTGTAGCTGGCACGAACGGTGCAGTCACAGATGCTGGCCTGTCTTCCTCCCAGCAGCCTGGTGAGTAGGTATTTTACCTTGATCAAAAGTGTTTTCCACTGACAAATGCCATCTAGTCACAAAATGGGCCATTAGTCTTGTCTACACTGAGTGAGCACTGGGAGGTGACATACCAAGGAGTTTAGAGAAAGCCATTTGACTGCACTTCCCTCTTCCATAAAGACCCTGCGTAAGCCATGTCCAGGCACACAGCAGTCTGCTAGACCAGTCTGAGCAAGCCCACAGGACTTAGCCCCTCTGTGAGCTGCTTCCGACCATCCCTAGTACCGGTTTTTACCAGTTGCTGTGAGTGTAGCTCCCCTGGGGATGGAAATAGTTCCTCCCAAACAGGTTCCTGGGCTGCTGGGAGTGTTCTTATTAATGAAAGTTGATCTGGCTTTGTCCTAGGGATTTTAGCATACTCTAGTCTTATCGGGAGCTAGCCCTCAGCCACACTCTTGGCTGAGAAGTCCAGTCAGACCACTAAGGGACCATAGACTTGAGCCAAATTCTCTAGCTCTCTTGGAGCTTATTCTGGTAGAAACAGAGTGACGCATCCTTTGCTGTGGTCCTTCTGCCAGGACTTGTATCGTGATCTGCCTCTTGGGCTTGGGTCTCAGATATCATCGTCCACTTTACAACCCAGAGGGCAGCGCGGAACATGCCTTTGTGTCATACACCATCGGAGAGGCAAAGGGAATCTTTGAGCCAACAAAAACAGGTCCCCTGCTAATGGCGGGAGCCAGCTAAGTGTCAGTGCTACTTATATTTCCTGATAGTTCCTATCAACATACCACCATACCGCCCTCTTCCGGTTTCCAGAAGGGAGAACCTGGGGGTCTTATTACAGAAAACTCATTCTAAATTTCCATTTAGAACATGATCTGCGCTGTAACCTAAAATGCTAAATTCAGAAAAAAAAATTGCCTAATTTGAGCAATATGTTAAGGCTCATAAAGGAATTGAATAAACACTATAACAAATGTTTATTTGTGGTGACTGTTGTCTGGATACTTTTGAAACTCAGATTTTCAATAGTTGCCTAGGTTTTGTGTCTAGCATGACTAAAAGGTAGACGGTTGTCTTGTAGTTACTACTTTTCCTTAACTTCCTGAAAGGAACACATCGTTCCTTTCAGAGAAAATCTGCTTAGAAGGAACATGTGGTAAGATTTTGCAACTTAACCCAAAGCTCAAAGATTTGACAGCAGTACGGTTGGTTACACCAGAGGCAGGGGATTCATACTGTTAAGGCTCTACTCCAGAATGGATTCGAACAGTTCTCAACCTGTGGGTCACCACCCCCTTGGAGGTCAAATACACCCAAGACCTCTGGGAGACAGACATTTACATCACAGTTCATACAGTAGTACATTACAGTTGCAAAGTAGCAATGAAAACAGTGTTACGGTTGGGGGTCACCACAGCGTGAGGGTCGCAGCATTGGGAAGGTAGAGAACCACGGGGTTAGAACATGAACATTGTTATACACTGGACAGAAAATGTGTTGATCCCTCATTAGCTTCCCATGTGAGTAGGCCAATCCCCCATCATGTTTCCTCATGGGTATTTTCAGTGAAAGTACACACAGAGGTTGGGTGGGAGGGAGAACGAGGAAAGAGTTGAGGGTCAATGTGGGCCCTGAACCAGTGCGTCCTCTGTGAACCAGTGCGCCCTCTGTGAGCCAGTGCGCCCTCTGTGAACCAGTGAGCCCTCTGTGAGCCAGTGCGCCCTCTGTGAACCAGTGCGCCCTCTGCTCTAGAAAGGCATGGAAGCAGTTGATTGAGCACAGAGCCATCTTCATGGATGCCGACCAGCACAATGGGCGGGGGTTAAGTGAAGAGTTAAGTTGAGGGAAAGAGGGTCGCTCTGGGAGGAAGGAAATGTGTTTCAAATCTAAATGTTGTACTAAGACATTCATGGTCCTGATGCAGAGATGGGATGTGTGCACAGGAAAAGCCAGAGAGCACGCTTAGCTCTTTGGACCATTCAACCAACTGAGGCTTTGCCAATTTTAAAAAATGAGCCCCAGATAGGTTGCCAATGGGTTTCTTTGTTTCGACTGTTACAAGGATCTCTTTTTCTAGACATTGTGAACAATAAAATCTCCTCTTCTCCTTCATCTCCTCCTCTTCATCTCCTCTTCTTCATCTCCTCCTCTGTATCTATTCCTCCCTGCTCTCCCTTTATCTCCTCTGTTCCCTTCATCCTTCTCTCTTGTCCTCCTGTCCATCTTCTTTGAATAGGGTCAGTGCATCTGACTTCATGGAGACAGAAGCCCCACATATATGGAACAGGCACAGGGCAAAGCTGCTGGATTCCACCATCAAGTGACAAAGGACCCCAGGAAATGGAGGGAAACTCCCACTTACCCTCCTACAGGGAATGGCCTCTAGCTCTGGGGACTGAGAAACTGCATTCTCTCCAGTCAGCTAACGGATCCTGTCAACAAAGAGCTCCAGACCTGCCACAGCAAACAGAGCCGGTTCAGTAGAAACTGGGAGTAGACAGAAGGTACAGAAGGGGAAATAACAAACCAGGCTGACAGATGGCAGAGTGCTATAGATTTAGTACTCCCGTCTCCAAGGCTAATCACTGCTCAGGGTCCTGAAGACTGTTGCATAGCCGCATAGCTGCATAGCTGCAGAGCCGCATAGCTGCATAGCTGTGACTTTTGCTTCTTGCTTTAAGCAGTCCCATTGAAGACGTTCAAAAGAGAAGTGGAGAAAACCATTAGAAACCAAAGTCAAGACATTCACATATAAGCTGTGTCTTCTTCACTGGACTGTTTGCCTCTTCTCCTTGTAGCCTCAGAAGAAATGGGTTAAAGCAGATGATCGATCACATGCTCTGTCAATTGCAAATTATATGATCTATATAGAAGTCTTAGCTCAACCTCCTGAAATGGCTGGAACATTATATCTATTGCTAAGAAACACTGTAAGTTTGGCCCGTGCTCATAATTTTGCTTTCTGAATTGTGATAAATTAGTGAAAATAATTGTAACTTAGAATCTGATTTATTCAAAATTAGATCATTTATTTTTTATACTATAAAAATCTCTGAATGAAAATATTTAACTTTAAAAACTTCCTAAGAGACCGCCATGTTTCTTAATTATTGTCTTTTCTTCTTGCGGTCTTTCCCAGTGAAAATGGTAAATTCTGCTGTGTGCATAGATTCTTTTAAATTTATTTTAAGATATGAGATTGTAAACAAATTGCTTGATTTATTTTCATCAATTTACCCTGATTATTTAAATAAAATCACCCTAAAACATCAGCATTTTATTATAATTCATGATGTTTGTTACAGTTTGAGCCAGACCAAAGTAATTCACTAAACCTGTCTCTATAAAGAAGACTGAAGTAACTCTGATTCTAATCACTCATCTTCCTTACAGCCAAGGCATGGCTAACACAGAGGTTACAGGGTGTCCATACTGTGTCACGGACAGTGCGGGGCTTCGGGCTGTGCAGGCCAGGCACTAACTCCTCCTGCTGTGTGTCTTCACCACTTATGTATCCTCGAGTCTTTGGATTTGGGTTATGTAATCAGAATAAAAAGGCACACGCCTCCATGTTTTCAAAGTGGACATGTTGTAGAAACCTGTGTGGACATTTGAGGGCAGGATGACTTCAGGTTTGAGGACCTTACTTAATTCTTCTGTGTGACACTTTCTTTGGCCATTTTTTTTTTTTCTGAATTTAGTTTTGCTTCAGTTGACAATGGATAGCCTACGAGCTCATAAGACCCATCTTTTATTTCTAAGTGAACTGACCCCAGAAAAATAATAGACACGACCTTTCCAGGTGTTTCTTGTTCATCCTCCCAAGTTAACCTTTCTGAAGCCTTAACTAACTTCCATTTGTGTGTGTGAACATACCTCTTTTCGAATCTCAAGGTAGCCAATGGAATATGAGACCACAGTCCCTCAAAATATATCACTGTTGGAACCAGAAAACCCTCACTTCCTTTGAGCTTTGCACTAATGAGGAAACCTTAGAAAAAGGAACCCTCGAGAATGTTTATCCAGGCCGCACTAGCAGCCTCTGGTCTGGTTAGAGCACAGGCGTGCTGTGTGGGGTTTTGGTCAGTATGTTACCCTGGAGACATGCCTTCCCTTCTTCTGTCTTCGGTCTCTAAGAGACACATGTTTGAAGATACACATTTAAAAAGCGTGTTCATCTAAGGTATTTGATATGTATCTTTTCTAGACTACATTTAATTTTTTTTTAATATTTTCCCCTCCCCTACATTTAATTTTCTAACTCTCATGGTCTTGATGTACACAGCACCCAATGGAAGAGTCTGCTGTCACCTACTCCATGTGAAAGGAACACTCTGCCCTCTGTGGCACCTAGCGAGGTTTTAGAATCAGGTTTTGTCTGGTTATAAAATGCCCTCTTCACATGAGTATATGATCATTGTATGAATGTTGAGAATGTGATAGCACCACTAAGTATAATAAATAAGAACCCTTCACACACACACCCCAAAACAACTAAGCAAATGACCAGGGGAATTAAAAGACACTCCTGTCATTTCAGCAAGATTTTATGCTTTGCTGTTTTTTTTCTTTTATATGACGTTACAAAAACTCCCCTCTGTGCAATGCCCAGCTCCTTAGTACAGACATGCCTGAAACAGGGTTCTACTGGCAGGGTTTCTACAGCTAGAAGCTGTATGGTGGCAACCAGGAAAACACCAAGCTTCCCACTTCCATCCTTTGTGCTCTGTCCACAGCTGGACACTGAGAAGTGCGCAGGCGCAGGTGCAGGCGCAAGCCATGTTTCCCGTTGCCTCATCCTGTTAGATGACTGTGCCCTTCTCCTAGATTTGACTTTCTTAATGCCCCTTGCAATTATACAGGATTTCATTTCTATACTAAATTACCTATTATATAATATCCTGTGATTTGCTTCTTGTGTGAGCCCTGGCTGATACAACAAGCACATGCAACCAGGTATTCAAGATGTAGGTATTTTATATCATGCAATAGAAAAGGGGAAGTGTTCCTCACCTTGTTTTAACCTTTATTTTTTCAGTAGACTAGTACAGAACGGAAAAGGGTGATTAAAAGCCAAACTCAATTACAAAGGTCTACGCAAAACATTAGCAATGAATCAGCCAGTGAGTCTTAAAAGCATTTCATGACCAAATGTCAATTATGTAATAAATGAAACATCCGCTGAATATTTCAAAGAAACATGTAAATTATACAATTATATTACAACACAAAAGGAACCAGGGTATAGGCATAAGGTATTTTCAGAGACATTCACCATGCATTCATGACAAAACTTCTTAGTAAAATAGGAAAAGTGAATTTCTCTAATGTGATGAAGGAAATCATCCAAACCCTACAGCAAGCATTTTACCTAACACTGGAATGCTGACGGCCCTTAGAGCAGGCCCAAGACAGGGATATACCATTTATTTCTTATGTGAATTGCGTATATACGTACTGTATTTACATAATTTCCGACTTCTCTTTCTTTCAACTTCTCCTGTGTCTACCATTCCTCTTAAATACTTAGCTGCTTTTTCTTTAATTATCAGTTACACACCCATAATAAATATAGAAATACAACCTGCTGAGTCCGTTTAGCACTGAGTGTTGCTCTTATGAATTTATTTGTCGGACGGGCCACCAGGATCAAATAGCCAATGAGGGGGCTCATCCCTCTCTGATTCTCTCTGTCTCAGCACCTGTTAGTTTTCTGTAGTGCTTCATCTAGAGGGGGTACCTGGTGAGATTTCCCTATTCCTGTTGACATGCCAACTGATCACATCACTCACGTCTTGTTGAGATTTCAGGGGTATTCTTTCCCTGTCATATACAAAAGGCAGTCTCACAGCAGACATCCTAGTCCTTCCGTCCCCTCTTCTCTCCACTGTCATTTCTATTCAAACATTGTGCTAAGTGTCTTAAATAGTATTCTGACAGCATGGTAATATTCTAAAGTAGTGAGATCAGATATTTAAAAATACATAAAGATTAGAACTAAAATTATTTTCCAGTGATATAGTTGTCTCCAAAAAAAAAAAAAAAAAAAAAAGGTACAAAATAATTCACTAGTAACACAGAGTCAATAGATCTCACCAGTCATGATGGCTTAGCTGGTAAAGTCTGTTTTACAGTATTTCTTCCCAACCTCTGCTGCCAAGGTGGGCCACCAGAGCTAGATCCCCAGGAGCCACATGGTGAAATTGAACTGGCTCCTCAAAACTGTCCTCTGCTCACCACATACGTGCTGTTTGTAGCACATGTGTGTGCTTGCTCTCTCCCATACACATACAACAGTAATGAAGAATTGGAAATAGAGTAGAATATTTACTACATTGAATTCCATATTCAGCAAAGTATGGCTCAGAAGAAAATGTTAAGTAAAGACTATCTAGAAAAACTGGAAGAATTGGAAGAATTGGAAATAAGAACACTTTTGCTGTCTTAGTTAGGGTTTGCATTGCTGTGAAGAGACACCATGACCAAGGCAACTCTTATAAGGACAACATTTAATTGGGGCTGGCTTACAGGTTCAGAGGTTTAGTCCATTATCATCAAGGCAGGAACATGGCAGCATCCAGGCAGGCAAAGTGCAGGAAGAGCTGAGAGTTCTACATTTTCATCTGAAGGCTGCTAGGAGAAGACTTAACTCTTCTTCACTGGGAGGAGCTTTGAAGCACACCCCCACAGTGACAACACCTACAAGGTCACACCTCCAAGTAGTGCCACTCCCTGAGACAAGCATATTCAAACCACCACTAATCAATTAGTGAATGCAAACCATTCACTAATCAAATATTGAAGAAAAACGGTTAGCTAGAAGTTCATTTCAGATGGAATAGTGAAAGTATAGCAAAAACTAAACAAAGGGTTAATGTGTGGGTAATTGTAAATGCATGTAGAATGGCATAAAAATGTGAATTTTCATGTGTGTGAAAAAGAACTAAATAGGAAGGCTTTGTTTATCAGATGCTAGAGATTCTTTTTTGTGTTGGGTTTTCTTAAATCTTTTTTTTTAAAAAAAAAAAATTTATTTATTTTATGTATGTGAGTACACTGTAGGTATCTTCAGACACAACAGAAGAGGGCATCAGATCCCATTACAGATGGCTGTAAGCCACCATGTGGCTGCTGGGAGTTGAACTCAGGACCTCTAGAAGAGCAGTCAGTGCTCTTAACCACTGAGCCATCTCTCCAGCCCAGCCAGAGATTCTTACAGATCAGAAGTAACTAGGTATGGTATTACTTCAGAAGAAATAGATCAGAAAGCTCTGCCCCTAGACCAGTGAAAAACAGTAAGTGGGGAGGGGAGGGAAGGACTCTTAGTTACTAAATACCACCAAGAAGATTGGTTATCCAATCAGAAACAAAAGGAAAGGCATCCCTGCCTTCTGTTATACACACATATTCATCTAAGGTAGAGTGTAAACTTAAGTTTTTAAGGCAAAGATTATAAAACATTGAAGAGAGTTTATAGTAATACATTTTAGTAACCTCAGATGTCTTTTTTTTTTTCTTTTTTCTTTTGGTAATTCACTGAATTTAATTGTGTTTGATTTCATGAGCATGATTAATCTCCTGGAGAGGGGCAACTTTTCAGTTACTAAACTTCTGAAGAAAATGACATGTATCCCTAAAGCTGTGCATGGTCTGTCAGTGGTGGAGGGGGGCTATTACCTCAGTGCAGGTAACCACCCCTGTGCTGAATTTGCAAGGGCAATGGCCATGCCAAGTCCAGAGGACACTGGCTCATTGTTTCTCCCTAACTACAGGCTTTTAAAATCTTTATACCCCTCTTTTGGATGTTCCCTAAACTTTACAGGTAGTAGATTGTCCCTGTTTTTCCTAAGTACCCCACAGTTATTTATTCTCTACACTTTGACCAATCATGGAGCAAGAAGGAAGAGAGCAGCATTGATCCATAGATATAAGTATTTAGATGGCAATTTGACGCTATAGTTTTGTTGTTGTTGTTTATTCTATTTGTTTTTGACAGTCTTATTGTGTAGCCCTGGCTGGCCTGGAACTCACTATATAGGCCAGGTTAGCCTAAATTTGTGATCTTCTTTCTTTTGCCTCCTGAGTGCTGAGATTTGGGGTATGTGCCACCATACTTGGCTCAAGGAATGGTTTCTTATTCAAGACTCAGAAGAGCAATATAGCAACATTTCATTAAAATTAGTAACTGTTCATCTAAGGAATGCCATAAGGATGGAAAATATAAGATGCAAGCTTTTAAGTGAAGTTTCAATATATTTGACCAACATCAGAGAATTCACATCTAAAATATGTAAGTACTATGTATAGTCAAGAAGAAACAATGGAATGGAAAAATAGGTGGAAGAAGAAACACATACAAAGAGAGAAAGAGAAAGAAAGAGAGAGAGAGAGAGAGAGAGAGAGAGAGAGAGAGAGAGAGAGAGA
>JANHMN010000001.1:27642692-27664669 GCA_030674055.1 Rhabdomys pumilio
AGAGAGAGAGAGAGAGAGAGAGAGAGAGAGAGAGAGAGAGAGAGAGATCAGTCATGCCAGTAGTCAGTGCAAAAGAAGAGCCACAAAAATGATGCTACTTCACAGCCAGCCACTGCCAGAAATTTTAGTGACACAAATCCAAGTTTCATCAAGAATGTGAAATGATCGATGCTTTCACACACTGCTAATTCGAGTGTTAATTGCTACAATCATTTTGGCAATGATTTAGTACAGCTAAACACTGAGAGTTTGCAGTTTGGAAATTCTAATCTTAGATCTATTGGAGGGGAAATTTACTCAGCTTGTAGTTCTCAGGGTTTTAGAGAGAAAGTTCTTAATGGTAAAAGACTGGAAGCCACACAAATACCTGTAGTCACCTGAATGTAAAATTGTGATGTTTTGTTATGGAATACTGTAAGGTGGCTAAAATAGGTAAGTTATAGCTGTATAAGTGAACAGGGGTGTTTGCTTTTGTTGTATTAGTTATTTTTCTATTGCCATGATAAAACACCATGACCCAAGCAACTTTTGAAAGAAAGTATTTAGTGTGGGAGCTCACAGTTTGAAAGAGGGTCCATGACCATCACGGTGACAAACATGGCAGTAGGCAGGCATGGTACTAGGGAATGAGCTGAGAGCTCATATCTTGAGACAACAACCCTATGGCAGAGAAAACTGACTAGGAATGGTTTATGCTTCTGAAACCTCAATGTTTCTCCCCAGTGACACACACCTCCTCCAACAAGACCACACCTCCTAATCCTTCCTAGACAGTTTCTCCAACTGAAGACCAAGTACTAAACTATATGAGCTTATGGGGGCTCTTCCCATTTAAGCCATCACATGAGTTAATTGGGGGAAAAAAGGTGTGATGGTTTGTATATGCTCAGCCCAGGGAGTGGTACTATTAGGAGGTGTGGCCCTTTTTTGGAGTAGGCATGGCACTGTGGGTGTGGGTTTTAAGACCCTCATCCTAGCTGCCTGGAAGCCAGTATTCTGCTAGCAGCCTTCAGATGAAAATGTCGAACTCTCAGCTCCTCCTGTACCATGCATGCCTGGATGCTGCTATGTTCCCACCTCGGTGATAATGGACTGAACTTCTGAACCTGTAATCCAACCCCAAATAAATGTTTTTTTTTTTTTATAAGAGTTGCCTTGGTCATGGTGTCTGTTCACAGCAGTAAAACCCTAACTAAAACAAAAGGTATGAAGCAAATTCCACATATATGTTTTTCAGTTAAATCATTTGTTTATGTGTCTCATCTGCATGTTTGTACACCACATGTGTGCCTGGTGCCTGCAGACATGAGAAGAGGGAACTGGGTCCCCGGAAGGTTGGAGTTACAGGCACTTGTGAGCTGTTATGTGGATGCTGGGAATCAAACCTGGGTCATCTGGAAGAGCATCAAATGCTCTTAAGCATTGAGCCATCCCTCCAGACCCTGTCATATAAATTTTGTAAGCAAAGAAAATTAAATGATGTATTGGTTATGTGAGTGAGGAGCTAACTCTTCCAGTAAAGCACTTGCTTTGAGCATGAGGACCTAAGTGTGATCCCCAGAACCCAGGCTTAACAAGCCCTATATGTCCTTTTATAAAAACACAATACTCCATTGATTTCAGTTTATACTCTCCATACATACATATATACTTATGGTTGCAGAGTGTGGTTGACCTACCAGGAGCCATACGCTTAAAGAAACTGACTCTTCTCCAGAAGCCTTTTAGGGGTGAGGGTTCGTGAACCCATTCCTGGGACTCCATGTTAGAATGCTAACTTGATCTTGTATAGGTTTTATGCAGCCAACCACAGAAAGAGGGGAGAGAACATGAGACAGGGGGGATGGGGTGGGGGTAGAGAGGTGAAAGTATATTTGGGAGGAGTTAAGGGGAGTAGTTGGGGTGGATATGGTCCAAATACATTGCTTTCATACAATGAATTTTATCCAAAGCTCACTTGGACAGTTCCAGGCCAATGAGACATCCCGGTCTGAAGCATAAAAATGGTGGGTGGTACCTGAGGAGTAAGTAACACTTGAAGATAACTCTGAGCCCCGCCTCCATCATCACCACCACCCCAACTATGTATGCACATGCACCAACAAGCACAGGAAACATAAGTACAAACAAAATAAGTAATTTAAATACACACACATACATAGTTTATGGATGCAGGTTTAAATGGTAAAATTATAATGAAATGGAAAAGGATCATTGGTAAGGCAGCTTTACAGTAAGAGAGGATACCTCTGTGACAGGGACTCCGCCTTCTGAGGCTTCAGAAGGTAGACATGTGGGTGATGTTATTTCTCTGTAGAGAAATGTGGGTGTTTACTGTCTTCTCTATTTTTTTTTTTTCAATTTCAAAAGGAACACAAAGGAAATCGTTCTTGAATTCTATTGAGCACATTGGAACTCCCAAGCAGAATTGCTTACATTCCTGTCATTCCCCAGGGCCGGGTTTGCTGAGCCAGTGATGCCCCCAGCCATGGAGCACACAAGGCTGGATTATAACAGGCTTCTCTAAGCAGGAATTTCCCCTGCAGTTAGCAGAGTCTGTACTGAGCCAGGGATGAAATAGGGTTCACTACACCCTCCACCATTTCTGTTACAGACTGGGATAACAACAGCTTAGTGAGACCATGGGAGGTCTGAGGAAGAGGAGCCAGGAAGGGCTCAGGAGACAACTGGGCAGCATTCAAATCGGGCCTTGAGAATCTCATAAGACATTGTTTTGTTAGGGAATAATGATGAGGTACAGAAGAACTCCGAGAGGGAGCACTAACACTCCACTGCTTTGACTTGCTCCCCTCCTCAGCTCTCCTCTCTCATGGATGTGAACTCCGCCCCCACCAATCTTCATTTCAGTTTTAATGCTGTTTTTCAAATGCTCGTGTAGGCTGGTCTGTGTTCACTACTGTGAGAGCCAAAGTAGTGTTTTAAGTTTTAATTACTGTTTAAGTACAAAGATGCCTCTAACCTGTAAGACCCTTGCCCAAAGGCAGATGATACTTCCTGAGATGCTGGAGGATAGTGTTCGTTTAAGATAACAAGCCTCGTGTTTCTCCCTAAACAAATTTGTTCAGCCCAACTGCACTGGTTATCCTTCATCCCGTGGAGGTGGGAAGTACACAGGCAGGAAATACATTAGGAAAGTGCTTGTCCCTGATTGGATCCGATGGGAAATATGAGGGCCTTGTGGGTTTGCCTTTATAAGCATCTGCAAACTATGACCCATCGCCATTTTTCTGGGAACTCAAGAATGGACCTGGCCAGAGTCCATCATCCTGGCCAGTATTTAATTAAAGTTTGCTTCAAATTTGGCTCAAAAAATTGTGTTAATGGTCTTCTTCTTGACTGGTGGGATTAACACCGGGAAGCAGTGCATCTGAACAGAAGTACGTCTGTTTGTCCTGAGCTGGAAATGATAACAAATACTGTCTATACTGCTTACATTCATGACACAATGGACAGAGGTAAATTTTTAAGGAATTAAACATTTAAAAATAATTAAACTCACAAATGGTAGGAAAGAGAAGACTTAGCCACATGGCTTCAAGGTACTCCAGTGTTTAGCGTCCTCTGCCAAATTAGAACTCTGAAGACCTGCCTTGTTTCTTCTTCATGCCAAAGAATAAGTTTCTTTTAATGTGTCTTGTTGCACCCACAGAGCATTTTATTTTCATAAAGGTGTTGCCATTTTTCTTGATCAAAACATTGTCATAAAATTGGCATAGCCCTCAGAAAAATAAGATAAGAATGCAGAAATGTGGCCTTCATCAATTACTCGGGATCAGAAGAGAGAATCGTCAAGATCTTGCTCTTGAAATTGGTGCAATTTGTGAAAAAACTAGCCTGTGTGGTTAAGCTCCCTAGAACTCATCCCACACACGCCTTTAAGAAGAATCTTTGGGCTTCCCCTTCTAACTTATTATAGCAGATGCAGAGAATGTGGGGTTTTTAAAAACTAAACTGATTCATTTGTTTCAGTAAAATTTTGTTTTGGTTTTTTTTTTTTTTTTGGTTTTTTCGAGACAGGGTTTCTCTGTGTAGTCCTGGCTATCCTGGAACTCACTCTGTACTCCAGGCTGGCCTCGAACTCAGAAATCCACCTGCCTCTGCCTCCCAAGTGCTGGGATTAAAGGCGTGCGCCACCACCGCCCAGCAGTAAAAATTTTCAAACAATATATTTTGATCATATTCTTCCCCTTCCCCAGCCCCTCCAAGATCCTCCCTGCCCATCCAACATCACGTTTATCTCTATATATCTCTCTAAAACAAAACAAAACAAAAAAACCTCCAGAAACGAAAATCAAAACAAAAACAAACAAAAAACCCAACCAACAATAACAAACAATAAGAAGGATAAATAAATAACAAAACAAAGAAGCACAGAAAAAGAATGAAGTCCGTTTGTGTTGTCCGACTACTACTACGACTACTACTGGCCTGCCCTGGAGTGTTGACGTTGGAGAAAATTGATTTCCAGAGTGTGGTATTTTAAAAGCAGCTGTAAAGCAGTTGCGATTGTCAGGAAGCTTTCCCTTACAGAACAACCATCAGAGCTAGCATAGATCTGATCTCCAGGGTTATAGGATAACTAGAATAGCTTCTTCTGGTTCAGGACGTGGTATCTCAAAATCTCCTCTTTTGCAGTATTCTTTTGATGATGTTTTCGGGCCACTTACACAGTGTCAGGCTATGATGGTGGCTGTTCCTTGGAGGCCTGGTCCCAGTGTAGCAACATCCTTTTTACACTGAGATGACCAAGCTGAGCACTAGACTCCAAAGATGACCCAAATCCTAAACTAGGAAGTGTATTCCTCCTTTATATTAAAATAGAGATTAGAAAACTGGGCATGATGGTGAATGCCATTAATCATCTCACGTGGGAGGCAGGGGGAGGTGGGTCTCTGAGTTCAAAGCCAGCATGGTCTACAACTCGAGGACAGTCAGGGTTACACAGAGAAACCCTGTCTTGAAAAGCAAACGAACAAAGGACGACAATAAACAGAGAGATCAGCCCGGAAACCCACTAGATCTAGGTCTCTCAAAGAAGTACACTGTAAAGTCGTCACAGCTCGCTGGACATCTATCCATCAGGTGAACTAAAATATTCTGACCTACGATACGTGGGGGGAGGAGCCTGTGGACATGGGGGAGGGGCCTGTGGTACTGAACCTGCTTCCCCAACCTCTTCTCTGAGGACTTCCTGTCTCTGATCCTATCTTCAGTTCTGCTCTAATGTCCTCAGCTCTTGGACAAATTCCATGAACTTATGCCTGTTTTTAACCTCGGCTTGCCTGTGTTTAGTGTTCCTTGAAACCAACTCAGTACAACCCGTCATTCCAAATGTCCCCTCCCACTGCATTCATCCTCCAGATCTCACCTCAATGTCCACAGAATCACCTAGGGACTATTTCAGATACGGGCCCAGTAGGTCCAAGAGGCTGGATCAACATTTTCATTAAATTCCCAGCTGTCACAGATGCCACCAGTCCCCAGATCACACTTTAAGTAGATGTAACTGTTCAAATTTCTTAAACTCCCCGATTCTCAGTTCTTAGGGAACTAAGAGAATTTTATCTTCTTGGTCTAGTTCTGCTCACCCTGGATCACGTGATTATTTTGATCTGATTAGCATCTGGCAGGGGAACAGACAGATATGAGTCATTCAAGCCACCCTGATTGGCTCTTCACGACGGAGTCGTGGGGATACTGGGTAGCTGAAAATACCAAAACGTGCATCCAACAAGGATTCACTAAAACTTCCAGATCATCTGTATAGAAATGGCCTGTTAAACCAGATTTCACACAAAACACTGTGATTTTACCACACAGCTGTCTCTCTTCTGACTCATGTTAAGACATGTTTATGTGTGAAGTTAAGCATGTTTCTAATGCCCAGGTGAGCCCAGAACAATATGAATTTACCTGCTTGAAACAAGTTTTCATAGTTTATTTTCTGTCCTTCTGCCATCTTACAGAAACAATGGAGGACAGACACACTCTCACATAGCTGACCCAAAAACAGAATACTATATTGCATTTTTAAAAAGTGTTTATGCGAGACCCTATAGTCAATGCAACCCAGCTTTTATTTATGTGAAATCTGCAGCTGGCCAAATTGTCTCTTTCTCTTCATTCTGCTGTGTGGGCTAGGATGACCGCTGTTGAGGTCTGTGAGAAAGATATCCAAGTGTAGACTGACTTCTAGAAGAGCACATTGTCAGTCAGAACTAAAACCTCCTCTCTGCTGTCCTGCCCATGCCAGGTAAGATGCCTGCATCCTCGGTACGGGGGCACTGGGATGGATGGTGGCATTTTAACTTCCCTTCCCCATCTCAATGCCCTTCCTTCTCTTTCCAACTGGCCTCAGCAGTCCTTCACTTTGAGTACATGGGCAGTCTTTAAGGATGAGGCACTAGCGGGAGTGAGGAGTACAGAGATGACAGGGAAGGATGAGACTGGACTGTGAGAATGTCCTCTGGTGTGTGTCTTGGGGAAAATAAAGAAATGATTCTAGCTCACAGGACTGAAAAGAAATCCTGCCATAATTTATTTCAGCCTTGGATCTTTGGAGTACGGCCTATTGCGCATTGACGTTTTAAAAACGTGAGTCCTAGGAAATCGAATGAGCCATTTGAGGTTTGCAAGAGGTCTTCCATAATTCAAAGTTCTTGTACATGTATTTAATCAGAAACTTATCTTGCTTCCATAGCCTCACTTTATCAGTTAAGAATCAGAACCGCAACTGATAGGAATCTGGAAGCAAAGAAAATCAGAGTACTCCCAGAGACTCACTGGGCCAAAACGATGCTCACAAAGGACCACTTTAGGACTCGGCTTTCGAAGCCCATGAAGAAGCAGAAGTGTCCTTGGGACCCACGAGCATCTGGAGGGCTGAACTACATGGGCTCCGTGCCACACTTGTGGTGAGTCTATTCATCACGCCGCGTCACAAGGGCTTTTCAGTTTTGCCGGTGATACATAACGAAACCCGACGATATCCTTGCTTTAATTTTCTTGGCAATGCCTCTCTGTACTTTCTCCTCTTCTTATTTTTGGCTATTTGTAATTCATCTTCAGAGTAACCACAGAGATTTGCTCTATTTCCTTGGGAGGCAACATTAAAGGCATAAAGATATTTCCCTAGTCTTCACATTAGCTTGATAATTTTTCATTTTCTATGACTGTCGTTTCTTTTTTTGCTTCTCATTGATTCTTCATGAATTTCACATTATGCACCACAATCCAACGCATCTCCCTGTCTCCTCATCTGTCTTCCATCCTTACAAGCTCCTCAACAAAGAAAACAAACAAATGAAACCCATCTCTCTGTGAAAGCTGTGGTGTGTCCCACAGTATGCCCTTTTGTCCACACAACTTAACTTGCAAATGTTCATTGCAATTAGCCATTGGTCTGCTTTGAGGCCTCTGACTTCTGCTACATTATCAATACAGGATCCTCCCTGGGACTCATCTCAGATGGATATCCTTTTCTTGCCCTGAATTTTAGCCTAGGTGGTAGCTGAGTTGGTCAGCTTGCCAGCTCTCCTGTGCTCACACAACCAGAGCCAACTTTCCTGTTTTGCTTGGGAGAGGGGCAGGACCAGCTTTCCTGAGTTCAGAGCATTGGGGTCAAGTTTCCAGCACTGCCCACATACGATGTGGGACCCAATCTCCCAAGTGCTGCAGGTTGGACCCCTGTCCTGCACCTTTACAACAGGAAAGGCTCAGGAACAGCTCTCTGACTTCTCACATCTTCGGGGCCAGCTCTCCTGCAC
Source organism: Rhabdomys pumilio (assembly GCA_030674055.1). Taxonomy (NCBI): domain Eukaryota; kingdom Metazoa; phylum Chordata; class Mammalia; order Rodentia; family Muridae; genus Rhabdomys; species Rhabdomys pumilio. Next base: position 27,650,480 of record JANHMN010000001.1, read on the forward strand.
TGTCCAGAGGAGGGGCAGGACCAGCTTTGCAGAACCCTTGGACATCAACGTGGTCCCAGACAGCAACCCAGAACAGATACACATGTACACATAGCTTTTGGTGGTAACGTGGGCCACAGACATCAACACAGACCCCCCGCTGCTTCAGGGCCATGGACCCAGACGTGACCCTCAGGGGCAGCATGGGCCACCTTATTTCTTTGAGACAGGGTCTTTCACTAAACTGGAGCTAGGCTGCTGGACAGCAAGTCCCAGGGATCTCCCCAAATACCACACACACAAACACCCACATTCCTACTGTCTCCTTCCTCACCTACAGCAGCACTGGGTCATAGGTTTATGTGACCACACTTGGCTTTTTACATGGGTTCTGGGGACTTGAACTCAGGTCCTTCTGCTTGTACAGCAGGTGATCTCACCACTGAGCCATCTTCCTGGCCTGTGTTTTCTAATAGCAGTTTAATAATTTTAATGCTGTAGTTTATAGTAGGGCACTTGCTTTCAATGTTGCATTCTAATAAACAGGCATTCTATCTGCCTAATTAGAAAGATTTCTGCATTCTCTGAAGACTTCGATGCCGTAGAAAATACATGAGCCATTTTTCCTTTTCTCCCACAGACTCCGATAATATGCATTGCTATTAAGTCTTTTGACGGCTAAGTGTTTGTCTTTAGGACATTTTGTTCTCTTGGCCAAGATAGTAATTGCTTCTGCTAATTTCTTTTTCCGTTTTGTTTGTTTGATCCGTGTTCCAAGTCTCTTATGCTAATTCGGTTTTCTATTGCTTGCTTTGCTGTTTTTAGATTTCTGTCTGTCCTCATCATGGATTGTTTAAATTTTGTGAATGGCAGCCATTGATTTGTCAGAAAAAATATTTTGGTCCAAATTACTATTGATTTGACTTATCATTAGACGAAAATATTGCAAACTCTAGTTGAGCCGTTTTTGTTGGACTTGATTGCCATCTCTGGAGATGCTTTACACAGCAGTGCCCACAGGACTTCTGGAGTGATCAGCTCTGATGCTTTTCTACCAGGCCTGTAAGTTGGAGACATATCTGTGCAGTGACTAAGACTCCTAAGACTCTTTTCTGAAGCAGTTAGCTTGTTCACGAATCCCAACCACCTCTTCCTTTGCTTAAGAAGACTTTAGAAGAACACTTTAGAAGTTAGAAGAAAAGTCTACTTTTTGACATGAAAAGCTGAGAGAGAGATGTGAACCTAAACTATACATCTTCATTTTAGCTTTACAGACTGAAAGCACTGGATCACATTCTCTTGCAAGTCTAGAGTTCAAGAGGACCGTGTGCCTGCTAAGGTGGTGCTTGCAGGCAGTAAGTCTACACTAGTGTACATCTGGGCTGTACATTTGCTTTCCATTTGTTTAAAACAGGATCCCATTGGGTACAGCAGACTGGCCTCAACCGCATCATCCTCATGCCTCAGTTTCCTGGTTGCTGGGATTAGAGGTATGAGCCCCTTGCTTGGTATGATAAACCACTGTGGCCACAGGGGAAGAAAGGGTCATTTGTCTTACAACTCCAAGCCACAGTCTAACATTGAGGGACACCAAGACAGAAATCTGAAGGCAGGCCTGTAGGCTATTCCACACAGCATCACCTCTAGCCACAGACCTCACTTCACAGCCAAAGAAGCATGACAGGACCCTTAGGGACACTGCTTTCTGCTGGCAGGCAGAGCCATGCTCAACCAGCTTTCTTCTATAGTTGGGGATCATCAGATGGAGAACAATGACCACGGTGAACTAGGTCCTTATACATCAATGATCAAGACAGTCTTCCATAGATGCGCCCAGAGACGAACAAGACAAAGACAATTGCTCAATTGATTCTCTCTTTCTAGATGATTATTCTAGTTTGTGGCAAGTTGACATTTAAACTCACCATCACATCTGGACCCGAACAGCTTATTTTAATAATCAGATGCTTTTTTTATTCAATATTTTACCATGAAGGCTTTCAGATTGCAGCTAAGCGGAAAAAATTTTATCATGAACACCCATACAAGCACTTAAAGTCCACCATCAACATTTTATTATACGAGTCGTCACCTCTCTAAATCTCTGCCAGTCCTTTGATCCAGTTATCAATTACCTTAGTTTCAATGTATTTCATGTTAAGTTGGAGACAGTGATATATTTCCCCCAAACATCTCAGTTGTAGATCATTAATAAGAGAGTCTGGTGCTTGCTTCATTTGTTTCTTTCAGCATAAAACCTACTGTGTTTGATAAAATGGATAGATACCCTGTACAACCTAAAATCCTGTTAAAATTTAGACTATTATCATCAACCCAGGAAGCTCCTTTGCCTCCCTCTTAACCCCTGCCCTAACCTGTCTATTCTTCTGATCTGTCTCTCTGTCTTAGTTATGGTTTCCATTGCTGTGAAGAGACACCACAACCATGGCAACTCTTATAAAGGGAAGCACTTAACTGGGGCTTGCTTTTAGTGCAGAGGTTTGGTTTATTATTGTCGTGGTGGGAAGCATGGCAGCACACAAGTAGACATGGTGCTGGAGAAGGAGCTGAGAGTTTTACATCCAATTGGCAGCAAGCAGAAAAAGAGAATAACACTGGGCTTGGCCTGATCATTTGAAACCTGCCAACCCCCAAAACACACTTCCTCCAACAAGGCCACACCTACCTCTACAAGACCACACCTCCTAATAGTGCCACTCCCTATGAGACTGTGGAGGCCTCTTTCATTGAAAACACTACACCTTAGGGCAAGTTTTCTTTCATTCCAGCTGCCTTCTTTGATGGCTCCCTGTTCTGTGTACCTGCGAGTCAACCCTTTTTATAGCTGCATGACACTCCATTGGGTGAGCAGATCATCTTTTCCCAGTTCCTTTGGCTATTTTTGAATAAAATGACAGTGAACATTCTCAATGTAATTGGAGGCTCATAGAACAGGTGTATTCATTTTAAAAGTTGTAAAGGCTCAAACAGAATTGTTCTTTGTGTAGCTGTTATCAGTTTTAATCCTCATCTGGGGAACTGAGTTGTTCTGTCCTTAGTCTTTCTGGCTTTGCATGCTCTGGCAAAGAGCTGGAACTTCACTTGCATTTCCCAGGTGTCTTGTTTGTTTGTTTTTGTTTGCTTGCTTGTTTTGAGATAGGGTCTTGAGCTCGTTTTGTGGTGGTGGATGACTTTGAAGTCCTGATCCTCTGCCTCTGCCACTAAAGTGCAAGGAGCACATGTATATTCCACTACACCAGTTGGGCTGTTAGGTGTCTCGTTTCGAAGCCTGCTTAGGAACAATAGCAGTGAGACATGGTTACAGAAGATACACAGGTAGCAAAGGACACCATGTACCAAACTGGCTTAGCTTGAACACTGGAGACTTCAAAGGCTGCCCCCACAGTGATACACTTCCTTCATTAAGAGCAGTAATCTGTGGTTACAGAGTCAGGTAAAAGTTGAATCAATTAAAAACAAAGTTAAAACACATCAGTGTTTGAGTGAAGGCTTACCATGGTTAGCTGGGGGCCTGAGTTCAATCCCTGGCTCCAGATAAAAGTAAAAGACCAGGTAAATGACAACTGGGGTGATATATAGGTGTGCCACCATTTGTGGAAGTGTCCTATGAATACATTGAGAGATGCTTGTACCAAGGAGGTCATCTTTCAGAATTCCCTATTTCCATTCACTTTCTGTACTTGCACACGTGTGTGTGTGTGTGTGTGTGTGTGTGTGTATGTGTATACATGTACACTTGTGTACATGTAATGTGTGTGGTAACCAGAGATCCTTTATGTATCTTCTTCTGTTGCTCTCCATCCTATTTTACCAAACAAGGTCTAACTGGGTGCTTGGGATCTGAACTTAGTCCTTGTGTTTGCATAGTAAGCACTTTATTAACACCCAGTTCTTCATGGTGTTTTTGATCAAGTTTGTTTTTAAACAATTCAACGTCGATATTTCAGAAACTCTAACCACTGTTACCCCGTACAGCCATTGAGCTTTGAGATTAAGTTGGATTTTGTATGTTAAAAGGAAAAATTTATTAGAGCAATAATGTCAGATAGACTTGCTGCAAATTAAGGAAAGCAAAGCCAAATAAAAATGACTCATGAAGCAGGAAGCTTTCAGAAGCAGATCAGGCTCTGAAAAACTTCTCAGGAACAACATCCACTGCCAGCATTTACAGAAAGCACAAGTTAAGCCCAGAGACAGTGTAATTGCTGCAGGCTAATTGGGTATTGAGCCTCCTGTTATTCGATAAAGCTCTGTTGCTGACTAGGCTCTCTTGGTCTGTTGGGTCCAGTACACACACTTTGTCCAAGTCATTGGCCTCTTAACAAGTCCCACTTAACATATATAAACTAGGAGGGAATTTTCCTCAGTCATCACTGGTACTTTTGAGGTGGTCTCATTTAGGGTTTTATTGCTGTGAAGGGACATCATGACTACAGCAAGCTCTTATCATCATTGTCATGGCAGGAAGCATGGTAGACTTGGTGCTGAAGGAACCAAGAGTTCCACTGACAGCAAAGGACAGCATGTACCACACTGGCTTGGTTTGAGCATAGGAGACTTCAAAGCCCGCCCCCACACTGACACACTTCCTCAAGGAACAAGGCCACACCTGCTAACAGTGCCACTTCCTATGGGCCAAGCATTCAAACACATGTGTCGATGGGGGACATACCTATTCAAACCACCACAAAAGTCATGGTTTGTGAGACCAAAACAAAAGGCAGTGATACTAAAGGCATAGTAGCTAGATGGTGATTTGCTTGCATTTTGCAGTTAGCCTATTGCTTTTTGGGTCTGTGTCCATCACTTACTAGCTCTGTGATTTTGGCAAATTGCTTTCTGCTGCTTCAGTCTCTTTATGAACTTGATTTTTTTTTTTCCTCGAGACAGGGTTTCTCTGTGTAGCCCTGGCTGTCCTGGAACTCACTCTGTAGACCAGGCTGGCCTCGAACTCAGAAATCCACCTGCCTCTGCCTCCCAAGTGCTGGGATTAAAGGCGTGCGCCACCACCGCCCGGCGAACTTGATTATAATATCACCTTTGTATGGAGTTCTGAGGGGCAGTGAGTGGAAAATATGTAAACAGCACATAGTCATCACTATCTAAGGGCTGGGTTACTATTATTGTTGTAGGATCACCAATTTGCACCAACATACTACCAGAAGTATGAGACAGGAGACTGAGTATCTCCGGAAAGCCAAGAGACCGGAAGATTCTGGACGAGGCACTGTAGAGTGAAAAATTACAAAGACCATTTTATAAAATATATACAGGCTCACTAGTTCCAGGAAGGCGGAACTGAATGTAGGATTTCAGGCCTTCACTGCCCTGGGATACATCCCAGGAAGAGTATTAACATTCCTCAAGCCTCTGGGAAAAGAACCCACCTGTGGGTGGGGAAGGCCCAAAGCAGGAAGACACATTCCTGACCACAAAAAGATGCAAGTCACCTAGGTGGGGAAACACAATGACCAGGCTGTGGCTCTGTGGCTGAGCAAGTGAGAAATAGTTAATATGACAGGGTAGGGCACAGTGACGGTGAAACCACATTTTTGAGAAGAATGAGTGTACAGAATAATTCTTCACAACTATAAACCATTCAGGGTGGGTTTCTCTGGAATGTTTCACTATTCTTATGTTATGTATCCTTGGCAACCCCTCACCCCCTCCTCCCTCCCCTGGTTTGTGGTTTTCTACTTTAAAAGACCCCTTAGCCCATCACTCTTGGCCAAACCCTGCTCTTGAGAGAGAGCTCGTGGTTTGACCGCCGGCCAATTTCCCTAATAAAGCCTCTGCTGCTTGCATCCAGGTACGGTGTCTTGGAGTTTGTGGGTGTTCTCGACTTCCCGAGACTTGAGTAAGGGTCTCTCGAATTTGGGAGTCTTCAGCACATTGTGTTGGGGTTCACTCTTTCAGTATAGCAAGTTGCTTTTCTTTTTGACTCTAGCATGGCCCAACTTTCACTGCAGGACTGACCCTGTTTCTTAGCTCTGCGACCAAGCTTGACCGGTTAACACTTGCCATCCTTCTATTCACGTGTATAGGTTTGGAGGTGGGCATCCAATCTCAGCCAGAATGCTAACGCCTAATCTTGGGATTTCTGCTGGTGCTATTGAGAAGCAATGGTGTGCCCCTGCTACAGTTGCTAAACTGATAAGGCAGAATGCTTCTGCTTCCATCCTCCTGAGAGAGCCCGCCTGAGATTTAATCCCACAGAGAAAATTGCAGAGTTGGAGACAGAGAGGGAAAAGACCTCTGCTGACCTGATCTGGCTGTAGTGATCCAAATTTCTTGGATCTGGACACACATTTTCCTCCCTCCAACCTCCCCTAAACAAGTGTAAGTTTGTTACTTGTCTTCTATAACTGCTACTCCTGAAAGTACTTATACTTTAATCTAAAGTACTTATGCTTTAATCAGACATAAAGGTCAGATTATCAAGTCATATCAAGCCATTCTATAAGAAGGAACCTCAATTGAAGAATTGTTCTGTCAGACGGCCTGTGGGACTGTCTGGGGAGCATTTTCTTAACTTTGGAGGGCTCAGCCTACTGTGGATAGTACCACAGTAAGCAGGTGGGCCTGGGCTACATAAGACCTCTGCTCCAGTTCCTGCCTTCAAGTTCCTGCCTGGGCTTCCTCTACGATGGACTGTTACCTACACGTGTAAGGAGATATAAATCCTTTCCTCCTCAAGTTGCTTTTGGTCATGGTGTTTCTTACAGCAACAGAAAACAAACCAAGACAGGAGTTTCCAAGGACCAGCATGGAGAGGGGTTCTGAGAGAAAGGGGTATCTGGAAGCATCGAAAGGAAGGATTCGAAGTCAAATCATGAATCCAAGCTGATGACCTGTGTCCTGCCTCACACAGTGTTTCCAGTCTGCTTTCTCTATGTTCTGCTTTCTCTTTGGAGATTTCTCTGTCTGTCCTGCTTGCTTGTGAGTGAGTCTGTGTGCATGTGTGCGTGTATGTATGTGTGTGTGTGTGTGTGTGTGTTTGTCTCTGTGATTGTGTCTCTCTACATCTGTCTGTTCTCCAAGCAGTTCTCTTTTTATCCTAAAAAAAATTCTCTGGCTGGCTCTTCTGAAGAACACAGGTACACTCTCTTATTTTACATATCAATTCAGTCATTTATTCCAGGTCTCCTTCTGATTATCTTATGAATCAACATCCCTTGACCCAGCCCTTTGATTCTTAAGAGACAGCAAACAGACATTTTTTTTTTAACTTTGCAAAAGAATTCAGAGAATGTCTGCTTTTGTTAAGCACAGATGATAAGATAGTTGGGTAGAATCAAGCCCTGAAATTGCGGTTTCTACTACACCTGGGCCTCACCTCCCTCTAACCTTGGCTGACCTTGAACTCAGGCATCTCTCTGCCTTTGTATCTTTCTGACAAGTTGGCTCATGGTTAGCTGCCTTTATTCCTTTAGGTTCAGGTACCTCAGAATTCATATTGCATCCTCATATTTTGTGTAGTTGAGTATATATATATTTGAACTCCTGTGTTTAGAGCTCTTTCCATAGCCTTAAGGGCTGTCCTAAAGGTCCTAGCATTTACCTGTTTTTTTGCAGACATTAGCTATACCTTCGACTCCTGGACTTGTGCTATCTCAGATTATCATGAAGTCATTAAATTTATCAGGGAGGACAAGTGAAATATGTACATTATTATACAAAAATGCCTTGTGCTCACATCAGTCATCAACATTCTTTGAGTAGGGCCCTGTCCCAGGGTCGGAAACCATGTCACTGTCCCTACCAGGGCCATGCTGGGCTCGACAAGAAGCTGAAACTTCTGTAGGTGGTTTTTATTGGCTATAGTAGACACTGCCAGAACCAGGATGTTTAAATAGTTCAACAGAGAGGAAGATGGCTTTGAAGAGAGACAATGCCAGTCAGTTTATTGAGAGGCATTATGGGAAACTGGATGGTGAGACAGACCTGGCTGGGCTGTGGGAGGGATTAAAGCAGAACTGTTTCCCAGCTGTGGCTCTGGCACTGTAAATACAGATGTGGTAATCACTGGCTTAGTTTCAGCTCAGCCAGATGACTGCAAGGCACTCCTCCCCTCCTTTGTTTTGGCAAATAGGTGGGAGAGATAAGATATCTGCTGTCATCCCTTCTCTGTGCCCTCTTAATTGTTGCTACTGAGATATCCAGAACCTCTGCCTCTGGGTCTCAATCCTCTGATATAGCCTTTCATGAAGATCCTATATCATACCTTTGCCTGGACTAAGACTCCTGTAAGCATAATGGAGACACCTGACTTCGGTCGTGTGGGCCATCTGGAAAAGGTGCGATCATCTGGCTGTGCTAGAACTAAGCCCAAGATTCTCACATCTATATTTAGTGACTTCCTAATCACAGAATCAATAAGTATGCCTTCCCATTGCAAAGCTGGATAATCCTACTTATTCCTGTGAACAGCTCATGTGCCTCAAAGAACAATCACTCTTAATGAGCGAGGCTCAGAGGACTGTGCACACTTTTGAATCATGAGTTGAGGGATCCTGAAAGGTATGGCTGGAGTTAATCACTGGGGGTTAAAGCTATTTCCTTACACTCTGCTAAGCACGAACCCAAGGGCTCATTTTTGGTAGCAATCATTCTACCTTTACTAAGGCAGACACCCTGGAACCCAAACTAATAGTAAAGCAATTGGGGGGCAGAGAGAGAAGATACAGGTGGGTAAACATGCAGAAAAGACAGTGGTATTGACCAGTGATGGTTAACCAAAATGTCTTGACTGTTAAACTTTAAATCCAAAGTGCCTCCGACAGGCTGGTGTTTTGGATGCTTGTTCCTAGGTATAGTGCTATTTGGGGAGGAAACTTCGGAAGTGTGGCCCAGCTGGAGGAGGTAGGTCAGTGGGGGTGGACACTGAAGGTGATATTCAACCCCTGGTTCCTGCTTCCTGATGTGTCCTTCACTGTATGCTTACATCACCATGAACCAAGTTGTCATGGAGGTCTTCCTCTCCATGATGAGTGAACCCTCTGAAGCCAGGAGCTAAACTGACTCTTCCTTTCCATGAAGTTACATCTGTTGAGTGTTTTGATCACAGTGATTAAAAAAGTAACTAACACACGCGTGCATGGTCCATAGGCATATTAGGCCACTGTGATTTTTTCCTCCCATAGCAGCCTACACAGTATCTCCCAGCTCTATGAATGCTAGCTCACAAGGAGGTGGCTTCCAGCTCAGTTCTAGGTTGATTTCTCTGGGTTCCGTAAGCAGAGTCTTCAGCAATAGGGTCTTACCATGGAGTTCTGGTAGGCAACCAAGAGACCTAACTACAGCAAGTATTGTTTTGGGCGTCTCTCAAGTCTCCCTGGCCAACAAGTTAAGGGAAAATATCTCCACACCAACACTATGACTTCTGTGGGTAGCATTATCCACTCGTGTAGAGTATTTCCACTCAATTAAAAAAAAAAAAAAAACCTCTATACTTTAGTTGGCTTGTAAAGTAGTACGTTTCCTTTAGTCTTCCCACGAATCTTTAGCTGTGGTTACCCCACTGGCCCCACCACCACCTCATTCTTCCAGACTCCTGAACTCCTATTCTGTTTAAACCTTTCTTATGCCACAGTTTCTCTTCTCTACTGCCATGTGCATGTGTTTAACTTCCTTACCCTTTAGCCCCGGTTCTCAACCGTACTAAAGCTGCAACCCTTTAATACATTTTCTCATGTTGTACTGACCTCAACTATGAAATTATTTTACTGCTACTTCATAGTGTGTTTATAAAAAGAGAGAGAGAGAGAGAGAGAGAGAGAGAGAGAGAGAGAGAGAGAGAGAAGAGGAAGATGTTCTATGGAGGTGTGGGGAAGGGGCGCCTCCGTGGGCCCATCCATACTGAGGCATCTCTTCCCTCTGAGGGACCAGCCACAGGACAGTATAGTATAGTATAGAATAAAGTTTATTCAGGGCATGAGGAAGGGAGTTAAGAGGGTAGTAGAAGGAGAGAGAGAGAGCGAGAGAGAGGAGAGAGAAAGAAGAGGGGGCAAGCAGCCCCTTTTATAGTGAGTGAGGCACACCTGACTGTTGCCAGGTAACTGTGGGGTGGAGCTTAGACAGACTGCTAACACTTCATAACTGTGATTTTGCTACTATTGTGAATCGTAATGTCTGATATCCTGGTATGCAGGATTTCGGATATGCGACCCCAAAGGTGGTCACAACTCACAGATTGAGAACTACTGCCCTTAAGGCTTCACCTCTTTAACTCCCAACCTTCGTTTCTCTCCTGCTTGTAGCTGCTATAGATGTGCACTCCAAATAGTAAAAAAATCTAAAACTCCACAGCTGTGTCCGCTTATGTTACAGAGGCTGTACAAACGGCTGCTGTAAAAGCATCTCCTGCAGGGCTATAGTCCATCTGGGGAGGCAGTCACTACACTATGCTGGTTATAACTGCTAAGAGAGTCACAGCATGAGGTACTGGAGCTAATCCTGATAGGGTCAGCAAAGACTGCTCTGAAGACAGGAAGTGAGTGAAGGCTGAAAGGATGAAAAAGAGGAGGGAGAGGAGGAGGAGGAAGACTTGAAGGCCCTGATGCCATTGGAGGAGGGGCAGCTGCCTCCTTGGAAGAACTGAAGGAATGAATGCTGGGCTGAGTGGGAAAGGTTGAGCATTCTAGTGTAATTGGAGACTGGGCTGAGTTTCATTTGACTCAGCGCTTTCTCCACCAAGCCTCCCCAGTCTCCGAATAAAGAAGAAATCCTATGTTTCGTAGCCACTATTAAAAAGGAAAATTTCTGGAAGAGTTAGGGAAGGATTGAAGGAACTGAAGGGGATGGTAACCTGATAGGAAACCCAACAGGATCAACTAACTGGACCCCTGGGAGCTTCCAGAGACTGAGCACCAACCAAAGAGCATACATGGGCTGGTCCAAGGTCCTCCACACATACGTAGCAGAGGGCTGCCTTGTCTGGCCTCAGTGAGAGAGGACGCACCTAATCCTGTAAGGGAGCAGGAGGTACAACATCTGGAGTATAAATAAATAAAGTAATTAATTAATAAAAAGGGGGAAAAAAGAAAATCTCTCAGGTTACAAAAGTCCAGACTCCCCTGATAATCTCAGTGAGTGATGACAATAATAATGGCTGTTGTCAGTGGCTGTCAACTGGGCTGAATTTACCAATGAGGACCAGAGTTCAAATCCCCAGCACCCACATAGAAACCACCCAGTGTGACAGCCCAGCACATTGTGCGTAAAGACAGTAGATCCCTGGAGTAATGGTCTAACAGTAGATGGCTGTTAGACGAGCTGGAACTGGTAAGCTCGCTGGTTAGGAAGACTCTGCCTCAAAAATAAAATCGTGGAGCATGATCAAGGAAGACATTCATGGACATGTAAATATACACTTGCACCCCACCCCACTGCAGGAGCTTACAGACAAACCCAAATAGTCACACACGTGCACAGCACACACACCCACAAAAAAGTAAAATAAAAAAGGGGACAGGAAGTTATTCTTTCTGTAAGGTAAAACTGTGTCTAGGCGCAAAAGCCTGTCAAATGGAAGGACAGATGCTAGCAATCTTCATTAAATGGAAGCTAATCAGAGGCTCATCGATTGTTCTTGTCTCAGGTTCCAATGGACTCCTTGCACATACCACACAGGTCGCTCTCCCAGGAACTTGGTTTCTTAAGCCATACGACTGTACTAATTTAGTCTGCTGTAACCCAGGGCAAGGGTTGCCAAGTGGATGAATGAATCCACCATATATTGCTTTTAAGCAGCCAAGAAGGGTATGGCTCCATATCATGTATTCACAAATGCATGCTTTAATGTAGGAACCGGAATTAATTAATGCCTGCTGTAGAAAAGTCTATTTTGCGGCAATCATTTAATCTTATCATCTATTTTCTCCCCCTGAAAAGCTTCTGGGAAATCTCCAGAGTGATCTATTGAACTATAAATGTGAATTTAATTATAATTTACAAGAAAATAAGCCTCGGGCATATTTTTATAGGTTTGGACTTCTCCAGCTAGTTCTCACAGCAGGAAAGGGGGGAGGAGGAATTCTTTTGGGGGAGTCACTCTGATTCCCTTCCACACCTCAGTATTCGTGAACGAATTTGGAGAAGTTTTGCATTTAGTGAGGTCCATTTATAAATTTTTCTTATGAAAATATAACTGTTGCAGCAAACATGGGCACAAAGAAGCGCTTGGCTTTTGTTCAAGCTACCAATTATGAACGTTGTTAAATGGAAGCCTGTGGTCTCCCGGAGTGAGCTACAATATCATGTTGAAAGGGGACAACTCATACATTTCGGCAATCACATAGATTCTAAGACCACAAATAGCCGTGTGGTCTTCCAGGAAAGGAAAAAAAAAAAAAAACCCACAAGGTGTGAGCGCTTTTCTTGCCAAAAGAATGTTGGGTTGAGTAGCTCTCAAGAGAGCAAGAGTGGCCAGCCTAGGTTTGACCGATTTGCAACTGGATAGGTATCAGTCTGAAGAACATGCTTGAGAGATATTTAGAAGTTATGGTCTCTTCTAAATTGCATTGGAGATTTATCCGTCTCTCCCGCACATCTAAAGGAGAGTGATGAAGAGCCCAAGGGACATGCCAAAGGCAAATCAAATTTCTTGGGTTCTGCTCCAGAGCAGTGGCTTGGTATGGCGCATAGTAAATAACAGTCACTGACAGCTAAAAAATGTGCCAAATACTGAGATCCTTACTTATTTATGAGTAAGATGCTATTACCCGTCCATGTCTGATTGATAAGTAAATCGGGACGGCAAGAACTAGAACGGCTTGCCTATATATCACACAGCTTATGGGTGATAGATCTAGACATTTTGAGCCTGGAACACACACCCTGTTTGTCTATTTGCTATGCAGGTTCAAGGGTATGAGCACTTACAGGAGGAATTTGTAGGCAAAGTTACAGGAAGAACTAAAGTCTTTTCCGATGGAATCTGCTCACTCTGTTCTATAGCTTTTTTGGGGGGGGGGGTTAAAAGTCAAGATGGGGCTGGCTGTTTCTGAGTCCCCAGTAATGTTTCTAAAGTCTCTGCTTGATTTTGTTTAAATCTGTGCTGGCTGAACAGGACCAAAGTATGGTGGACAAATAAGAAACTTGGCTGAACTTGATCTCAAGTGAGTGTCTGTCTGTGGGGATTAATAAAAACTGGTGTGCTCCAGCTGGGAGAAAGGACTGGGGTCATTATTCTCCTCACGGGTCATCTGGAGATGAGGAATGTGACAGATGGAGGTACTTGGCTGGGAACACACAAAATGGTCTGAGAGGGGTTTAAAGGGAATGCAGGACTCAAGCTGGCCAGAACAGAGTCCTTTAAAGCCACCATGTCTTTTAACAAGAAGAAGTGGGCCAACAAGGGCACTTGAAAAAAAGCAGCAGCAAGAAGTCACTGCTCTGGTAACAAGGTGTTCACTGACAACGAGGCAAAGTCAAAAGGGAAGCCTTCTTGGAAGTCCCCAGGGTCTTCAGCCATGGAGAAAAAGAGCTGGCTCAATCACTCTGTCACAAGACATGTTGGTCATTGAGGTGGCCGGGGCTGTGGGGGAGTGACAATGACAAGCTGGCAGTCAGTCAGAGGAATATAAAACAAATTTATGACCTGCTTTCAGTGGAAGGCAAGAGGCTGTCACTTACAAACGACCAAGAACTGTGGGACTTTGTCAGCTGGAGAAATTAGACAAATCCTGCCTGGGTCTATCAAGGAAACTACCACTACACCCTTGACAGTACGGAAATAGCCTGGTTGTAACTGGTTTACATTTCAACTCCTGAAACGTCCCCTTTATGAGAGGTTCATGTAGCCCACACTTGCCTCAAACTCCTTCTGTAAATGAAGTTGACCGTAAACTCCCGACCTTCTTATTTCCACATTATATCTCCCTTATATCCCACTACAGATATTCACCATCATATCTAGCCCGAGTACACATGGTTTTTTATTTATTTAAAACTTTAAATTAATTCCTTCTTATTTAACTTGTAAAAAAATTGTGTGTGTGTGTGTGTCTGTAAACATTTGTATGTGTGTTGGGGGCAGGAGGGGTGGGTATATGTGCATGTGTGTGCATGTGCCTCTGTGTGTGTGTGTGTGTGTGTGTGTGTGTGTGTGTGTGTGTGTCTATGTGAGTATCTGTAAACATTTGTATGTGTGTTGGGGTGGGAGAGGATGGGTATATGTGCATTTGTGTG
>JANHMN010000001.1:27669669-27714495 GCA_030674055.1 Rhabdomys pumilio
AAAAAATAGGGTGGCCAGCGGTGAGGAAGTGGCAATGGCCCTTAGTTTCCACCCGCATAGCACATACACAAAGAAAGAACAGATAAATGCTTACGACGGAAACCACAAGGCTTCTCCTCCTCCCTATGCTTGTGTGTGAAGAAGCTCGAGATTTCCTGTGGCATGTATTATATTAACAACCACATATTAATATCCTTTTATTCTTTTAGCAAATTTTTAGTTTTCTACCAGTCTGTAGAAACCTGGAGTAAAATGGACACGCTGGAACAGACAACCCATCCTGTTTCCTGTAGTGACAAGGTTCATAAAGTGGAAGGACATGGATAAAGGACGCCTATTCAGCGTGCTCCAGCCCGGAACACAGCACATGTGATGGCTGTGAGGCAGGAATAAATACAATCTCAGCAATAGTGTTCCCACTTTTAATTCAAAAAACCAATCCCCACTGTGAAGGTTGGACTCATATGGGACTAAGTACGTTTTCACACTCTGATGTGCAAGTGTCTGTGTGTGTAAGAGTGTGCCATCCATGTGCATTGAGTGCAGGTATACATGAATGCCAGAGACAGATTCCTCTGGAGCTGGAGTTATAGGCGGCTTATGGGGGGTGCGGGGAGCACTTTCTATTGACATTGGTAGATGAGACTTCCTGTTTTGAGGAGGAATGGTTTGGTTCTTGGGGAGAAATTGCTTCTTTCAAGCTTCAGTTTGGTTATTATACATGGAGGATCAACTTTGAGTTGTTCTTATCTCCTGGGGGAGTCTGGTGGGCTTCAGACATTGGCCTCTCATTGAGTTGTACTCCAAACCAATCCATGCCTTAATTCCTAGAGTCTGTGTGTGTTACAGATCTCTCTGTCTCTCTGTCTCTGTCTGTCACTGTCTCTCTGTCTCTCTCTCTCTCTGTGTGTGTGTTTCACTCAGCTGATAATATGAGTGATTTCAGTCAGTCTCAGAAATGTCTGTACCTACAATAAAGGTAATCTGAGGGGGAAAACTGGGGCTTCAAGAAAACGTATCCAGGGCTGGAGAGATGAGATGGCTCAGCAGTCAAGAGCACTGGCTGCTCTTCCAGAGGTCCTGAGTTCAATTCCCAGCAACTACATGGTGGCTTACAACCATCTGTAATGGGATCTGATGCCCTCTTCTGGTGTGTCTGAAGACAGTTACAGTGTGCTCATATACATAAAAATAAATACATAATATAAAACGAAGAAAGAGTCCATACCCATGGGTCTCAGGTACATTTGGGCAGGTGTAGGGAGCCATCCCATCAGCCCATTCACCGTGGAGCTGAGGATATTAATTCACACAGAGAAGAAACTAGGTCTGTGAGCTCTACCTGGGAAAACCTTTGAGCAGCTCAGGAGTGGAACAGAGACCCCCACTCAATCTGCTGTCTTCCTGACCTGTTTGGCTCCTTGGTGGAAGGAGGAGTTTCCTCACAGGCCATCTAACCATGGGAAGCCATGTCTTACGTCATTGCAGAGCCAAGACAGAGGTGACTGATGGACAGAGGCTGCTGGCTGGGAACCTGGCTCTGTAGAGATTTCCAGGGCCACGAGAAAAACGCAATAACAGGTTTAATAAAGACTGGAGGAGGACACCTGATCGACTTCAAGACAGCTAGCTTTCTTTCCCCTGGTGAGTTCTTGAGTTAGACACAAGAGCTCTATCTGGTCGATCTCTTGAGGTATCTGTGAGACCACAATCCAGAAAAAAAAAGTCCTTCAGAGGCTAGTGGCTCCCAGTCAGGTTACATACAATGAACAGATGAGTTGGTAGGGTTGCTTGAGTCAGTAAGAAAAGTCAACTTATTTATGCTCTATTGACTTTATCATTTGAAAACTCAGTGGAAATTATAATTGCTTCTCTCTTGGAGACCAAGTGCTTATTTTACAAAAATGCTCTGATATTTTAGAGTAACTCATGTGTTAACTATGAGCTGCAGAGGATGCAGGCAATGTTTTCTTTCTCCTCACAGAGATACTGGCTGCCTCAAACACCCACTGGTGTTTTCATGAATAAAACATGGCAAAGCAATAACCGGAGCATTGGGGGGTGGGGGTAGTTTCCCCTGTAGTATGAAAGGAATTAGTGTAGTCAGTAAGAAAGGAAGCTGTGTGAGAGACCTCAGAGAACCACCCAGGGGTTCCACCCAGGGAGGCTGAAGATAGCAGAGACCACAGAATCCTAGTGTGAGAGAGAGAGGCAGGCCTGAGTCAGGAGGAGGGTGCCACACGGCTTTAACCCTTCGCCTTCAGAGTGTGTCACACGATCTCTTCCATAAAAACCCAGACTCCATAAATACATAATAACAAATAAATAAAATCCCAGAGGTATCCACCTACAACCAAAGGTGATTTAAAGATGTAAAAGGGGTTATATAGCATTGAGACTTTTATTATGGTTGATACCCGAGCTGATCAACTTAGAAAGGTTTATTCTGGTAGTTGTAGAGGTTGTAATCTGTGACTAGCTGGTCTTCTGCTGGAGGAAAGAGCAGCAGAGGCTTACAGTCAAGTCAGTCCAAACAGGACATACAGACTGAAAAGGAGAGTTGGTAATTTGGTGTGTTCTGTGGAATGCAAACACGCACCCATTTACCGCGTGGCCTGTGTTTAGCCGTGTCTTGTCAACTTGATGTCAGACACTTACAGAAATCATCCAAAGCCTCCGTGCAGATCTGTAATCCCTGGGAGATACCAGGCACAGCAGGCCACGAGAGCCGTTTGGGTTATTTTAAATGATGTGATTATTGATGTAGGATGTCCACGGTGGCCACTGGCTTAAGATACCAAATTGAAGTTCTGAAACAAAACCTGGGCCCACCCTAGAGCCACACTACGGTAATACTGGCGTTGTGCTCTCTTTCTTTTTGTAGGAAGCCTGATTATGAAATTTCTTGTTGTCAAAGCCACTGCACTATCTATAGCTGGGCAGCAGTAGAGTAACCTTGTATATATCTTTTTTTTTAATTTTTTTTTTTTTTTTTTTTTTATGGCTTGGTGTATTCATTTCTGAAACCTGTTTCTTAAAAGACACACCAGAAGAGAAACTATAAGAAGTTCCTATTTGGTTATCTTCTTTTTTGATACTAATAAAAATACTTTATAGAGTATGCATTTATTCCCCCATCAACCTTGAGTTAATACATTAAACAGGTGATAACAGAAATTAAAAAGTCCCGTCTTGATGATACATTCAGAGATAAGGTGAATGGCATCATCTGGCTGTGGAAAACTTCCACAAACATCAGGTTCCTGGGTTTTAAAACACCAATGCCTCCCAGCAAGGTTGCAAAGAACTGTGAAGAATGACATAAACCACTGAACAGCAAACAATACATGAGACAGTGGGTTGAGCACCCAGACTTCAAAAGGTTAGAGTATCTTAGGGTCAGAGCGTGCCTGACCTGAACTGCCAACTGAGGTGTGACTAAGGACATGCTGCCCATTCTAAATGTTTTCTCCAACGTATCTTGCCCCAAAACACTGTCTTTTGACATGACTAAGTGCTGAATACTGATTTTTTTATTCATTTATATTTGACTTTTTTTTTTAAAGAATTATTTTATGTATATGAGTATACTGTAGCTGTCTTCAGGTAGAGGGCCTCAGATCCCATTACAGATGGTTCAGTTACCACGTGGTTGCTGGGAATTGAACTCAGGACCTCTGGAAGAACAGTTAGTGCTCTTAACTGCTGAGCCATCTCTCCAGACCACTCTATTTGACGTCTTATCAAATGAATGGCTACAGCAAAATTGCCATGTCTAAGGGGACTATCTCTCCATTCCCGCCTCCACCACAGTGGTTTTAACTGGAGCCTATTTCATCTGCCTCAGAAAGACTTCAAGAAGAGCCAAAAGGCATGGGAGCAGTGCCATCTGTAAGATGCTGCAACCATGAAAGGTATTCTGGAAGAGCTAGGTACCTTGTGGAATTGACATCCACGTGTTCATAGTCCTTGCGGTGTCATCGGTGGGCTGCCAGAGAAAGCAAGAGCAATCTTAGCCATTCGTGTATCCCATCAGTACATGGATATAGGAATGACTTTCCAGAGAATTCTGATTGGCCTACAGTGTCCTAGCTGTCCTCTTTGGACTGCTCCAGAGCAGAGACGAAAAACAACAAAAAACTAGAAACAGTTTTAAATCAAAAGTTATGATGATTTTATTTTAAATCTTAATACACCAAAAATATTTTTCAATGTTGTGAGATAAGCACTTTGAAAATAAGAATTCCAACACTGCTGTGATTCGCTGTGAGGCTTGATAGTGAATGTTTCCCTCTGAATATGGGTTTAGGGCCTAAGAAGCAGAATGCCAGTCATTTTCAGAGTAGCAGTGAGCAAAGCCCAGCCCGATCATGCTCAGACCCACACTTAACTGAAACACATTCACACTAGTAGGAGGCACCACCAGGCACCACCTGGATCAGAACAAAAGTCTTAAGTGCCACCAAGCATTGGGAACAGTATTGTTTAGATGCCAGTGAGTCAGGCTCTTTCTAATGTATCCTAACTGGGTTGCAAACATGGTTGCATCTTATCTGAGGGACCAATCAACTAGGTACTCCAGGAGAACTTGACTATAATGTTTTGTGGATGTGTGTGGACAACTGGTGAGTGACACAGAAGTATCTGGATTTGGCTTTGTCTGACCGGCAATCAAAGTACAGTTCCCAAGACTCCCCCCAACCACCCACCCAGAACACTCTAGGCTCTACACCCACCAGAACGACTCTAAGAACTGTTTGTGGGAAAATGGAAGTGTGGGTATCCACCTCTCTGAGAATCCTAGTTTTCAAAGTATCTGGCGATAAGAACAATATTAGATTACACAACGGGCTTTTGGATTTTCTATGATGCTCGGAGTAGGTGGACTTTAATTGGCCCTTTCACCTGTGGTCCCTGCTTTATGGCTCATGCGTGTTTCTAAGCACAGTCTGTCACAACAGGCAATGAGAATTCTGTACAGGCACCAACATCTGTTTTGTGTCCCTTTTGGGTACAGAGGATGTTGGCTCAATGATCAACTAGGGTGCAGAGCTTCATACTGCATGTTCAGACGAAATAGGATGTCCTTGCTTTATTAGATACCACTTCAATATGCAGAAGTGACATATGATATGTTGTCTGATGGCAGGGATCTCAGGTACCAGGAAATGGGTGCTGTATATAAGAACAGGAACAGAATTACGTTAAGCTGTAGACTGCATGACTGCAGACTCTACTGTTGTCCCAAACTGAGAGCAAAATATTTATTATAAAACAAAGGCTGGAAAAAGATACATTTGAAGGCTAGAATGCTCTGGACTGTCATGATCTTCTCACAACTGTCCCTCTCTAGAATTGACACTTCCACAAGGAACTGTGTCTAGTCACTGGTCCTGCCAATGCAGCTCAAAGCTTAGAACTCAAGGGGTGGAGTCTACTCTGTCTCCATTCTCCTAGGTACTTTCCTGACACTTAAGCAATCCAATAGTCAGAGATCCATTACCTATGTCTGAAAAAGGCTCTCAGCATGGGCCAGGGCTGACTTGGTGTCTGTCTCTGGCAGTTCCTGAGCAAAAGCTCCTTCTATCAGAACAAGATAGTAACCAGGCACTCCCAGGTAATTGAGCAGCCTGGGAATATAGCCAGACTTCTGGAACATTCTACCCCAGTGTAATGGTGCTTTGTAACTCTGTGATAGGTTTATGTTGTCATGAAGACATAAAACAAACAAATAAAACAACAAATAATCTGTGGTTATCTTTCTGGAAGTGTTTTCCTAGGCTCCTGTAGATATGTTACCCACATGGAGCTTCTGCCTGAGCTACATCGGTCAGTGGATCAATCGGTCTCATCTTACAAATAAAGACAGCTGGAGGATTAATAAACCTGCTTTCTCCTGCAGCAATACATATGCATTTCCCCCCCAGTCTCAACTTTATATAGTGCAGAAGGATTAGAAAGATGGGGATGGGAGGAACACTGCTTGAAATAAGCTGTGATTTTAAATCAATACTTTGGCCTGGCATTGGATATAAATACAATAAATAAATAATAATGATAGCTGTTATTTTTCTCACAAGTGACACTAGAAGGACCAGATAAAAAATCTCCTACTGTGTGAATGGAGTGATTCTCACTAGAATTTCATTGCAAACTCAACACATTTGAGTTGGTGCTCAGACCTAGTGAACGCGACAGCATTTATATGAAATCTCGGATTTGTGTTCATTCCATCCAGGAATTACATTTCCACCACACTGGGATTGGAATGCAGCGAGAAATATTCAATAGAAAGATAATCTATTGCAGCATAGTGGGGCAGCTACAAAAACTTGCTTGCCCGGAATGTTCACCGACAGCAGTATTACCTATGTGGCAGTCAAGTCTCTGGCAGGTTTCAGATGTGTCATAGGCCAGTGGTCCAGCCTCGTATCTTGATATAATCAGAGCAGCTAAGCTGATATGTTAAAAACTGTGTGCTGAGCCTATATCAGAATTCTGTTTTTACAAAAACATGTGGCCTTTTCTTCCCATGATGAACACCGAAATTGCCTGTAGCGCTAGTTTAGCTGGTTTTGAAACTATTTATTATATATTCATGTGCGAATGAAAAGTCTTAAGTTATTTTACAAGTGAAGAGAGCATGAAGCGAACACTGAGATTAAAGTGCTTTGGAAGCGTAGCTTAATCTTTTTTTTAAAAGTTTATGCTTATGAGATTTCCATATTGTAGCCTGTATTCTGTGGTAAATATCTGAATTAAACTGAACCAACCAGATGAGCCTCAAGCTGGCCTTTTGATTACACTCAAGTCAACTGATGGATGGCCTCTTCATTTTCATTATTCTGTTCACTTTCTATAAGGCAAGGGAAAGGCTTATCATTGTACACTACCGTGCATGTACAAAGCTCGGAGGAACAAGTACATCCTAAGACTGACTCCACTGATGTAGTGGCTTCTACACTTTCATCTCCAGTTAACCTCTACCCTAGTAACAACACATCCCTCCAACCATGTCTCACCCATCAGCCACCACACAATGTTAACATGGATGCCACAGCTCACTCCAGCCCCTGCCTGGCTCCCCACAAGGCTGATCTTTCAGTCATGACTTGATCTGCATGGATTCTTTGTTCACTCTTGATCCTGTTCCCACAGAACGGGATCAGATTTTATTCGTTTCCAATTCCACACGTAAACAAGCTACACGAAAACACCCATGCCATCTCTCACAGAAAGGCCGGGGAGCTGCTTCACGAATGACAGCACAATTAAAGCTAAAATAATATAAAAATAATCTGAAAAAAAAAATCCCTTTTACTGTACACTCTCAAGTAAAGGAAGATAGGTGATAGTTTCTGCTACCCAAAAATTGTGTTACTATTGATCTGGGCTTTACAGCTCCCATGTACCTTACACTTCTGTGTGTGTGTGGCTATGTGTCTATAATCTAATTGTTTCTGCTAGTTTGCCTAATTATTAAACTACTTAACCAATTAGAATTCTATTATATCACATTGAACAACTTTACGTAATTGCGTCTTTGAAATATAAGGAACATCGACACATTTATTTGGCTTGTAGAGGACTGAAATATTACAGATAACATTGTCTAGCTTTTTTCTTTTCTTTCTTTCTTTCTTTCTTTTTTTTTTTTTTTTTGTTAAGAATATGGCTCTTAATACATTGACTTTCTGAGTTCCCAAGTGAAAGTCACTTTAAAAATTTTTGAAGCTTACTTGAAGCATAGAGGTTCTCTCTCTTCTGATTTGGTCAAATATATGTCAGGTGTTTGACAGCACTTAGAACTTAGGGTTTAATCTACGCAGGCCCTTTGTGGTCAGCTATTTCAACCTATTATGAAGTGTTTGTTGAAGCTTCTCACTAAGCCAGCAGAGGGCACTTCTCACGCCTCAGCACTGCTTAAGGGTGCAAATGCAGAGGCTGCAGAAACACAGTGTTTACCCCAAATCAGGCAGAGCCCTGCAGATCTGTTTTTGAAAGTCACAAAAATATAGAAAGCTCGGACTGTGTCACGGGGCCTTATTTAGAAAGTCAGGATTATGTGTGAAGTCAAACAGGGAGGGAGGCGAACACACTGTCTGTGTATTAGATGAATCTTCAGCTCCGGGCTCTTCCTATAGTCCTTCCTTCCTTTTCCAGCTCCAGGGGCGACGGGCTGAGTTTTGTTATCGATAGCACAAGATTCCATTTTCAAGCCAACCAGTTGAGCTTTCTTTTCAATTCTGCATTTACTCCTCCATCTTAAAGTTTGGGGTAATTGAACAAAGTTTGCTTCATATCTCACCGAAGAGCAGAAATAACAGTTGTCAGTGTGGTGTTTCCACTGCAGGGTTTGCTATAGGCCACCTTCTTGGGGGTTTGGGCTGCATGAATTTCTTTCTCCCAGAAATAAAGAATCATGGGGAAGTATTATCCTCTGTTTGGTCGTAACAAACACACAAGAGGCTGTGCAGCGAAGGGCAAAGTATCTACCTTTTTACTTTCAGTTGCAGTAAAAATAATTAAGACATCTTTTGTCAAGGAGTTACAAGCTAACCTTTCTTTAAAAGGCCTAGATTCTTGCAAAAGCATTGCTGTCCTAGATATAAACCCTGTTTCTTCCATGTTTATCTTTTCTACCAGCTCTGGTTCCATGTTGAAAAGATTGTGTGTGTGTGTGTGTGTGTGTGTGTGTGTGTGTGTGTGTGTGTGTGTGCGTGCGTGCTCGTATAGTTTGAAAAGGGGAAACTCCTTTATCCTTAGAGAAAAACAAAACAAAACAAAACAAAACAAAACAAGAATCTGAATAGATTTCCCCCCCTTCTTCCTGCAGTGTTTTGCTTGCTGTTCACTAATCTCTTTGCCCGTGGCTGTCTTGGTATCTAGTGTGTTGTAGAGTTGACAGATCAAGAGGGAAGGGGTCCCTCAGCAGCAGTGCTTTGAGATGGAGTTGCGCTCAGCGAGTCCTCACCCAAAAAAGGATCATAAACTTATAACCTAATCTTCACTCCCAAGCTGCCTTGGGCTTAGTGTCTGCTCATACGTATGTTTTGTCTTGTTTTAGCTGCACCATATGTGATTCCTTGTGCCATTTTCTTTTGTCTATTATTTTTCGTGATGACCCTGAGCTATGTCTTCCTCCTCAGTTCTGACACTACTCAGCCTTCGTCGCTTTCTTCACTTTGCCGATGTAGGCCTCAAAGAAGAAATGGCAGAAGAGCACAAGGTAGCTGAGGTACATGAGCGAGGACCAGAAGATGTTCTGAAAGTGGGAGTAGCACTGGTCGTTGTCATGCTGCATCCAGTTGAAGACCAGGTAGTTAATGACACAGCCCATCAGCATCTGCGTGATCTGGGACAAGGTGATGAACATGGCAAACTTCCGGGAGACTCGGAAACCCGCAGCCCGCAAGGCATAGTAAGAGTACATGACGGCGTGTACGCCATAGTTCATAGTCATGAACCAACCACCCCCAGCTACCATGTCTTTGTAGGAGTACCAAGAGTAGAGAAGCACAGTGATGTGGTGGTACCAGTGCAGGAAGATCAGCTTCTGCTTCCTCAGAATGATGAATATCGTGTCACCTGGAAGACAAAGAGCGCAACAAAGCCACATGAGTGACGGCCAAGGCCAGCTCTAAGGAGTAGAGTAGACGTCTTAAACAAGCAAGACGTCAACAGAACATCGTACCAGCTTCTGATCTGAAACGGACATCACCAACCAGATTCAATTACTCATAACAGGAAAAATGACCAGAAGGGGGACAGGTGACTGATCTCAGAGCAAGTATGACCAGGTGGCAGACTGAAGTGCAAACTCAAGTGCCCAACAAAACACTCCAAGATTTCATGACAGACAAACGGAACCAGTACAACCCTAGGCTTACCCCTCACATACTTGGCAGTTGGCCTAGAGTTCTTGGTATAAACAAGGTCAACTAATGCTGGGCCTTGGGAAGCTTCAAGGTTCTGATGGCTGCGGTGGCATCAGTACAGGTAGTCCCTGTCGCATTTGCCAAGAACTATTTAATAACTTTATATTTGTTTAGAACAAAAAGACAAGCTGCCAGTGGTTACATTTATAAGCCTATTACAAAATTTCCATTGAAATCTTCTGCTCTCTAGTGAGATGCTGATTTTACTATGCCTATAATGACAGAAACGACAGAAGGCAATGGCCACTCTCATGTGTATGCTTCAGGGCCAAACTCTCCTTGCTACTAAACTACACCGCTCTATGCCTTCCTTCCCTCACTGGACTATAATGTAGACACAACACTTCTACTTGACCTTTATTAGTGGAAAGAAGGTGGAAGTCTAAGAAATCTCATGTTCAAAACTAATTTAGTCAGTTCTAATCAAGATGGTTTTTAATGAGTCTCTTAACATTCATTAAAAATAGCAATTTGATACAATACCCAATTGTAGTAAAAGCAATTTTCTGTAAAATAATAAGCACTTCATCCTGCCTAACTCTTTAAATACCATCCTATCACACCACTCTTGCATGACAAACTTCTTATCTAACAAGACAGACATCGTGGAAATGCAAGCAGGACCTGCAGCACTGAAGTACCCTGTGCTTTCTCCTGCCTTGTATGCTGGAGTGTCTCAGTAGACCTGATTACTTTGGGAGGAGAACAATCTGTCATAAAATCTTGGAAACAATATCCATCTAAATTTACACAGAGTCCTTTTCAGAACTCATGTTCAGGATGGTATTAGCTGAGGATAACTATCTCCCCTCAATGATTCTGAGCAGCGCTACTCAAAGCCATATCAAAGTTACTGTCCTTAGCAAGGGTGGATTCCCATAATATATACATACTACCCTGAGGTTCCGGAAGGTCCAACCATGACTCCATGGACTTTGCTATTACCATTTAGTTGCACAGCCTTGCCTTCTGATGTAAATATTGTTCTTCTGATGAACCAGTCTAGAATAGTTTTCCATTTTCCTGAGTCATGCCAAATCATGGAGTTTGTAGGTATGGAAGAAGCTATAGAGGAACTAAGAAATGCATGATACCCCAAAGACTGTGATGGGCTTGATGTTGGCCAGCCAATTTTTCTTGAGCATATATGCCTTAGTATGAAATTGGTACTGACCAAGTATAAACAAAGGGCTTTGATTTCTTGTAGGTGTCTGCTTTGTCATTTATCTTTGTTACCTCTGACTCATGATCCTGTTATGGTGAGTCCTACAACCCTTGGCCCAGCCAAGAGACAGCTAGCAGACAAGATATGGTGTTTCTTGTACCCAAGATCTCTATGTGCCTATGGAGAAGTCAATAGCCATTCTCCTCCCTAGGCAGTCACAACTACCAAGAGATGTGTAGTAGATCCAACTCTGTGTATGTGGCTTGTCAGACGGCTGAGCTCCTCTATGAAGAGTTAGTTAGCTGAAGGGCTGCTGAGTTGGCACTTCAAAACAACAATAAGCTCAAGTGAACAAGGGCCTAGACTCAGTGCAGATGTTTCCAAGTTTTAACAAAAGCAAATCTCAGCAGGTTTTAATAGAATCCAAATGGTAGGCACTGGCCACTTGGCAGGAAAAGTAGAGGACCAGCCCTTTGCTCTCACAAGTAGAGCGGAGTCCTTTAACTCCATTGAAACAGTTCACTGTTTCCACTGGAAAACTCTTACTGCCATCATTAAGAGTTTAGTGATGAGGAGTCAGTGGGGAGTGAATTCAGTTTCAGTGGGGGTGGGGGTGGGGTAAGATACAAAAGTTCAAAAAATGGACGGTCTTATGGTTATACTGCAATATGAATATTATGCTTGCTTAACCCCCAGGGCAAAAGAAGAGACTAGTGAAAAACTATAGGTATGTGCTATGGAAATAGTTTCACAGTTGTACTATATGGTGTGTGTGTGTGTGTGTTTGTGTGTGTGTGTGTGTGTGTGTGTGTGTACCTTTCTCTTTGGTATTTTCATAAAGGATTCCATAATTCTTAGAACATACAAAGGCAGAGAAGACAGGATCTAAAAATAAGAAAACTTAATTAAAAGTAGTTCCAATGAATACACTTTTCTTAACAAATGATAATGGTAAAACTTACTAATTGCAAAAGACTAGGAGTTAATTTAACCTTCAAAACACACAGGCAAACACTCCATAAGTGCCAACTGTTTGGATTTTTTGACCTGTGACACTCAGCAGCTGACCCCAGAGACACTGTTACACAAGCTATAGGGCATTTGGAGGCCATTGTTCCATATTGTTAAATTAGGAAACTGTAGTCAGCTCTTAAAAATACTTCCATGAAGGATTTCAACTTCCATGATGTTCCATGAAGGATCTGGAACTGGATGACAAATGTCAGCACACTAGCCTCAGTGGAGAACTGGTAGTACGGCATCTATTAGAGCTTCTGTGCTAGTCAAGGGGGACAACCTCAACAAGAAATGAGACAACCTAAGCTGGAATTCTCAGAACTCATGAAAAAGCTGGATGTGTAGAATGTCTGAGGGAGGAGGGAGAGACAGGCCTGGGGCCAATGAGCACGGTGTACACTCTAGAAAAACACTGGAACTGGGTCCACCCACCTCTGCCTCCTACACCTGCATCCCCCACATCCCCCACACAAATGTGTACAAACACACACCCACAGTCACACAAAATTTCCTGAGGGCTTGATCTGTAGTCACCGTACTGTAAAATCCTGGGTAAAGAAGCTTTACACCCTGACCGTAGGTGCTTATATAAATTCACTGACTGGCTGAATCTCTATCAATGCACCTTACTCTCAATTTGTGTTCGTGGTGCTACATGTGTATGTGCCTACCATGTGTACACACATTATTGTTTATCTATTCAATCTGGATCACGCAGAGACCTGCGTTCATATTCTGATCCTCATAGGACAGGTTTTAGGTAGAGCTTCTGTGACTCTTCCTTAGTCTTTGACCTAGGACCATCAATCCAACTGCCAGCTACTCATAGCACAGGCTTACACCACGTTGTGACGTGTGGCTCAGCTGCTCCCCAACACACCAGAGAGAACTTGTATCTACATGGATGTGTGACCTTGAACTGTGAGACACTGAACAAAACATCGGTGTCAGAACAGATTGTAGAAGTCTCCTGATAAAGAGTCTACACCCTCTCATTTCTGATTAAAGGAGACAAAAACAAACAAAAACTAAACAAAAAAACATTTGTACCTTCTATTTCCACAATTCAATTCCACTAAAGCCATATAATTATTAATCTTGAATTAAAAATATTAGGAATCTCAGATAGAAGGGTGGCCTGTCTTCCTCAGGAAGAACGTACACGTTTGTGAGCTAGTGGCCGATATTCACAGAGTCACTCAGAGCCCACCCTCACCAGTGATTTCCTTACTCTGGCAAGAAGGACACATTTCCAGAAAACCGTGCTCATAACGGGTCACAGACATGACTTGTCGATGCTTTAGAAAACCTATGCCACCCTTACTTTCAAGACCACCAAAGGGCAAAGAGAATCTGTAAGCAGAGCAAGAATTTCCACTCATTTCTAGCAGGTGTCCTACATTCACTTTCCCCAGGGCCAGACTCAGGGGTGAATAAAACCAAGCAGCAGAAGTCAAGAGTTAGCTCAGTTAATGAGAACATGAGCCCCAAAAGTGAAGCTTGATTTCCCAGTCTGAATCTCGACAGCAGAGATAAACGGTTGCTTATCTTGTGGTGCTGTTTGTCTTTTTCTTTGATTTTAATATCAGCTCAGCTGTTCATGGGCTTTAGAGAAGAGACCGTGTGTTATTTTACAAATCCCTGAGAGTGGCCTATTTTTAGTATTCAAAAACTCTTTTTCCATCAATATACATAATATACAGTGGCTTAAGAAAGGAGGGAGCAGAGGGGTGGGAGAGAGTCAGGCAAATTTTTAAAGTTCAGGCATTTCAGCTTCTCAACCATCAGCAAAACCAGACCTACACATTGTGTGTTTCTTTGTCCATTCTTGGTAAGTCCTGTGTATGTGAAGTTGCAATGGGGGATGGGGGTGGGTGGAAAGGGAAACAGACACTCACCTAGTTCGGGTGCTTTGCTGAGCACAAATGCATAAGCCCAGAATTTGCTGACAGGTCCATTGTAAAAACTCTGGTCACAAACTGACTGCTTCAGGCCTTTGGTCATCAAAATGTAGAGCATGTAAGCACCAGTTCGAAGAGCACCGAATATACTTCCAAAAGGAAGAGAAAAGAGAAAACAACAGTCAGGGGACCAATTTTACCTTTGACATTAACCTTTGTTACTGTCTGAGTATGAATTAACCCTCATAAGCTCATTCATTTCGACACCCAGTCCCCAACTGGTGGTCTGTTCTAGAAGGGTCTGGAACCTTTACAAAGTATAATGAACACAACCATACTTAGAAAGCAGGTTGGCCACTGGTCGTAGTAGGCAGAGAAATGCCTAGTACCCAGTTACCTGGGTGTGTCTTCAAACCCTCTGCAAAGGAGCTAACACAATTCTTGGTACTTTGTTTTGAAGACTGTTTGCATTCCGCAATGAGGTCATGGAAACAAGACTCAGTCCTCACCAGATTCTGTGGAACTATTTCCTCCTGGGAACTATTTCACAGACAGGAGACAGAATAGCTGTACACCCTTGGCATCACCTCAGTTCTGTCTGCATCCAGTCACTTTCCAAGTCCCATTGGCTCTCATCCCTGAAAGTCTGTTAGCATCTTTAAGCTAATTCTCCCTCCACATCTGGACCAGATGCCTTGACTCCTGAAACAGGATCCAAGCTGCTGGTCCTGGCCATGTCTTTTTGCTCTGTGATCATCTGTGTCTACATCAGGAGTACCTTCTAGACTTAGCTCTACTACCAGCCTACGATGAGTTCCGCTCATCCTAGAAGAGCTAAGCATCCATCCAACCGTGTACACAAACTACCAACACTCTTCTTCATTTGATATGTTTGCCTTTAGATAGTCACAGATGTTCCATAAAAATGTCCAAGAAGGGAAAGCTTATTGACAATATAAACACAAAACAAACAAAATGTCTTTCCAACCAGGACCTGGTAAGGAAACAGGAGCACTCTGGAACATACTGATATAATAATAATATAACTGGAAACATGAAAGCACTTGGCAATTAGAGCAAGGAGACGCCATTGTGAGCAAACCCTTTAGGTGTGCAACCCAGGATGGAATCTACAATCTCTATGCAAAGAGAGACGGCAGGTCCGATTGGGAGATGTGTCAGCCTCCCCTTCTTCTCCTTATAGGATGCCACAGTCTTCCAACAGTCAGTGGGAGCTAAGTGAATGATCCACTGTGGGACGAACTGGCATCCTCACCAGATTGGGGAATGGAATTTTCCAAGAGGAGATACAGAAACACTTTTTCTGTATAAGAGTTACAAGTCACTCGGCTAATCAGACCATGGACTTTGCCCACTACATACATAGATCTAAAAGTTGACTTTGCTGAGACATAAGGAAATGAAACTGACTTCCTGATTACTGTCTAAATCGGGACTGGAATCAGGGTCTCTAAGGATAGTGTCCCTAATTTCAATAGATACTGCCATTTCTTGGTTATTGATGCAATTTATCCTTCAGTGGCTCGATGCACCTAGACGCCCCTTCCCATTCCTGACCAGGAATCACAGGATTCTGAATGGCTTCTTTACCGGTCACCTTCGCCTCCAGATGTTCTGCTCAGTGTGCCAGCATTGCTGGGTACGTCCTGTTCTCTGCCTCAGGGCCTTTTGAGTACTCTTTCCTCTAGAAGCTTATTGGTATTCACACCGAGGCTGGTTCTTTGTCCTTTTCAACTCTCGAACAGGT
Organism: Rhabdomys pumilio; assembly: GCA_030674055.1. Taxonomy (NCBI): domain Eukaryota; kingdom Metazoa; phylum Chordata; class Mammalia; order Rodentia; family Muridae; genus Rhabdomys; species Rhabdomys pumilio. The sequence goes on from JANHMN010000001.1 coordinate 27,685,459, forward strand.
ATTATCTCCTGGTGAGGATGCCTCCATATCTAGAGTCTACAGCCCTAAGGTAGAGGAAGTGGTCTGGACTTCATAGGACAAGTTGCGCAATGGAAATTTTCATTCTTAACTTGACTCTCTCTCCCCTGGCTTCCTTAGATGATGGTTCAACTTTAATATGAAAGGTTCCAACTTCTCCAAATTAAGGTTTTACATTTTAGATACTCTGCTGCTTTGGAAGAAACACAGACGTGCCATCCAATGACTGTCTGTCTGAGAAAGAGTCAAGTAATCCCCCACCCCCACACTAAGAGTCCTTTGTTCAGGGTGTCCCAATTTCTTAGTCTTCTAAGAAAAATCAAACACCTTATGTACAGTTTAGGAGCAATCTTGAGTATGTAAGCCAGTTTTAGCTCGCCCATTTTCCTTGGGAGAGATCTGTTAGAGTACATGTGGCCAGTGTTAGCGATGGGATGGGATGAGATGGGAAAGGTTTCTTTGCTCTCTGATGCACATTGCTTCAGCAGGCATTTTGCAGCTACGAGGACAAAGTCAAGCCAGGATAGCAAAACAGCTGGTCTGGATATGGCTGAGGTGGTGAGTGAAATTATGTTCCAGTTACCCTGGCTCAAGACTTCTTGCATTTCAGAAATCAATCTTCTGTAATGGCATTTGGAAACGTTCTTCCTATTTCTTGCAACCCAAAGCCCTACGTCAATCCAGCACATGGATGTGATTTTCAATTGACTTGTTTCCATACTCCATGTGGAAATCACCTTTGTGGTTCAAAAGTGCAGGTAGTTACTGGTACTGCTGGGACAGTACATGATGTACATATGATGCTTATCCCGTATCATATACCAATGACTTCTGCTAGTTCTAAAGCAAGGAAACCTATGTGATACTCTTCAAAACATATTGGCTACATCTGGGACTTTTCTGTATAAGTCTACTTTGTAAATCATAACCTTCCCCATCATACGCAGACCTATACATACCCAAAACCCACGTGGCCCAGAGATGCTTCTCTACTGTATTGCTGCCAGATTGACTGCAAGTAGACAGAGCAGATCCAAAACAATCTTCCAAACCTGGGAAGTCACCGTAATTTACTACTATTTTTTAATTGTTAATAATTAAACTTACTTCCTCAATTGCCAAATGTTTAGCACAATGGTTTTGATGGCTCTGGGAGACCCCCCGTGTAGTGTGAGCCAATGTAGTGTGAGAGCTGTTTTGGATCGAGAACGTTTCTTTGCTCTCAGTGTGTATTGTCTGGAAGTGCAGCAGACATTTTGTTGGCATTTCAGTTGAGGGTAAATAGTTATTCACAGGGTTGAGGGTTGGAGCCTGGTGGGGGGGAAATCACTGCAGAGAATTTTTGACATCACGATGACCCACAATACTGCTATCAAGTATACAGCACAAATTATTGTCTCATATTTGGACATAAGCCTCAGTCCCTGAGCTCTGAACAATAAGGCTGTCTCAGAACTGAGGACAGTGGCACTTTTGAGGGACTATGTCAGTGCCAGCCATTGGGTCCATGTGTTCACGGGCAAAGGCGCATTGTTGGGCTTTGACAATGCTGCTGTTGGGGAGCAGGGTAGGCCTGCTCAGCCAGTGGGGTAACTATCATCTGTGGGAAGCCACCAGCTCTGCCTCTGCCATATTTCAGCCATGTGCACTTCAGATCAGGTGGCCCTTGGAAGAGCATCGTTCTGTGACGCCTTACTAAACTACACTTTAAGGCGAGCCCTCTTTCATCTGTAAGTTACTTCTAGAGGCAGTGTGACAGACACAGCTGCACAGTTTTGATTCTGTGACCTCACTTCTCTGGTAGGTTTGGCAGGCGGGTCCCTCACTGGGACACATCACAGGTCCTTTTTGTAAGGAAACACCCTATTCACACCCACACACAGCTCTAATTCAGGTCTTCTGAGCCTACAGAGGAGAAGTTGATAGGAATCATTCATTCTCTTTACCCTCTTCCTAGAGAGGGTCTGGTGGCCAGCAGGGCTTGCTGTTGAGAGCATGCTGCTGAGGACCCTCTGACTCAGGGGGTAAGCAGGGATGGGGACAGAGGACAGGGGTGGTGGGTGGGGTGACCGGGAGATGAGCAATGGGGCAGGGGATACTCTATTATGTCGTTGGCCTAGACTCCCTGCTTTCTCATCCAGATTGCAAATCCCACGTCTGCCAGCATTTCACAATCTGTGTCAGCTAGCAAGTTCATAATTAGACAGACATGAGCATTTTCCCAATCAACATCTTGGAAGAAAGACTGCTAGCAGGGAAAACCAGCTCATTCTTGTGCATGGTTGCTTTAGTCAGCTGACAAAGACTGTCCTGAGAGGCAGGTGAGCTGAGTCTGGGCGACAGTGGGTAATGTGGCCAGATCACCATCACCAGTAAAGTCTTTGCTGCGGTAAAATCACATCCATCCTGTACTTAGTTATCTACTAGTTCTGAAGGCGTACGCTTTTTCTTGCAGAGTTTAGTTTTGTTTTTAACAGTGACGAAAGAGCAGAGTGCTGTGGGAGGGAGCAGTGGATGTTTCTGCTCTTCCCTCAGCAACGTAATGCATAAGTGCAGTGAGGAGGTCGGCCAATTGCCCTGCTCAGCTAAGGTGCTACCACTGGCCTCCTGATTCAGGGCAAGGAAGTGTGTTTTGAATTTCCACAGGAGACACCAGGAATAGCTAGTAGACACTAAACTGGGAAGGGAACAGCCCACGGGCTGTCAAGAGAACCATGTTCTTTGTACTCCAGGCCTTTTCCATTCAGTATTGCTTTTTTTTATTAAATAACTAAATGTGTATTAGACTGACATTTTCAAAACCTCTACTTAAATGGGTGGCTGCTCACCACTGATAAGCAACAACAGAGGTGCTTGCGATGAGGCTTGTGTGAAGAAATATTAATTAGTGTGAAGAAATATATTAATATTAATAGTCATTACCCTGTGTATTAATCACAAACCAGCACTGAGATTGTCAAGAGAAAATCCTGAGTCATTTACTGAGCCATCAACTATTTAACTAACAGAAAGGGTTAGATACTGAAGTTCACATGTGAAGGGCAAAGCCTCTGTAACATAAGGTAGGTGACAGACATTTGTATCGTACACACACACACACACACACACACACACACACACACACACACACGCGCGCGCGTGACAATTTCATCACCCAATCCTAAAAGTACTTTTGGTGCAGACCTTGGGAGATGGATGGAGTAATTGTAACAAAATATATTTGTGCAATATAGATCCCAATCTATCTATCTATCCATCCATCATCCATCTACCCACCCACCTACCTACCTACCTCTCCACTCATTCAAAAGTAATTGCACTGAAGTTACAGTTACTTTCATAATAGGTGTCTGACATTTTGTCAGTCATTAAACAGTGACAATGGCTGAGCCAGCAGTAGCAGCTCTCTATAAACACAGGAGAGGCCACTGATATTTCTGATAACAAAATCTGAGCTGACATTGTTCTTAGACTCAGGCAGTATCCACAGTAGGATAAATACCCAATGATTCCAGAACAGGATAAAACAGTCTCCCCCATCCCCCAACCAAACCAAACCAAACCAAACCAAACCAAACCAAACCAAACCAAACCAAACCAAACCAAACCAAACCAAACCAAACCAACAGTCATCCAGCAACTGCTGTCATGCATTTACCCTAGGAGAGGATTCAGACTACAGATGTGGGATGGAATCAGGTCATCTCCACACCCCTGTCACCTTTTCCAATGACATACAGCTCAAGGGCTGGAACCTTTTCACTCCAGAAGACTGCATTCTCAGTAGAGAATGTTAAACTTTAGGAGAAGATTGTTTCCAAAGTACGAACTGTTTCTGCTCTGTTAACCAGCAGCTAACCTGAGATCCTTCGTCACTTAACTCTGTCCCTCCATGGTGCGAAGTGTTTAGCTATATAATTTGTCTTCAGCTTTGACTATTGAGAAGGACTTCTATAGGTTTTATATATTAATTTAAAAATTTTCTATTAGTTTTTAATGTATGGATGTTTAGCTTGATGGATGTCCGTGAACCACTGGCCTGCAGTGGCCATGAAGGCCAGGAGAGGGTGTTGGGTTCCCCTGGGACTGAAGTTAAGACTGGAAATTTAGTCTGTGTCCTCTGGAACAAGAAAGTGCTCTTAAGCACTGAGCCGTCTCTCCAGCCTCTTGATTCATTTATTTCTCCTTGGAATATTAAACCAGATACTTCAATTAGAAACTTGGAAACTATCCCAAATATGGCGGCTGAAAAGGTCTATTATAATAAACTGTACATGAGACGAATAATAACTGACATGGCACACATACTTGGATCTCTGAGTTCAACAGGACCCTCTTCTTTCCTCAGAAGCTACTGAGAAATTAATTTTAAACTCTCATTGCTTTCTTTCATCTGTTTAGACCAGTTTTATTTTTATGCGACATACAAAGTGAGAAATTTCTCTGTATGATGCAATTCTGACTTCTAATGTTTATAATGTTTGTTTCATATTTAGTCCTTGGGATTCATCTTTAGTTTGTAATTAAGAAAAAAAACAAAACAAAAAGATTCCTTTGGAGTTCTAATGTTACACAGACATTTCTTCCTTCTTGAAGAGAAACCAGTCAAGCAACAGGACAGGAATGAGTAACTGGACCTTAAGACGGGTGATAAAGAAAGTGTAGGGTGGAAACGGTGAGCCCTTATGAGGAGGTGGAGCAGGAAGAAGAGGAGGAGGAGCAGGAGGAGGGGACCTAACACGTGACACTGGAATCAGGAAGTAGCTTCCAGTTCATTTTCATTTGTAGTGACATCTAAAAGTGACTGATAAGTAGCATATAACCATTTAATGCACTTCTAGGCTAAGCAAATGCTACAGGCTGAGGGATGGATTGCACTGGTCCTGAAGGCTCCATGCGGAACATGGCCAGTGGGAAAAGTCTCTGAGTACATAGAAGCTTTGTAGATAGCTCCTAATGTGCCCCAGAAGACATGTACTGTGGTGGGTGTGCATTGTACAGCTGTTGTCTCCGTTCCCAACACTTCCTTGATAAGTCAGAGAACTCCTGCTTTAGACAGTTGTTCTGATTATGTTTGATAGGATGGGCTGGTTTTGATTCAACTTTTGATATATCAGTTTAGTTTCCTTAACTTGTAAATACAAGTGACTTTTTTCCCCCAAATGAAAAAGAAGGGTTTAAAGGTCTGAGTGTTGTTTAAATACTGTAACTCCTTGTCTCCCAGTGACCCGACATGTCAAACATAGCTGATTAGGTCCTTATATCTGGAGCATACAACTTGGAAATGACCCACTTGTTTCAAGAACCTGGCAAAATACTGACACTCTGGGATCAACTTTGAATGACTAACTTGATAAAAAACCAGCCTTGCAGAGTGCGGAGTAGGGAGGAAGGAGAAACAGATAAGGATCTTACATTAGTGAAACGTATTTCCCTACAAGTCACGTGGATTTCTATCTGCCTAGTACAACCGATGGCTTCAGATCCCTCAAGACCAATAGGGAAAGTGCCAAAGTCCTAGCAGTGTCAGCCTCAGTTCTGGCTGGCTCAAACTTGACTGCGGACATCTCAGGATGTGAGCCACAAGATGATGCAAACCCCTAGCTCTACGAGACATTATTGCTTCTAATTTACAAAGACATAGGCAGCAAGGGGGTTGTGAGCTAGCCCAAGAATCCCCAGTTCCTACACAGCAAACACTTCAGTCTACAGCTTATAGCTCAGAGCTGCTTCTGAAAACTCACCAGACTGTCACTTAAAAAAAGTGGCTCTCGGTTTGATGATGAGAAAATCTCCCACAAACCCTAAAAAACTGATTTCAATGCCTGGAGCAAAGCTCACAAAGAAGTTTAGCCCTTAGTCGTGGGAGCAACTATTGGTTCTAGTTCTCGGTTAAGATCATTCTGGAGATGTTTCTGTTCAAGATACCATCTTGCCTGTCCTCTTGCTCCATGAATCTGTGCATGAAGCTACATCAGTAACCAGCGGAGGGAGTCACCCATCTATGTGCCAAGGACACCCAAGTAAGAACGTGAAGCCTGAGAGTTCTGTTGAACTTTCCAAAGTCAGTGTCTTGTGTTGGGTGGGTTTTCTTCCTTTGACTTAGCTTCTCAACAACCAACACAGTGCCAAGTAACCCACTCCTGAGAAGGCTTACCCAGGCCTAAGAGATGGTTTCAGTTTCATAAGGGAAGAACAATATGCAGGTGTCTGGACTTATAATGAGAACAAGAAACAAAACTCTACCATTAGTGACAGGCTGCTAGAGAATCCGAGTTCTATGAACCAGGAAGAAGCTGAAATGAATGAAGTAACAGTGAAAGTGGATGTTGAAGCCAAAACCAAATGAAACCAAACGAAACCAAAACCAGAAAAATCTCATGTGAACCACGAAAATGGTTAGCCATCTTGTTTCTCCAGAAAACCTAGCTCCTCGGGAAAACTTATGGTGCTTGGAGTAGGAACAGATTATGAGAGCAGCAGTAATTCCAGTACCAATAGCCCTGCTCCACCAACACAACATTACAGGCTTCCTGCCTTACACAGCTGCAGGAGGAAAGCAAACGCTTCCGCGAGGTGATTAATGAAAATCTCGTGGGGAGAGTTCCTGAAGCATGCTATAGAACATTATGTGCGGAGGAGGAGGGGAAGGAGGAGGAGGATGAGGAGGGGGAGGGGGGGAGGAGGAGGAGGAGGAGGAAGAGGTGACGTGAGGTCACCGGTGCTCACTTTCTCACATCCTTAAAATGAATGGGCTGCAGATGTCCTTCAGGAGCCCAGCTCTAGTCTTTCATGAGCTCCTACTAGAGCTTCGAGGAAGGGAGGAGCCATAAATCATTAACTTTCTGCTCCTTCAGATATCCAGTGTCTTCCTTTGGGCACATTAATCTAAAGGCCCATCAGATCTTGATCACCCTTTAAAACAGCACATTAATTCCTTCGGAAATCGTCCTTGTCATCGCATAATCGAATCATTAGTATCATGAGCACGCAAAAGAAGGTGAAGTCAATAGAAAATTCATTCCACCAAATATTAAGTATAAACGAACGCTCACTGGATGGTAGGCTATACTTCATTGAAAAGAGCTTAGTCTTGCTTTCGTCCATATTTAATTACTTTTACTGGGCAGGGCGTGTCTGTAAAATATTCATTTACTTGTGAACATAAATAGTAATATGCCTTTCTGTCACTGACTCAGTCACAGATTACTCCCAGGGTCTAGGCACAACAAGCTGCCTCAAGGGTAATGAACTACCTTCCTTAGAGGGAAGGGAGCTTCAGTCTTAGACCATTGAGTGGGAGTCCTCTCCTCGGGTAACTTTTCAGTCTCCATTTTCCCTCCAGGGTCTTCCATTTTCTTTCTTTTGGCAAACTCATGAGTGCACATGAAGCCAGGCCCACAGGAGGAGCCTTGTAGTGGGGACTTTTATTTACCAAGCAATTGACCAAGTAGTTTTCTGGAATGAGATGATAGAAATAAGATATTTCTTCTTAAATCGTATCATTAGCTGATTAAAAAAAGATAGGTATTATAGAAGTACAAGTATATTGGGTGGTTTTTTTTTGTTTGTTTGTTGTTTGCTTGCTTTTGTCATCTTGACACAAACTGGAGTCATCTGAGAAAATGCCCCCATCACACTGGCCTATAGATAAGACTGTGAGGCACTCTCTTGATTGACTTTTGATGTGGGAGGGCCAGGCCAGTGTGGATGGTTTTCTATCCTTGGGCAGATGGTCCTAGGGTGTAGAAAAGAAGCAAACTGAGCAAGCTGTGGGAAGGAGCTTGGTTTCTACTCCAGTTCCTGCCTCTGAAATTTTTGCTCTACTTTCATCAAGTACCAACTGTGACCCGAGACTTATAAGATGAACTAAAACTTTTTTTTTCTCCCCAAGTTGCTTTTGATCAGAATGTTTTATCATAGCAACAAAAACCTAACTGAGAAAGCAGCATTGCTTTCTGGGCCTGGCAAGCGGTATGTCAGATGAACATGATAGAAGGCCAAAGCCCAGCTCTGCTATCATCTGGGTCCTTTAGATCCGAAACAGAACTGTTCTCTAGGTCAGTTCACCACCTTGAGATGAGAAGGACAAATAAGTATGGCCTGTTGGCCTATAAAATGACTCACTAGATAGCTGACAGAGATCCTTCAGAACTGAGTCTGCAGGATTAAAGGAAACACAGAGGTGATGCCAATAAAAAGCCTTTGTTCTTTTATTTTTAACAATCACCGGGGATTTGGACAGAGATAGATGACTCAGAGGTTAAAAGCACTGGCTACTCTTCTAGAAGACTGGGAATCAATTCCTAGCACCCACATGTTGGATCATCGGTGTCTGTAACTCAAGTTCCAGGGATCTGATGTCTTCTTCTGGTCTTCTCGGGCACCAGGCACACATAATAAAACTAAATAATCAGCCGGGCGGTGGTGGCGCACGCCTTTAATCCCAGCACTTGGGAGGCATCACAGACTTCTCAAGAGACATCTAGCAGATCCAGAGATCATTGGGCAGCATGCTCATCACTGGTCTTGTTGACAACTGAGAGTTTCCAATTTTATGGCTCCAGAATGCTGGTACAGATCCTTTGCCATTTATGAATGGCCACATAGCAACCTTGGCAACCTAACCTAAACTTCAAGACTTCCTTTTTTTTTTTTTTTTTTTTTTTGAAGGATGTCTGGTCATTCATGGCACGAGAAACCCCAGGTCAAAGCCTTTCATGGATCCATATGGGCTGTAAGAACTTGAAATCTTGATGGAGTCACCGAGTGTTTTTGAAAAAGAAAACCAGTGCACACACAAGCACATCGTAATGTGCTTAGTAGGTCTATTTAAGAAGAAAAATTAGCTCAGGCCCATCACTCTCACTTAGGTCAGGTGGAGCCTTTCCTAAGTATTCAGCTGATGTCTGGGCCTTTCTTCATAAATTTTACTTTTGAAGGCCAATCTGTTGGATTTCCATGACATCTTGGGTACTTTTCCTAGAGGTATCAATGGACACTTTACCTCTTTAGTGACGAGGTCTGCCTCTGCCCGACACCTCAGACTGCAGCCTGGCTTAGCATTCTATCAGTGCTATGCCAGAGGTGTGCCCTCTTATCAGAAAACAAGTAGTGTTGTCTAGGATGTGGGTAGCCTAGATCCCTTGTGTGCCGACGGAGGGGATGTACAACGGAAGGAAATGCTTAGAAGATGGTATGGCAGTCACCCTAAAAGCTGAAAACACATGACCACATAATTCAGCAATCTCACCTGGGGCCCACAGTTTATTCATAAAACCTAAAAATGAAACCTTAAAAAGAAAGTTATCTTCATACATGTGTTCTAGCAACATTATTCATAACAGCCAAGAGAGGAGTAACCCGAGCGTCTGTCAGTGGACGAATGGATAGCAAAATGTGAACTGTTCAGACGATTTATCAATGAGCCATGAAAAGGAATTCTGACCCAAGCTACAAGGTGCACAAACAGTGAGGACTTTGTGCTAAGTGAAATAAGCTCACCACAAAAAGACAGATACTACATGACTTAGATTTCGGAGTCAGCCAAATATGTACAGGCAGAAGTAAGGAAAGTGGTGACTTCCGGGGGCACAGAACTAGGGAGGTGGAAATGGAGAGCTATCTTTTAATTGGCAGTTTGAATTCCGTAAGATAAAGAACTTCTAAACCTGGCTGCACAGGTGAACACACTTAATACACACACAGACAAAAATGATTGAGATTAAAAAAAAAAAAAAAGGCAGAAAAAAGGCAAGATTGGAAAAGGGTCTTTAGATATCTCTAAGTCTAAATTCCTGTGCTTTGAGCTCTTACTTCCAAAAAAAAAAAACCCAAGTTAAGTGAATTTCTTGATTAATGACATTTTAAAATGCTAAGGAAAACAAAGAAAAAACAAAGTTCAATTGTAAGCTAAAAGTATTGGCCAGCCTGTGCTACATAGCAGCCTTTTTACCAAACATCACCCACCCTCCCACGGTCAACATAATTAGTAGCGTGTGCTTCTGAGAAAAGATGCTAAACTGGCTTCTTGAAATTAGTCAAAAGTTCCAGCAATGAAGAGATAAAAGTCTGAAACACATAGATTGAAGCTCTGACAGGCACAGGGCGGGCTGTAAAAATCAAGGCGTACATACAGGCAAGCATACAGCAAGCAGATTAGGGAAACCGAGCAGCCAGCCTCCCGCAAGGGCACTTGGGAGAAACTGCTGGATAATGACTCTGCACTTCAATCTACAAATCAGTTTATGGGCAAAGATGAAGAACTTGAGGTGGGTACTAATGAAACGAGAAACACTGGTGGATGTCACGAGATGGGGCTGGCTAAGGATAGACCTGTCTCTATAATAGACATTGTTATGAGAGCTGGGTCAAGTATGCAAAATGCACACAGACGCAACCACCAACAAAAACAACTACAACATCTCAAATTAATGAAGCTTTCTTTTTTCAGGCAGTTACATGTAAATGCCCTAACTAGTTAATCTTAACTTGATGGTCACACAAGAATTAGTGTCCCGCCTGAAAAGAACACACAGACAAACTCTGGCTTAATTAGGTTCTATCTAATCTGGGCTTATTCCTTAAAAACAAAACAAAACAAAACACCCTTATTCTACACTTATTCCATGCTAGGTTCTCTTTTAGTATCCCAGAATTAATCTGTTTTACCAAGTCTATATTCTGCTGGGGTCAACTAACACACACACACACACACACACACACACACACACACACACTAACTTAATGATCTCCTGTAGTAGTTAAATATCTCAGTAATGACAAAACGTGTCAGGGTAATCAAGGTGACAGGTGAGCTGATAATGGATTCGTGAGAAGGAGCCCGACCTGCCACAGCTTTGATATGAACACACAGACAAGGCTCACAGCAGAAGAGACGGGGGGGGGGGGGGGGGGGGCGGGGGGTGCCAGTCCAAGGCCAGAAAGGCTGGTTGTACAGGAACAGGGATGAAATACGGCTTTGAAGATTGGTATGGCCACAGTCTGTAGATAGAGCCTCTGAGGATTTTATAAGGTATAATAATTAGCAACAATAAAAGTTATTTACTCAGTAGCACTGCAGAGCACTGTCTGGCTTTAAGCAGAACAGGAATATGATATGCTTTATACTTTTGGAGACCATGTAGGGCTGCCACGTGGAAAAAGACCACAACATGGAATGAGAACCTCCGCATTGTTAACATACACAATTGTGGATTTTTAAATAAAGAACATTTATTCTGCTATGTAATAGAGTAACTAAGGAGAACATTTAGAAAGAGCTAGCTCTCTCATTCCTAAGGATGCTGGTAGCTGCAAATGGCAACAGCAGACATAAAATAAAGACAATTTGGTGATGCTTTTCTTAGCAGCTCCCTGAAACACTGTCATGGGTGAAATACAGCAAGGAAGAAAAGGCTAAAGGTTTCTGGCCTAAGCAATAAGGGTCTTGAGATAAAGAAGAACTAATTTAATTATTAACTTATTTTCTACTGACTAAAATAACTTGTAAGAAATTCTTTACAAGTTGACCAAGAACATTTAAACAAACAAACAAACAAACAAACAAACAAACAAGGCTTCTCAGAGCATACTGAGCTTGAGGCAAGACAGACTACCAGAAGAAAATGTAGACTGAGATGAAACAGGGATTCCGAGATATCATCACCTTCAGGAAGTCACCAGAGAGAATAGCCATGCTCTAGGGTTGCCTGTGACTCCTGGCTCTGCCAAGATGGCAGTAGGCCAACCAGGAAGCTGGCTGAAAAGAGCCACTCCCTGAAGTGAAAGTTAATCAGAACCGGGCTGCTATCTCAGGCGAAGGCGTGCAGTTAATAGTTAATAATCCACAGAGGGGGGCGAAATGTCTGTAGAAAGGACAGCCACAAACAGGAAGCACAGGAACACAGATCAGCATGCCAAGTGGGCCAGAGTCCCAGTCAGACTGTGCTGGGGCACAGCAGGACACACTGGGCGTCTTGTCTTGCCCTGGATGTTGATAGGAGATGTTGAGGATTTGGAGGGCGGAAGTTAGCCCCTAAAATCAAATGGAATTGTGACTTAATAAACCATGGCAGTTATAATAAATGCAGATTTTTAGGCTTGGTGACCAGTGGTTCCAACTGGTTGGGAGAACCCCAAAAACCACAACTTTTAATTAACACTTAGATGCTTTTATGTAAATGGCCCCCAAGCCGGGGCTTGAGAAACCCTGTCTATGGTCTTTCTCACTTTATTTCCTTTCTGCAGGACTCTGCCAGTGAGCCACACCCCCCAGCCCACGGTCCTCTCTAGCAGAATCTACTCTAGTCTCTCACGGTTTAGCCTTCTCCAAAACTCTGGCCCACCAATTACGTAAAGAACGTGGAACTGAGCAAATAGCTCTCAGGCCAGACCGTGCTGTGTGTGTACACGTCCATGGGGGGACATTTCCTCCTATTCTGTAAGTTCTTCCATAGGGACCTGAGTCACAACATTCTGAGATATTCCTATATAAATAACACGCTGTGGTTCACCCATACAACTCGATGAAGTGTGTACCCCCATACATAAACTACACTCAAGAAACAATGTCAAAGCTAGTGTCCAAGCTAAGCTATAACAACAGCGCCACAGAGTTTGAAGTTTCTCCCTGTCGTTCATTGTCACCTTAGCAACTTTGTGGAATCAGAAAGTCCTAAGTCCCCAGTGTGACTGGGGGGTAACCGTGCTGGGATAAACCCTGGGTCTACAGTGGCCTGCACAAGCGCTCTGGTGCACAGACCCACACTGAGTGCCTGACTGGCTGTTCAGCCCAGGCAGTCCTCAAACTTGCAATCCTCCTGCCTCTGGCTTCCAGGCCTGGCACTACACTACATTAGTGTGCTGCCACTCTGAACCCACTGTGACAATGACAGCTGGTGAACCGACGAAATGTCACCCATGTCACCGTTAAATAAACGGTAGTGTTCAAACCACCAGAGCTACATTTTCAAAGAAAGAACCCCTCGCAGGATGGAAAATTACTGTTAGCATATATTTGCTGTGTTTAAAGTTATGTTTTGAAACACGAAGTTACACGGAGATAGACCTACGTGTTCTGACAATCCCAGTTTGGCTTTTATCCCTATGGAAAAAAATGCATCTTGGGCTACAACAGTCCAGAAACACCTGACTGTGCTGACATATCGAAAGAACTTGCCTGCCACAACTAAAGGTTGCAAGCCTAGTGTGTATATTATTTGTAGGTTGGTGTAGGATGGTGTGGATTAAAAACCTTGACACACATTTTATAAATTGGTTGTTAGAAAGTTCCAGGAGCGCCTGTGATTTCTCTGTTTTGAACAGAGAAAAGCTGTTCATTTTAAACTAGGATAAAACAAATTTTGGAACAGCAAACATTTCCCATTAAATATGGAGGATGTCTTCCTCCCTTGGCTCCTGTGCTGCCTCGGTGGCTGGCTCTGCCTTCCCTCGCCTGGATATTCTGCAGAAGGCTTGGGTGGGGTGGAGTGGGGTGGGGTGGGCTCTGAGCAGCCAGTACCGCAATGCAGTTTCCCAATCACTGCAGGCAACAGACCCAGTCCGAGCACAAAGATGTCGCCGCAGAAACGTTATATGAAGTGTGCTCGTTCACCGTGTGTGCACCCTTGACTCAGGCCCACGTCCTCTCCAGCCCCTCCAGGAAGAGATCAGAGTCACCCAAACAGCTGGACAACTCACCAGTGCAAAAGCAATTATTTTCACTTTTGGACCTGATCCAAAACAGGAAACAATAGAGAAGCCCTGGAACATCCCCAGGCCAGCTGCTGACAACACTCCTCATTCTGCAAAATAATATCCACCTGTCACGAGTGCCACAGCAAGGACACTCACTGTGCTCCTACGGTTCCTTAACCACATCTGCATTTTTGTGTAATTTTCTGATTTTTTTTTGAGATGGGGTCCTCCTGTGTGGCCCAAGGCGGCCTAGGACTCTATTGTCCTTCCTAGTGTTAGAGGCAGGCACTCACTACATTTGGCTCACAGCTGTGGGTTTGCATGAAGAAACAATACTTTGCAACTTTTGGTGGGTGGGATGAAAGAAGAAGTAGTTTTTGAAAAGCAGTTTCTTTTGTAATGTGGTTCTCACTACGAAATACTTCTAATCAAACAGAATTCTGGTGACTTTGTTTTGTCAAAAGACAACTAAAGACACTTTATTTTTTAAGACTTATTATTTTTATTTTTATGTGTGTGTGTGTGTATATATATATGAACCTATGTCGATGCTGGCACAGCACATACATACAGCACCCACAGAAGCCAGAGGGCATCAGACTCCTGGATCTCTTAACTGCTGAGCCATCTCATCTCTAAAGACTCCTTCTTCTATGCTCAGTAATTTAGACTCAAATGGATTGTCTCACCTTTTATCAGATCCCTGTCCTTCGGATGATTACTAAACAGTTTTAAGTCATAAATCTACTTAAGGGTTCATAGAACGTATCACAGGGTTTGCTTTTTAAGAAAACCGGAACTAGAGAGTACAGGCAGGCTGAGGCGATTCCAACCATTATTGGTCTGAAAACCTCCAGCCTCTTACAGAATTTCCTGTCCAAGGGGCCAGGGGAGCTGTGTCTAGAATTTCCTAATCCAAAGCTAACACGACACGGGGCTCTCATTAGGGTGCAGCAGCTGTGTACTTCACGGGAGTCAGAATGAAATGTATAGTAATTCTGTCAAAAAGCTGACCACAATGGCCACCGAGAATGCCTGAGGGATTGCTGGCATCGATCACTCCACAATTTGTTAGCTAGAACTTCTGCCAGTTACGTTTTCCCTGTGGAGATACCCACGCTAATATTTTTTATTCTGCTACTCACTTTCCCTTCTTTTCAGGAGTCATTTTACATACTCAACTTAGGATGAACTGCTTAAAGAGGAAAATTAACGGTGAAAACAAGCAGTCTTCCCTTTATAAACAACTATGAAGAAAACAGGGTATGTAAAAGCAGACGTATAGCCCACCTATATGCAGTCTATAAGCCTGGAATGGATTTCTACAATGAGTTTCAGAAATGTAGGCTAAAAAAAATCAAACTTCTAAAGTTTCTACTTTAACTCATGTAAGAACCTACACCTTTCTGGAGATGTGAGCAGAGGATTAAGACAATAGCTGCTAGTCGGTTGATCCTGAGATCCTTGTTCAATGAGAACTTTCGAGCAAGCGGATCAACTCTCCATTGGCAGAGAAAGTCACTCTTTAAAGTATCAGGACACTGAGTTATATGTGTTACAGGAAGCCTAGTCTTGTCTGTCTGTCTCTGTTTTCTTTTCTTTTCTTTTTTTTTTTTTTTTAAGACAGTGTCTCTCTGTGTAGCCTGGGCTGTCCTGTAACTAGCTTTGTAGATCAGCCTGGCCTTGAACTCAAATATACACCTGCCTCTGCCTCCCAAGTGCACCACAGCCACCGCCAGTGAAAGTCTTTCCTGTGACTTAACGTCATAACCGTGGCCCATCTTTTTTCCTAGTCAATGTTACTGTTGGCTCACAACGATGAGATTACAACCTTGAATGTGACATCACACAAAGCTCCACTCTTAATTCTTTAAAGATGTAACCTGTGCCCGTAGCTTCCACATTCTACCCATAAGGATGCCACATACT
The DNA here is from genome assembly GCA_030674055.1 of Rhabdomys pumilio. Taxonomy (NCBI): domain Eukaryota; kingdom Metazoa; phylum Chordata; class Mammalia; order Rodentia; family Muridae; genus Rhabdomys; species Rhabdomys pumilio. Next base: position 27,701,104 of record JANHMN010000001.1, read on the forward strand.
AACTGCAAGATGTGTTGTCCACTCATTTACACATGAAATCCAGATGTTATTGCACATCATGCTTTTCTGGGGAAGCAGCTGGAGATGATGCAGCAGATGCAAGGGGGACAGCACTCTTGTAGCCAGGACCAGAGGAGGGGTTCCCCTGGAGACCCTGAAGCAAGCTGGCATTCATGACTTAGAGCTGACTTTAGATCTCTGTAACCCTACTTCAGTGTTTGAACATGAAAGGAACAAGAGTAAACGTCAGGGGAAAGGAGCCCAGTAAAACAGCCACGGGTCAGGCAGAGAGAGCAGGAAGCAGACAAAGGCATTTTAAGATGAGATCTTAAGTTAAGGAGACTATGTTTTTTTCTTGACTTTGCATAATCTCAAACTATTAACTAAAGGAGCTGTGCTATTAAACATACATACACACACACACACACACACACACACACATCAACTGGAAGATTAGAGGACACTCAAGTGCAATTCTTTTAATCTTGTGATGAAAATGAGTTTGGTCTCAGAAAAAGAAAAAGAAAAAAAAAAAAAAAACAAAACCATGTGAAGTGGCAAGAAGCAGAAGGCTGGGAGTCTCCAGAGCCATCCAAGCAATGGAGAAGCTCTTACATTTCAGATGGCTCTCCTTAGTTCTGAATCATTGTTCTTGGTATGTATTTAATCAAACTAGTGTAAGAATTAATTTGAAGCTAAATGCTTTCCAAAAACCCAGACACTGCCTCTTATAAGTAAGATAACTCTGAATGTCTTACGGTTGGTTCCTAATGTCCTCAAATCATTAGGAATTCTAGTTGGAGAATTTCTACTTCAGCTCCACATTAATAGAAAACTTGGCATCAGTGGACAACACCTCCACCTGCTACTTCAGTCACCTGAGCACAGTGTCTGTGCTGATGCTTTTTCAGGTCTCCAAGATGTGGGTAGAAGAGGAGAAGAAACTTTTCTGTACACCACTGTACCCTTATAAATGAAAAGCAAAGGATAAGGGAAACTCATTGCTTATATTAATAACTTGCATTGTGCAGGCAATGAAACATTCTTTTTTTAAAAAAAAATCAGTCATTTTAATTATAGAAATCTGGTTCTAAATCTTAGGATTCTAAAGTATGAGCAGTATTTGAAATAGCAATATGAATTCAGTGGAGGTTGTGTGGGTACCACAGCCTCAAGAAAGTACAATTTAGTTCTAAGTTAGAATAAGAAGTGGTCAGAGAGCCTGCACCAATTTTTCACTTGTGAATTTTCTGCTGCAAATGACGGGCAATGAGGCGGCTATTATTTAAGCAGATCTATCCACTGGTAGTGCTGGCAAAAACAAGGGAGAAAACTCCTGCTTCTGAGGTCATAGCCAAGTCAAGTGCGACTCAGGCACCTATCCATACTATGGTATCACCCAAAACAGTCAAGTACCGAGTATTTGGAAGTGTAGAAAGAACAGGTAGAAAGCTTTCAAGAAAGAGCTTGAAAGTCCAAAAGAACGGGCTCACTGGTGGCCTGCAAGTATGTTTCATACAGGAAATTTCTGAAGAAGAAATTTTAGTGACGTAACAAGAGAACCACAGTGTGAGCAAGCAATGTTTCCAGACAGCAAGGACCCCACTCACTGTTCTGCTATGGTTTTCTGCTCACATCCGTACCGTGAGGACATGTGGACTCTTGGAAACAGACTCATTTCTCAGAACTACAGCTACTTCTTTATTTCTAAGAGAAATCTCCTCAAGAGGAGCATCTAGCGCCCACTCATGTTAATTCATTTTAATGTTTTTTCTCTACCGATCAACAGATAACCGTGGTTGCTTCAGACCAATAATGTCTGTCAGTGTCATCTGGTACAATTCAGATTACAGAATTTGGCAGTTTCACAAAAATTCATTCCTTTAGTGTGTGTGATGGGCTTGTGAAGAAATTCAAATTCTACACACACACACACACACACACACACACACACACACACACACACAACCATCCCAGGCAAAAATCGTGGCAAACAGGAGCCTTTACAGATCAATGAGGTAACACAGGAAAATTTTGAGCATCATAATATGTAGCTTAATCCTTAATTCAAAATAATCACTACTACATGATGCAGTTGTAAATTCATGTAATCGCCTTTAAAAAGGCACGCTACTTCAGCTCAGCTGAGCCGACCAACGGTGTTAGTGATTCAGTAAATGATACAAAGCACCCTGGCAACTGCACTGTCTTATATCAGTATGGAACTGTCACTGCCCAAACTGAAAAATTTAAGCTGTGACAAAAGATTCCTGGAAGAACATTCATCTATTCAGAGTAAATATCTGTGGGTAATGAGATTTAAGACTGTATGTGTGCTCTTCTTTCTTCCTTTGGTTATTTGTTTGTTGTTTGTTTTCATGAACAAAGACTACTTGTAAAATTAGAAATTAAAATTTAAAAAGCTAGTAGGTAACCATCCAATAACAATAACCAAAACATCTCCAACGACTGGGTGGCATTCCTGGTGATAGGTCAGCAAAGGGTGTGAACCTGTCATTTACCTGCACAACAGGGAGGGGCTATAACCAGAGACTGTTTTCTTTGAAGACACAACCTTGCTGTGTGGGGTTTGTGTGTATCAAAGTCTACAACAGGAGAATGACCTGCAGGTCAGCACTCATCACAAGACAGAAATCTGCTCACAAAGCTGCTTGAGATGAGGCAGAGCCTGTGAGCCTCTGTGCCATCTGCAGAGCAGATGTACTCCGGTGTTCTCTTCGGCAAACCTCTCTTTTTTTTTTTTTGGTTTTTCGAGACAGGGTTTCTCTGTGTAGCCTTGGCTGTCCTGGAACTCACTCTGTAGACCAGGCTGGCCTCGAACTCAGAAATCCGCCTGCCTCTGCCTCCCAAGGGCAAACCCCTCCTATAACAGCCGAGAAATCACTAATGTATCTTACCACACTGCAAATTTACTTAATTAATCTAATAACCACTTCCTTGAAAACACTCAAAACTCTTTAGTTTCTAGATTCAATTGGTCTTATCCCCTTTTACAAAAAAGTGTAACACAGTTGTTAGTAAGTCACCTTCCTTAATTTCCTTTACTAATTTTAGAAAAGGAATATTGAACACCTACTTGGGCTCCAAGGGGGTTTTAAAAAAAAAAGCAAGTTATTCTTCAGACAAGACGTTGGTGTGTTTAGTTATGAAAATGTTAGCAGGTGTCTTCCTGCAGGCAGAAATCCAGAACTGGAGGAGGCGACTGAACATCGGGATTAATTTATCAATGGCAGTGGGCTTTTATTTTATTTTTATTTATATTTTTTTTGTTTTTCGAGACAGGTTTTCTCTGTGTAGCCCTGGCTGTCCTGGAACTCACTCTGTAGACAAGGCTGGCCTCGAACTCAGAAATTCACCTGCCTCTGCCTCCCAAGTGCTGGGATTAAAGGCCTAATACAAGGCCTTCTTTAACTTTTCTAACTGATTTGAGATGGTTAGCCTGTGAGTTAAGGGCCTATAGCAAATTCATGGCTATGAGTTTATTGTTAGGGTGTTTTCTATTTTTTATTTAGAAATAGCTGAGAGGAGATAACAGACAACAGTCCAGATTGCCTTACATAGATAGTTGGTTTTCAAAACGTCAGAAGTCCATAGAATTGACGTTACAAACATTTCTGTATTAATGTTCATTTTGATCAGAGACCTGACTGTTCCTGACGGCTTCCTGTCTTGGATTCTAAGAAGAAAATTGAGCATCTTTGGAGTTACTTCAGTTGTGGTGAGACAGTCACTAGGCAAGAATTGCCTCTGTCATCTACAGACAAATCACTGTCCAGAAAAGGACACACTTGCAGAATAGTCAACTAATTATATCTGCCAAGACAGAGTAATCAGCCCTTAATAATTCTGCATCACTAGGTCTGTCAGATGATCCTCAACCAGATGGCTGAAGATCAGATGCTCCAACATTTTGTAGTATAGGGACTGTCCAGGTGTTCAGCGGTCTCTATAAATTGGCTTAGTTTTAGAAGCTATGCTTTGTGCTTCCCATAATTTCAGTTAGCTCAGTCATTCTGGATTCCTGACGGGGTTAAAGACTTATAGTTTCATAGCCAATCCTGGCTACTTACTTTGAGAGAAAAGATTTGAGAGGATGGTTTTCAGCTGACATTCATTCTAAAGCCAAGAAAAAGCCAGGTTCAGAACTAAGTCTTTTAGTTAGGAGGGATGACAGAGGTTCTGGTTAGTCAACAAAGTGATGGACTGGGTATTGGGTCTATCTTGTACCTTACTGACAGAAATTGGTATAGTTACGCTCTAATTGTATTTTAAGAGAAAAGTTTTATTTTAACAGGAAGGGTGATATGTAGGAGGAGCTAACGTGGGAGGAATAAAAAGAGGAAGAGGAGGAGTAAGAAGAGGAGGAGCTAGGTGACAAGGGGGTGGGGGGGAAACATGTCTCCACCAGTCAAAGATAATGGTTATGTCTAGGTTGGGTATTGGGTTACACTTCTGATTGTATGGGGATCTTGTAATTGAGCATTACCAAACTTATAAAGCCTTTGAGTAACATTAAAAAAATTGTAGCAGGGCGGTGGTGGCGCACGCCTTTGATCCCAGCACTTGGGAGGCAGAGGCAGGAGGATTTCTGAGTTTGAGGCCAGCCTGGTCTACTGAGTGAGTTCCAGGACAGCCAGGGCTACACAGAGAAACCCTGTCTTGAAAAACAAAACAAAACAAAAAAGTATAAAAACAAAAAGGAGAAGGGGGGATGGGATAGGGGTTTTCTAAGGAAGGGAAATGAGGAAAGAGGATGGCATCTGAAATGTAAATAAAATATCCAATAAAAAAATATTTTAAAACAAAGAAACAAACAAAAAGGCGTGCACCACCACTGCCGGATACAAGTTTTATTTTTAAACACAACTCACCACTTTGTTATTCTAACCATACTGCATACTTCAAGTTGCTGGAAAGATGTATTCACCTTAGAGTACTGGTTGTGGTGGTTTGACTAAAAATGGCCCCCATGGGTCCATAAATTGGCACAATTAAGATATGTGTCCATGACGGAGTAGGTATGTGTTTTTGGAGGAAATGTGTCACTCGGGGTGGGCTCTGGGGTTTCAGATGCTCAAGCCAGGCCCAGTGCCCCTCTCTTCCTGCTGATCTGTATCTAGAAGTCAGCTCTCTCTCCAGCACCATGTCTACCTATGCACTGCAATCTTCCTCTCCATGAACACAGTGGACTAAACCCTGAACTGTAAGCCTGTAAGGAGCAGGCCCTAAAGAGGACCAACTCCGTATTTGTAATAGGAAAGAAAACAAGTTTGAAGTGAACTTGTTTTGAAGTGCTGATAACCAGAGCTGTCCTGGAACTCACTCTATAGAAATCCGCCTAAATCCGATTAAAGGCGTGCGCCACCACCGCCCTGCCAGAAGTTGTTTTTATAATCAAAAGTTGTTTTGAAACCTTATGAATCAAAATATTTGTGCACAAAACCAAGTTGTTTTGAATAAGTGTGTTAACCAGCTGTAATGAAGTCATAGCCCCACAGATAACCAGACACATCTGGTTATCTGCCATGTACGTCAGAAGCAACCCCAATTCAAGCATAAAAGAGGAGCTCTTGGCTTGAGCGCTTCATCAGACTGAGCACTCTGTACCCAGTCATCAAGGAGACAGCCGAGAGACCTAAGCCTCTAACTTCGTGGTCAAACACTCTCCAGACCTGAGCTGCTAGAAGCAGCAGAACACCCTTATCTTTGTGGTCAAGCACTTTCTGAACCTAGGCTACTGGAAACTACAGTCATAAGGACTCAGTTATGACTGAATTCCATCATGAATAATGATATACTTATTGCTATGCTTATTTCTTTGTTGATTACCAACTTATTATTTGTGTACTGACATTGACAGAGTCAATGCATAAGAAATGTGGCAAAACCTTGTTGTTACAATAGCTTTAGCACTGGTGATAATATATTGTTTGCTGTGTATTATTAAAGAGCATTTAAATATCAAACCTCTGTCTCTGACGTATTCTCTCCCCTCTCAAGGAACTGGCCATCTCACAGTCAATCCTGTATACGATTCCTGAATGGAGAGGACCTGTTGCTCCTCTCCACACGGAGACCATAAAACCTTATCACAACTTGCTCACTACAGATAATAGAGTGGGCTCTCGACAAAGCCAGATCAGATGAAATGTTTTCCTTTATAAGAGTTGCCATGGTCATGGTGTCTCTTAATAGCAATAGAAACCCTAACTAAGACACTTGTGAAGGTAAGATTCTTATAGAAAATTTTGTGAAATATTAAACATGAATATAATAAACCAACTTATAAGACATGCAAGGTTCAAAAGAGTAAAATCAGGAAAAATCCTTACCAGGGGCAACTCTATGGGACAAAGTATACAGAGCAAAGGATTTCCTCACAGGGTACCTTAGTAGGGCAGAGAGAGGGGAAGAGAAGGCCAGGAAATCTGGAGGGTTAATGAAAACACACAGACCTCATTTTGGTCCAGGTTTTTATAAACAAACCATAAAAAGGAAGCTATAAGTCAAATAGAAAAATTTGAAGATTTAACAAAGAATTACCACTAATTTAGGTGAGGAAATAGTACGGCATACGTTTCTTTGAAAAGATCCTTCCCTTTTGGCCTTCACAGAATTGCTTCTGCCTATATTATTTCCAAATTTGAGCATACGGGGAAAGTTAGGAATGGAAGAGAAACATGAGCCACTGAAAGCTGAGTACGTGTTAAGCAGGGTGCATGTAGGGTACACGGGGCATCATTTGAACTTTAATCTGTTTATGGGTCACAGAACAGTAAATTCTACTTCTGGTTTTTTGAGACTCACAACCTGACAGGAAAAGAACTTGAAGTCTTCAGCGACAGATTCAAGCGCAGGCTCCTTAAATCCCCGGCCTCCCCAAATCCAGTGAAATAAAAAAGTGCAGTGATAAGCATCGGGGTTCCCGTGCAGGCAGCCAGCAAAATGGAATGTGCAACTCCTGGAGCTCCATGGGAAAATCCTCTTCCTGAGTGATCCTAATAAGCGTTAGGTGACTAATGAGGCTTTTAATGATACCATCCATCTTCCCTTAGTGCTATAAAAGCTATCTGTATCGTTCCACAAAACATAAATAGATAGTTGTAAGATGATGGTGACGTGCTTTGTCTTTGGCTCCCTCTATTTTGCCCCCATTGACCCGTCTCCTCAACTGAGTCAGATAATGATGGATTTGAAAAGCAAATCACACATAGGACAAGTGACTTTAATAGCTCTGTTGGTGAATTCTGGCACCTGCCTGGACCCCAGCTGTGTGCTAATCAGCCTTGTGATGGCTGACATCACCAAATATTAGAAACAAAGGAATGTGGCTGCTGTCAGGTTGACTGAAGTCCCTGGAGAGGCTAGGCAGCTTCTCCAGAGCTTCTGTGTTGGGTTCTGTGAGGCAGGCACACAGGAAGAACTGGCTGTATAAAAACATAGCCATCGGGCACAGGGAATGAAAGTGGACGGGGCTCTGGGGGATGCAGAGCAACAACACTCTCTGGTCTAGTGATGTCTAGACACTCACATCCAGGGTCTGGTCTTCAGTCTCAGTGCCATTTTTAGATAAAGTACTCGTAACAGCTCACCCATGACCCTGAGTCCTGACCTCACAATGGACTTCACAACTTACTTGTGTGTTTTGGAATTTTATATTTATATTTGGGCAACAGGAATTACTGAATGACCAACTTTGATAGCAAAAGAAATGGCCCAAGACTTCACCCAACGGAAGATGGAAAATCAATGTGACCAGAACAAAGTCATTTCTCTGAACAAGACTTGATGTTCATAGTGAGTTAAAGAAGGAGGAGGAAGAGGAAAAGGAGAAGGAGGATGAAGAAGAGGAGGAGGAGGAGGAGGAGGAGGAGGAGGATCAGATGCAAGGATGGCTTTCTCTTGGCAGACCTTAGGAAAGGAGTGTCCTGAGGGAATGAAAGCAACCTACCTGAAGACGGCAAGCGTCAGCGACCAGAGCACGAGAGGCTTCCGCAGTTCAAACTTGGCTCGCTTGTTCATCAGATGCCGACCACCAAATATAAAGGCAGCATACAGTGCAGAAAACAGGAAAGACTTCTTCCTACGGAGAAAAAGACGGAACAAAACTTGTGAGACACGAGTCCTGAAATACCTCTCACAATAGCTTGCCTGTCTTTACTAAAGGATTTTCTTGAGTACATGCCCCACTTTGGTGGAAAATTAATCTCCTTGGAGATATGTTATATTGGCAAATCCATCCTGTGGTTGCCAACAGGATATAGTGAATACCACATACTTTTCAGGCCTTAAAATCAAAAATTTCAACATAGCACCAAGGTACAAAAACTGACCATTTCACCAAAGAAATGAATTGCCTTTATTCTTTTTAGATAAATGAACTTAAAGTAGAGTCATGGTTTTGGTAGAAGGTAAGTATTAACTTGCAGTATTATCGTTAATAAAAATGCATAATTGTCAGACACCGTATACACACCTGAATTTAGGCATGTCTCTGATATAACCAGAGGACCATTGATATAATCTGCAGGACTACTGAGTGATTCTCCTCAGGTGGGTTGTACAGTCAGTCAGTCCCTGACTAAGGATCCTAGACCGATCAGATTAAAACTACAACAGTCACAAGTACGAATAAAAAAAAATTCTTACTTGAACAATTAGTGTAAAAAAGTAGTTGTAATAAAATCAAAATGCTAGGTTCAATTTTAGGTACACATTGAGATATATTTACAAATGAGAAAGCATACCTTAGATTTGTTTTAAAATACCCCTGGAAACAGACAAAAGGTAGAGACAAAGGAAGATGGAGACTGGACTTATCTCCCCTCTTCTCTCTTACAAACACATAGAAACCTCTTTACACACTGAATGTCATCTCTACTCATTTCTCTCTTACAAACACACAGAAATCTTTTTACAAGCTGAAAAACTTAAAACATTTCATGTTTAAAAATATTCCATAGTAAATATTTTTTAAATGGATGATTAGACTGGAAAATACATGTGTAAGTATTTGGAGCCATATGAGGGCATCATGGGACGGTGGTCACTGTTAGAGCTCCTGTGTGCTCACTCACAGCAGGGTAGAAGTTTGACTCTTGGTGGGGGCATCAGCCCGACAACAGGAGCCCCAAGTCCCACTGCCTGCTGATTTTGTTACTGTACAGTTTAGTGATGCCAAACCATGCAGAGGAGTGAGAGACTGAGAAGGGTGGGATGCAGACCTCAGAGAGCCTTGTAAATAGTTTAAACCTTTAAGCACAGTTCTAGAGATAAAAATCCATCTCTTAGAATGGGTCCTCCCAGTGCAACTAGACCAAGAGGGAAATGGTCAAAGAACAAGCTGCAAGACACAGGAGGAAAACCAAAATGCTAAAGAAGGTAGCATGTAAAATACCTGACAAATCATTCCTCTGATGGTTGGCGTTACTATGTGTCTAAGAAACAGTGCTCCTTACATACCCCTACTTGGTGAGCCATAGCTTGTAAAACTATGACTCCAGGAATCAATCAAATATAACCCCGTGACAAGTGCCTGTTGAGAAAACTTAGTCCTGGCACGGAGCAGGCTCTTACGGAATAAGTGATGACAATCTCATGCGATCAAAGTTTTTTTTTTTTTTTTTAAAGGGCAAATAACGGCACATTGATACCGTAGGTCCTTGGTAGACACTGAATAAGTGAGCAGTTGGGAACAATGAAAGAAAATGTATTTCCCCATCAGTGTATTTAAAAACGACTAAAGAAAAAACTATAATAGAATATGATACATTTTCCTCCTCTGACAAATATTTTCCCCTCAAAAACAAAGCAAAAAAAGTTAAGGCAATTTTATGGAAAACTATAGGTTATTATTCAAGATACACACACACACACACACACACACACACACACACACACACACACACACACACACACGAATGACTGTATTTTGACTGTAAAATCTCCCAAGGGTATGGTATTCAACCACATAGAAGGAGACTCACTTTTTCTGTACTCATATGAAGCTAAGACATAAAACATGTAAAGCTCATGCATAAGCAATGACTTGCTAAAAGAAAACAAAAATAAAATGGAACCCTCCTGTTAAAGTGGCAACGGTAGTATTAGACAGAATGGTTCTTTTCTTCTTAATTAGGAAAGATAAAGAGTAAAAAAGTTAACATTAAAAAAGTAAAAAGATAAAGATAAAGAGTTATTGCAACTACAAGGCCTTTCTTTACTTAGTAATTCTGTGTAGACATCCCACGGAAAGACCTTATCACTTAATCCAATGACCCCACTTTCTGCTAAAGTACTACTTCCATTTTAGGGAAAAGAAATGGGGTTAGAGCAGCCCTTAGGCCTTCCTGTTCTTCTCAGTAAACTTCAGCGAGAGCAGGGTTGGATCTCCATGTGCTGACCCCTAAGCATGAAGGAAGGGCTCCTTCAGAGACCACTGAGTAACTGAGCAGAACAGTTTTACTGGGAAAACCCCAAGGCGCATACCCCACACCATCATGCTCCATCTGCTGAGTCCCCCAGATCGGTCAAACGTTCAGCCACATCGTCCCGGCTTCTTTGAGAATGCTCAAAACATTCCCTGGAGATGTCTTTTTCATTTTTAAAAAAAGAACCATTCTCACTTGAGGTGTATGAGTGTTTGCTTACATACATGTATGTACATCATGTGCATGCCTGCTGTCTGAAGGGCCAGAACAGGCCACTGAATCCCCTGGAACAGGAGTCAGAGAGCTGTGAGCAGTCACGTGGGTATCCAGAACTGAACCTGGACCCTCTGCAAGAGCAGCAAGCGCTTTTAATCCCTGAGCCATCTCTCCCACCCCTCAGCAGTATTTCTTAGTCACAGGCCCTGGATTTGGATGCATGGATTGAATTTCTTGTAATCGTGTGCCAACCAAGTAAAATGATGTCCTATCATTCTAAGTCAGCCAGAGGAAAATGTGCTTCAAGAGCCAAAGAGAACTAGTTTTACACCGTTCTTTAGAAACTTTCCGTAATTTCAGATTTGGGGGCTCACCCCAGCAATCCTAACATCTAGTAGAGGCAGGAAGATCAGAAGTCCAGAGCCAGCATCATCTGCTTAACCAGTCTGAGGCCAGCCTGAGCTATGGGGGACCATTTCTCTGAAGAAATCATCAGTCAACAGCTAGGACCTCCAAGGCAAGCAGTCTGTTGCCCAGAACTGGAGAATTATAAGGAAACTTACAAGTAGAGTCTAGGGAGAGGGCATACTCCTCATTCCACAGGAGAGGACATAAGAAGGGTCTTGGCACTGGTAGCTCATAGTCATTGTATACACTGGTCAGACCACCCTAAATGTTCTTGGTTAATACCAAAAAGGTTGGGAGTCAGAAACGGACTGTTACGTGCTCTGTGTGAGTCCCAGACAGTCAAGGATGAGGACACCTGCCATTCTGAGGAGGACACCTGCCATTACAAAACCAAGCACTCACTGCAACTACGGGCGTCTTCTACTTTGGTGAAATGTAAACCATGCTTTGGGTGAGTTTTGAGTTAAACAGGGTTCTTCCATAAAGAACAACATTATGGTATTTGCAAAAAAGATTGGATAAAACTGGGTGTCTTAATAACAAGTGAAAGAAGCAGATACAGAAAGAAAGATGAGTGGAGAGTGCTCCCTCTCACATGTGAAAGTCAGATGAAAGAAGAAAGCGGAAGAGAAGGAAGAGGAGGAGGAGAGGTAGGAGAGGAGGAAGTGGCTGCAGCTTGACAGCAGACAATAGACTACTTAGGGAGAGGCGGCCAGCAGGAGGAAGGAGGAGGATGGAAGGGATGTGATTCATGAAAACATGAGTAAAAAGCTTAAGTCTCCCTCAGTAGGAAAGCCACCCACTGAAGTATTAACGCATGCTTCAAAAAGTATAACTACTTTCCCACTGTTTAGAAGGTTTGGCAAACTGGGCCACTGAAGTGACTGAGAATAATGGGCTTTCCCACCCACACCTCTCTGGTAAAGGTTCAGCAGGTTGAGCAAGTCAGGCTGAAGTCAGGTGAATGGTCATTGGCCTACTATTAATTAGGGTGGATTAATGCCCTGATGCTTCAATAGAAAGCCAATAATTCTCCATTTTCCTGTAGGCATCCAGGGACTGGAAGAATGGGGTGACTGCGATGCTTATCAGATATTAGTAATTTCTAGGTAGCACAGAGTTACTTTGCTTAATAAACCTTAATGTACATCACTAACACAACCCTTCCTCACGGTTATTTAATAAGTACTCTCTGGTGGTGACAGGAGTTCATTACGAGGCACTGAACCAAGTAAGAGTTAGGCAAACAAACCAAAGCAAAATCTCTAATGTGGGGCCTGAGAAGACAGTCAACAGGTGAAGAGGATCTGAGTTCGAATCTCTAGCCTCGCGTGGCCACGTGTATCTGTAACACCGTCACTGTTGGTTGGGCTCAGAAAGGAGATCTTTAGAGCTCTCTGGTCAGCCAGTCTACGGGGAAACTTCGGGTTCAGTGAGAAACAATTTCCCTTAGGAAAAAAACAAAAATCAACCAAGTAACAACCGCAAGAAACAAGGTAGAGAACGGCACAAAATAGCACTCTCTGTCTGGCCTCTGCAGTGGGGACACGGACACAGGCACGTCTGCACACGTGTGTAACACATGCGCACACCCCTAATATGTACTGCTATGTAGTGCTGGGACTGTTTATTTTTTTTTTAACATGCAGAAACTTTTTGTCCCTTACTGTCATCGATAAGGAAAGTGAATAAACAATGGGAATTAGTCTATAACTAGTAATGAACAGTTAAGCAGCTACTTACAGATCTGAATTTCTCTAAAACACGACTTTCTCCCTAGTCATTCCTGGAGGTGGGCTTTTATGCTCACTAGCCTAACTGAACACCTTGTATAAATTCAAACGCACTTAAAAACAAAAACCTCGTGGGATGCCTCTGAGACCAGCACTTAGCCTGCACCTCCTTAGCGTTCACACTGAAATCTAACAGCTATCAGGCCCTCCTCCAAGAGTCAAGCAAGTTGATTTTCCAACGAAAGAGCTTTTCATGTGGGTGGTATTTCAACACAGGATAACTGCTAACGAGCACCTTGGAAAGACGGCCGGAGTTCCTTCCTCCGTCTTTCATGTTGTGCCTAAATGGCCTTGTTTACGGATGTCATTCCCATCACAAGGTACAAAAAAAGAAGGAGAAGGAGGAGGAGGAGGAGGAGGAGGAGAAGGAAGAAGAAGGAACAGGAGGAGGAGGAGGAGGAAGAAGAGGAAGACAAAGAAGAAGAGGAAGAAGAAGAAGAAGAAGAGGAGGAGGAGGAGGAGGAGGAGGAGGAAGAGGAAGAAGAAGAAGAAGAAGAAGAAGAAGAAGAAGAAGAAGAAGAAGA
>JANHMN010000001.1:27729398-27748512 GCA_030674055.1 Rhabdomys pumilio
ACACACACACACACACACCCCTCAGTGACAGACATGGATCATGGGATATGAGTTATTTCTATTGAATACAGTTGGTTGGAGATGAATCACCACAGGACTAAGAATGAAGATGTAGGACTGGCTGTGGTGGTGCACACCTTTAATCTTGTGCATGCTCAGGAGGCAGAGGCAGGGGGATCTCTGTGAGTTCAAGGCAAGTCGGGGTTACATTAATAAAACAGTAGCTGAGGATGCCTGCCAGAGCCTTCTGCTAAGAACTTGATGCTGATGCCCCTCTCAGCTCCCCACCGGCTTAGCTTCCTGCACCATCCCACTAGAGGACAGAATTCCTGGCACCATGTCTGGTGTGACCTGTCCCTGTCCAACTTTACAAAACAGTAAACAGTGGGAACTCTGGGGTCTAACTGGCTTCTGTGTGATTCCAAAGCCTAGGCTAGCAACTTAGAGGGTAGAGATGACAACTGAACTGGCAAATGGGAGAAAGGTCAGAGCTGGATGACATGAAGCTCGACACTGATGGTCATGTGAGTGATGGTCCCCTGGATCTACTGAGCAGCCTAGGGGGAGCAAGGCAGACGCCCTACGTCAAACTCGGGATGCACCACAGCCCGTAAAGAAAGTCCTCTGTGGGAAAGAAGGCAGGCAATGGAGGGAACATTCTGGAGCTGGCTCTCCCGTTCTCCCTTCACTTTTCCTTCCTGTCTCATAACCTTGATCAAGACTTCCCCCAAGTGGAATCCTCTTAGTCTCAATACTAGTCTGACCCAGTGCCAAGTACCGCAGGTAATTCAGTGTTCAGAGCGGGGAACCATGGATAACAAAGAATCAAATATAAGAACCAGGAGGAGAAAATGATCATAATTTAGTATGAGGTTTACAAAGATCCAACTTCTGCCATTATTAACATGACAAGAACGTGCATTAGACCCCAAACCTGTGTAAATCCAGCAGAAAGAAATGAATCTTTTTTTTCCTGAACCTGGATATGTTACACCTGGGCTAATAAGAAAGATCTCCAAAGCATTCATCGGCCATGTGTGGTGGCCCAGGCCTTCAATCCCAGCAGCCCTTAGGAGACAGGCTGGTGGATCTCTGTGAGTTTGAGGTCATCCTGGTCTAGCCTGTTCCAGGACAGGCAGAGCTACATAGTACGACCTTCTTTCAAACACACACATATAACAGAAGGCCTGCATTCTGTTCTATGCATTCTTTGCCCTGTTACTGTTTTTCTAGACATTTCGAAATCCTTGGTGTAAATCTGGTCTGATTTCTCAATAAAGTTTCTCAAGTTCTCATTCACTTTGTGACAAAAACCTCTGATGTTTCTGCATTTTACATGAGGACAAATGCAACAGACTTTGGGTTTCACATCGAGACCCAGTCAATCCTTCTTAACAGAATTCATACAATTTTATGATTGCCTTTATTTAATAAAATGTCCACTCATTACTAGATAACTTACCTAAAGCTTTATTTAGAAACACATAAGAAGCAATAAAGGAAATTTATCTGTCTTCTAAGCAAGGCAGGATTATCAACAGATATAATGACGTAAGATGAAATAAAGTTAGAGACACAAATGCCAGAGGTTATGGTTATTGCTTCAGTTTCCCCTGAAGAGCTTCCGTAGGACCAACACTCCCTTAATTATTCTGGCTGTGCCAGATTACCAAGTGAGCATGGCCCTTGGAACAGCTGGCTCGGGATCAGGCAAGGTTTTCTGAGTTCATTTCACCTTTGTATTTCAAGTTGCTAAGTATTTCTTCTTAAAGTCCCCAAGTGTTCCTTCCCCCCAAGTGTTTCTTCTTAGAACCGTTCTTTGAGGTTAAATTAACAAATGCCTCCCCTGTACCCAAACACAGCCTCAAGGACGGGGTAGAAAAGGAAGGTGGAAATCAAGGGAGATAAAGGCCTGAGAAGAAATGTGATCACAGAAGTCTCCCAGTGTTTTCTGGGACTGTTAGTTAAAGAGCTGTGGAACCACGTAACTGCAGAATTACCCACCACCCCCTTCTTTCTTGCTGGAAGGCCAAGGGCACCATGACATTAAATAGCACACACATCAAAGCTGGGAAAGGAAATTAGTAACTCTGGAAGTTTTAAATATATGCCTCTTCACTTACAGATATGTCAACAAATAAAACCTAATTGTTCTTATTTCGTTAGGAGACTAGAAAATCAAGAGGACTTCAGATTTTAGGGCTTATAAGAACAGCTGTGAGTTCTAAAAAGAACTAGACACCAATGATCCCGACTTGGATCCAGGATTAGAGCAACCTTTCTGAGAAGCAGTGACTGGGGTGACTAGCTAGTCACTGGAATTTTTAACGATAGATTTTCTTTTAGCACTATAACGATAGTAATGGAACATAAATCGGTATGGGTTTTCATGATTCACAAAATACTCTTACTAACATTACACAGATTCCCTTGACAACAGAATTTTGTTGTTATAAAACACAATAACCTTCGTGACTGCATAGTCTTACGTTCATTATCCTGGCTACCATGCTCTGGGGTACGGCTGAGAAGGCAGGGTCAAAGTCACTCAGAAATGGAGCCGACTGACCTTTCACCTAGAAAAGCCTCGCTCTGGAACATCAGCTTTCCTGGTTAGATAAGCAAACACTTTTATGTTCTCATCAAATCTAAGTGAAAGACGTAGAGCCAAGTCAGTACTAACAGATTCCTCTAATTTATCGATGGAATCTGTGGGATTTTAAACTATATACCAACAGTAATAGGATAACAGAATCCACGAAATTCTAACACTAAATCTCCTTGACAACATACGTGTTCCACACCAACAGCACTCGTTGTTGGCCTACCCAGAACTCCTAGACAGTTGTCGTCAGGAACGATGAGACTGAGCTGTGACTCACCTGATGATGTTGGGAATTAATGGAAACCCATATCAATGTCATGAGGCAAAGTGATACCTTTTCACAGGTAAGAGCAAGAATCAGAAAATGGACCAATTAATGACTAATGCATTACAGATCCGGGTTCAAGGCCAGATGAGCTCTGCTGTTGGAAATAAGGATCTCAATAAGGTTTCTGAGGAATCACTCAGTGCCCATATAAAAGGCACACAACCTTTGTATTTATAATGAGCCCTTTTAAAGCACTAGAGCCGAGCAGATATCAAACCTCTATGCTATGCTAACCTCCCTGCCAATAACTCTGAGATATGATTTGCCATGTTCCACCTAGGCCAGCCCTCATGGCCAGTTTTCATGATTCCTTATCCCATGGTGTCTTCTCGCTCTACTCTCTCTCTTCCTCCCTTGTGGTCCTCCACAGACCCCAAGGCCAGGAATGAAAACTCCTCCTACCTCTCTTCTACCCAGCTATAGGCCGTTGTCATCTTTATTTAACCAATAGTTTTAAATTAAGGAGCAAAGTTACATAGCATCTCTTGGTGTGTGTGAGGATTCTCTCGTCCCCTTGGCAACCAGATCCAGAGAGTCAGTATTAACATCACAACGCACAGCAAAAGACAACCTCAGCAAGTTCTTTACTCTTCCTACAGCTTCTGCTTAAATCCTTATATAGAGCCTTCCTGCTCCCTATGCAACATAGCTTATGGAGGCTGTCTGTCTTCCAGGAATGGCATGGGCCACCTTCGTATCACAACCAACTGAAAGACCACTCACAAGGGACCACTGATACTTCCTTCCAGAGGAAAGGGAGGACTCATGCGGTGAAGAAACATATGGCTCATGAGATGGTGGCACTAGGAGCATGACTCCCAGGTTTAATGGTTGCTGGGGGTGTTAATAGGTAGCACTTGTCTTTCATAGTCTATAAATTGCCTACGCAAGTAACCACCAACCCATATTCCTGTAAGTAAGCCTAATTAAACTCATTGGTTCACTAAATTGGACTTGACTCAAACTGGCTTTCGGTCAGCTGCTGGTGCCCCAGCTGGGATGAATACAGGTGTACTCACATTGCCAAGGAAATAGATAACGCAACTGCTACTCACTGTCACTTAACTGTGACATTTCTTCACTAAGGGATCCCCTTGCAACTTTTAGAAACCAAACTGTCAAACACCACTCAAATGACAACCCCTCTCTTCCTCACATCATGGGTTTCTGCTGTCTTCCTTTTTAGTCTACAAATACTTCTGGAAACATAGCATCTTGGTAGGCCCCATTTGAGTGCTGGTTACACTGTGCTGAACAAGATTGGTCACTGACATGAGCCTCACAGAGCTTGTTCTGCTGACCAGGAGAGACCGGTGTTATGCAACGAACAAATAAAAGTAACCCAACAATGAATTATTCATCAGCAAAGTACACAAGGTTCTGTATGTGATGTGGGAAGGCTTTAACAGGAGAATGGAAATGTCTCGCCAAAAACTGGCGTTACAGAAGACAGCCTGGGTGGAAGGAGAAGATCCACGGAGAAGGGGATGCATTCCAGAGAACCTGAAAACTAGAATGCCTTTATCAGGAGCTGAAAACAGCCATTGCTTGACTGGTGGGGATGGCACCTGACCATGGTGAGCCCAACACCATCACAGATCAAGCACAGAAGTCTGACATGTCAGTATTGCCATTGCTTCAGTACAGGAAACCAGGAATTAACTACATTGTCACAGCTACTGACGCAGACACACTACTACTGAGTACATCCCTCATACCAGAAACTGGGGTTACTAAGTTTTATCTCAAGGCAATTGTCACACTTAAATTTTAAGAAAAATCGTGAAATTATGGCCAGGTTGCATATTTTGAGGGTGTGCATATTAATTAAGGAAACAACAAAATGAAGTTATCTTCTACATGGGCTGTTTAAATTAGGCAATGAAAAAAAAAAAAAGATCAAATCCAAGAATGTTCACTGGAATGGAATGCAAGATATTTTTATTTGAGAACTACCCCTTTGGAGATTTTGTCAGTATTTCACTCTTTGGAGGCAGGCATGTGTTGACAGCTATGGCAGCTTAGGTGACTCTGAAGCTACCTCTTTGTCTATTGAGATGATTTGGGGCATACGTTCTGTGAGA
Organism: Rhabdomys pumilio; assembly: GCA_030674055.1. Taxonomy (NCBI): domain Eukaryota; kingdom Metazoa; phylum Chordata; class Mammalia; order Rodentia; family Muridae; genus Rhabdomys; species Rhabdomys pumilio. Next base: position 27,734,416 of record JANHMN010000001.1, read on the forward strand.
ATAAGCACACACATCAAAGTTTTTCTCCATGCTCTCTGGACATAAACTTCTTCCCTCCTCTGTCTACTTTGTCTTTTGGGAATTGGTCTACAGGCAAAGGAAAAAAAAATCTGTTATAAAAGAAATGCCACTTTTCCTATCAAAAGAGCATCCTTGACTTAGCATCATGTGTGTGCCCAGATTCATGTGGCTGTGTGCACATCTACACACACACATGTGTACATGTATGTTCTGAGGCCAGAGGTCAAGGTTCCAAGCATTCCTCAATTCTTTTCTACCTTATTTTCTGGAGCAGGAGCTCTCAGTGGAAGCCTGAGTCCTCCCCTCTCTTTTTTCCCCAGAACTAGGGATCCAAACTCAGGTCCTCATGACATGTGGCGGGCGCTTTATAGACAGCCATCTTTCCCTTGGTTTACAATTGTGAAACAGAAGTTAGCTCTGCTGGGCTATAAGCTTCTCCTGCCCCGGCAGGACCATAGCTGAGCTCTGCTTGTCTTTCCCAGTCTACTTTAAACATTCTCAACAACTAACAAGCTGCAATAGACTTGGATTCACCTCCCTTGCAGGCTGTCTCACTCTCCTACTTGATTGTAACCTATTTTGCAATCTCTACATGATAGATGGCTGTGTCCCATCCTAACCATCCCCTGGCAGGGAAACCTTCCATAACTCATCCTTTAGGCTGCTCACTGGCTGTCCCATGACCGCCTGGCATTCCTCACAATGCTCCCCTGCCGCCACCATCCAGGGCACATCCTTCCAGCACATGCTACTGCACTGACTCCTGTGTGTCCTTAGGAGTCCTGTGTATCCTATTTGTGTGTCCTCCTGTCCTGTGTCTATAGCTGGCTCTCGGCCCTCTGCTCTCTGGATCACTTGTGATGAGGACAAGAGGACAGGGCTGGCACTTCCTAGTGAGTCTCAGAACTGACTTGTCTTTCACAAAACGGACTGACTGATGGAAACATCAGCATTGCCTCTGTCTTTCCCCTTGGAGGCTTTTTCATCATCTGGCTCCATTTTTCTGACTCCGTGCACACTGTTCAAACCCCCACTCCTCTAGTGGTCACTCAGATGGCTGCAGCAACACAGGTTGTCTGAGAAAGTGACTTTAATAAACCACAACTGTCACCGAGCCTTTTTCTAATGGTGGCACTAGGATCTCTTGGGAGTGCTGACCAAATGCTAATGCCCTTTGCATCACAGCCCAGGGAGTTGGCAGTCTGACACCAAAAAAGGAAACCTGATAAGATTACAGGAGCACTATGCTTCTTATCTAATTTCCTCATGGGCAAAATGTCTCCCTCTTCATTCTGGTATAATGAAATTATCGATACTAAACAGAGGAGCTCTCCTGTCTGAATGGGATGTTTCCTGATTGAATTCCCCAAATTCTGTTGCCCTCTACTATTTTGAAATACTTTTCCATGTATTTTCTTCACAAGAAAAAGTTACCACATCCCCACAGAGGAATCCTTTCTGCTATAGTAGGGGGGTGGGAAATACAGGGGGTAGTTTGCACCTCCCTTCAACTCAAGGACATGGTCTCTGGACTCCAAAGAATTTCACCCTCTGGAGGAACAATAATTCGTTGGTATGCTCACAGTTTAGATTATGGATGTGAATGTTGGATCTGCAATTTCCTCCTTGTCTGTTGTATTTAAGACCTCATTTTTCAACCATGTGCTTTTTGCCTGATTTAGCATGCTGTAAAAAAAACGCATCCTCCCTGATTCAAAACAAGCTCAGCGTGTCTACAGGTTCTGGCATAGAAGCTGTAGGTGAGAGGGTAGGAGCTTATCCTTCCTGTCTCTTCCAGCCTGTGTTTAATAGTGACCTTAGACTGGGCTTTGAAATTCAAAAGGAATCGATTGATACACGTGTTTTCTAAGATTCTTAAACACTATTTCTATTTTGTACTTTAGAATTTAAGAATGCATTATTTCTTTTTCTTAAAAGTAAAGATTTTTTTTTTTTTTAATGTTTAAATAAAGTCCGATGCCATTTGGATTACCGAGCAAAAGTGTTTACTGATAGCATTCTTCATGGAGAGGATAACCGTGCAGCCAGCTTCCCAGCATGGCTGGTATGCCCACTGAGCTGGAACTGGACAGACAGTGAGTGTACGATCGGAAGGGGTCTGATGTCTTTGTGCAAAGCTGACCTTGCTTTTTATCTGTCAACTATCTATCATCCGCCCAGGTTTCTTCGGTTTCTGAGGTGTGGTGAACTTCATTCTGGGTATCCTGCCCTTTACTAATGTGTAGTAATATCACAGGGTCAGTGGAAATCTTCCCCGTATCTTTAAAATAGCGGGTCTCAATCTTCCCGATGCTGAGACCCTTTAATACAGCTAGCTCCTCAGGTTGTGGTGACCCCAACCATAAAATTATTCTCATTGCTACTTCAGAAGTATAAATTTTATTACTGTTATTGAGTTGTAACAGAAACATCTGTGTTTTCCAATGGACTTAAGCAAGCAACCCCCAAAGGTCAGAACCATAGGTTGAGAACCATTGCTTTAAAAGAAATTACCAGCAGGCTGGAGAGATAGCACTGGCTGTTCTTCCAGGACCAGGGTTCGATTCCCAGTTCCCATAAGGCATCTAATAACTGCCTGAAACTCCAGTCCTAAATGAATCTGATGCCTTCTGGCCTCTTCGGACACCAGACACACAGTGGTGCAGACATACATTCTAACAAAACAGCCATACACATAATAATAAGGAAATTTTTAAAAAAATAAATAGGCCTCGAAAAATAAAGAAATTAGCCGAACTAGCTTTTCTGTTCTAAATAGAATTTACAGATGCAACTATGTTCTCTATGTGGGCCTGCCAGAACTGTAGCCACTGATTGCTGAGGCTGTCAAGTCTCTACAGTTAGTCTACCTAAGGAGACTGTAATAATACAGTTGGAGTAATTAATAATTAACGTAACAACCAGAAAGTTCAATTAACTCCTTCTCTCTTGATAATCAAATTGGTTCTTCCTCCTCAGGACAGATCATGGCATTTATCTAATCATGAGTAACCAGGTACCTAATTACTGACTCTAGGCTAATTTTATAACATTTAATGCCCCATGATTGGGAGATGGGTTGGCTAGTCACCATTTCCTCCCACACACTATAGTCTATTGATTTTTCAGTAAAAACTATCTTTTAATTATGAGCATACTTTCTCAAAAAGTTATTAATTATACCAAACACAAAAATCTCTTTAAATTAATTAATGGTTTTCTGACTATTTCCCATATGGATTTCCCACCTGTTTCCTTCAGAGTACACAAAATGACTTATCTCTTTCCAGGTTTCTTACACCCTTAAATCTAATTAGTTAATAGCACTGAAGAGATGGAGTGGTTAAGAGTGACTATGACTCCAGGTTGATTCAATGCCTCTGGCCTGTCCGCCCACACTCATACATTGACACACACAGACACACATAATTTTTTTTAAAGGGTAAATAAAAAACTAATATCTCTTTATCATTGCCTTAAAGTTTCTATTATTGCAAAGACCATGACCAAAAAGCAAGTTGGAGAGGAAAGGGTTTATTGAGCTCACACTTCCATATTGTTGTTCATCACCAAAGGAAGTCAGGACAGGAACTCAAGCAGGGTTGGAACCTGGAAGCAGGAGCTGATGCAGAGGCCATGGAGAAGGGATGCTTTCTGGCCTGCTTTCCATGGCTTGCTCAGCCTGCTTTCTTATAGAACCCAGGACCACCAAGCCCAGGGATGGTATCATCCACAATGGGTTGGGCCCTCCCCCACTGATCACGAATTGAAAAAATGTCTTACGGCTGGATCTCCTGGAGGCATTTCCTCAACTAAGGCTCTTTCCTCTGTGATGGCTCTAGCTTGTGTTGGAAGTTAACACAAGACCAGCCAGTACCACGTAGGAATGTAGGCTGATATTTAATTTTTGATGAGCACACGAAGAACATTAGAATTTGACATGGAATCACCCCTAAAATATAAAAATAACATGTGCCACAGTGCTGGGTGCTGACGGTGTCTCAGCTGTGTCAGCTCCAATACAGAGACCTTTATATATAGTAATTCCCTCCACTTTTTCCTTTTAAATCATTTTACTATTTTATGTGTATCAGTGTTTGTTTTGTCTGCATGTATGTGTGCGTACTATGTGTGTCTGCCTGTTTCTGGTGGACAGAGTTCAAAAATGGAATTGGAGTTACACATGGTTGTGGTGGACATGTAGGTGCTGGGAACTGGACTCGGGTCTTCTCAAAGAGCAGCAAATGTCCTCGCCCCTCCCCCTTCCTATTGTTGTTTGTCTTCATGGTAAACTCTTCCCTAAAAACACGTCTGTTTCATGCTTCCGGTTCTCTGTTCCTTTGTGATTCTCTTGTTCTCCAGGGAGAAGAGGAAACACCGTAGGGTTGGAAACATGTTCATACAACACAGACAAGATTGATAATACCACCCAGGAGCTTCTGGCTCTCATGAGCCTCGGCTTAGGTATAAAAATTTATATTTTTTGTATAGGAAAAAAAAAATCACTAAAAATTTTAAGGCAGACTATATATTTATGAGCAACTTTTAAAAATGATACTAGGAGATAAGGAAGAGACTGTAGCCACTAGAGAAACTGGGAGATGTTTGGGAAGTCGCTGAGCTATTATTTTCCAAGCTTTATCCAACATTTTGCCAAGGGGGAGTGAGGATTTCAAACATGTTGTAGGCTTCCTGACTGCTCAAAGTCTCACAACTAAGTTTACAGCTTCAATCCCGGGGAGGGTGATCCATCAGTTGCCTCTCCACCAAGAGATGTGTGAGACAGAAAGTCTACCCTATGTAGAAAACAGGAAACTGAACACTTAGTAGACTTCCATAGAAAGACCCCTGCATATGTTTTGGTACTAAGAAATGACCTGAGGGGTGTTCGACTGTGGGAAGGAGTTGAATGGCAACCAACATACAACTTCTTAAGCAAATGCCACCAAATACTCCAGTAACTGAGATCACAAAGGTTCCCAACGTATGTTTCCTCCTCTAGAGAGCTTTTGAAAAAAAAAAATCTCTTATTTTGTGGGACAGGGACTCTTGTGGCGGGGCTTGCTCTCAAACGCACTACATAGCTAAAGATGTCCTTGAACTCCTGATTCTCCTGAGGATGACTTTGAACTTCTGACCGCCCTGTCTCCACTTCCTGAGTGCTGGGATGACTTAATGATTTAAAAGATTTAATGATGTATATACAACAAGCACGTGCAGTTTATCTAACTTCATGTAATCTGGGTGTGTACTTGATCAACTCCAACCCCAATCTTCCTGTGAAGATTTTTGATACATATTACAGATCTTTCATTTTGTTAGTCCAATTTCAAATACAATATCTGCATTCACGGACTGGCTTTAAACTTTTAGTTTATACAGAAACACCCACCCTAAAAATGTTTTTTCAAAAATGAAAAAAGGATGAAGATAGCGGCTCCATACCAACATTATCTAAGGAAAGAATCCGTGTTGCTTTCTATAAACATCCTGAGAGTCCACATTTCATGGGATTCCCTGTGGATATTTAGATGCACACTAAAATCTTATCAATACTGCAATTAAAGACTTTGTTTTCCACCTTAAAAAAGGAGCCACACACACAGTTACAAGAGTGTAAGATGAGTCACTTTCACACTACCATAATATGAGAGGAGTCTTGAAAAAAAATTTAAACTAAGAAACAAACAAAGCAATTTGATGGCACAATGTTGACTGTCACAGTGAGATGGCTTAAATGTGCTTGGCCCAGGGAATGGCACTATAGGAGGTGTGGCCTTGCTGGAGTAGGTATGGCCTTGTTGGAGGAAAGCTGTCATTGCTGAGGTGGGCTTTGAGACCCTCCTCCTAGCTGCCTGGAAGACAGTCTTCTGTTTCCCTTCAGAACAAGATGGAGAACTCTCAGCTCCTCCTGCACCATGCCTGCCTGGACGCTGCCGTGATTCCTGCCTTGATGATAATGGTCACTGAACCTCTGAACTTGTAAGCCAGCCCTAATTAAATGTTGTCCTTATAAGAGTTGCCTTGGTCATGGTGTCTCTTTACAGCAATGGAAACCCTAACTAAGACACACGGGAACATTTTCTAGGGCACAATAGATAAGAACAATTCCCGTCATCATCTGTTTCTGCAGGAAACACCCACAGAACCAGGTATGCCTGCATTTTATGTAGATTCTCTCACAAGGAATAGAGATCTACAGGAGGTAGCTATGAATACTTCACCTAGAAAGGCTCTCTTCTGTTGTAAACCGAAATATTTGGCTCGACGCTTAAGAACTATACTGGTATAAAGATCCTGTCTGCCCACCTCCTTTCCGATTCTTTGATGAGTAAGATCATCTCAGGGGAATTTTCCCTAGCTGAACATGGGCTAGCCATCAGTGTGCTTGGTGACTCAAAGTCCTACCTCAGCACTCCTCCTGCTATTTCAGAAAGAATGGGTGGAAGACACAATGAACTTGGATGGAGGCAGTTATTCTCTTGCTAGAGTATTCTACAAGGATGAACATCACCACTCAAAAGACCATTCATTACTGACAGTTAGTGGTTTGTTTTTTTCTTTTTCTTTTTTTTGGGGGTGGGGGTTGGGGGTTGGTCAACATGACATAAGCTAGAGACACCTGAGAAGAAGAAACTCAACTGGGAAAAATACCTCCACCTACTTATCTTATCAACTTGATTATTATGGGTGGGCTTAGTCCAGTGCGGGTAGTACCAACCCTGGGCAGGTGGCCCTGGGCTGTGTAACAAAGCAGGTGAAGCTAGTCAAAAGGAGTAAGCCAATAAGCCGCGTCCTCCATGGCGTCTCTGTTCCTGCCTGCAGGTTACAACCTTGAGTCCCTGCCCTGGCTTCTCTTCATGATGAACTGTAATGGAATAGCATAAGCCAAATAAACCTTTCTTCCCTAGTTATTTTTGATCAAGGTGTTTACCACAAAATCAGACTAATAGAATTACCAACTCTTTCAACAGACTCCGCTTGCTTTGAAAAGCTGAACTAATTCTAAATGGAGTAATTGTATCACTGTGAAAAGAAAGGGTGCCAAAAACCGTGCAGTTAAAGATGGAGAGGCCAGCACTTAAGATTTCATTTAAATGACAAAAGACATGGAACCGCTGAAAGCCTTTCTTCTTCCCTTCCTGTCATCCAGAAGCCACTCCCTTTCCTGCCATGATCTAAACTGCCTTGCTCAGCACAAGCTCAGAGAAGTGTGTGATAGCCATGACAGGGCCTGAGATGGCTGATGCTCAGCAGGCTACAATGTAGCCACAGCGATGGTGGTAAGGACTTTGGTGGTCCAGGGTGGAGGTGAATTGTCTTTCTGATGGTGGTTAGCAGGACAGGCAGACTCAGGGACAGAGATAATAAACTCAAGAGAGGGACAGGATGTGTGAAGGGAACCAGGTCCTGGCTAACTGGACTGGCAGAAATCAAGGAGAACCAGCCCAACCAGTGTCCTGGGGCAATTCTCACCAGTTCCATACTTTCTCGACCACTAATCCAAAGGATGAGACACCCACATGCACTGGATACCCAGGCAGGAGGCTGCTGGTACTCTCCTTAGGAAATGGCTTTTTAATCAAGACCAGTTGGCTCTTGAGGAGTTGCAGACCAGTTTATCCTCACTGAATGGCAAACCAGCACGATGACAGAACGCTACACCATTCCTATTAAATATGGGACATGGCTTTAGGAATAAAACAGCGTGGGTTTGAAGTCTTTCTAGACCTCAAATTCTATCACTGACCTTGGAGGATTTGTCTAAGGCACAGATGATACCTCAGACTCGTCAAAGTTGGGATATGAAACCATCAAAGGGGGTAGGAGGATGGGGGACTGACAAATAGACTAGCTGCATGCTCGCTCTCAGGCTCTCAGGATATTTTGAAGTGGCTATTAATTTCCTCTTACCACTTCCTGAGACATGGCAGCCTGTGTGAATGGTGCAAGCAAGGCAGAAGTAATTGATAGGCAAATGAATGGATTCTCTGTCAAAGACCTGTGGGCTTGGGAAGTTTGTTTAAACCTTCTTAATTTTCTTTAAAGCAAGTACATCATGAGATGAAAAAAGCACTTCTGTGTGTTGAGAAATAGAAATTTAAACAGAAGCTAGTCTTTCTTTCACGGCATCCTATTTCAAGGCATTTTGAAATAACCCTGCCGATGCAAATGATAAAACTCCCTTCACAAATTTGTTACACCCAGGTTCACGAAGCCTTCTCATCACCTGTCCTGCCAAACTTGAACAGACGTGCCACAAGGAATGAACTCTTCCCAGTTTGGGATTCTTTGTGCATCAATGGACCTAGACTTGTTCAAAGTGGTTCTCAATCCAACAAATGCCCGAATACACTGGTCACAGTGAAATGCAAGCCATTTTTTTGTGTATCAATTTTTGCTGGCGTGCTTGCATCTATGTGTCAATATATCCTGGCACGGCAGCAGGCATCTTTAACTCATATGGCTCCATCAGCCACTTTCTGAAATGATTTATCAACAGTTTATAAAAAACAAACAAACAAACAAACAAAAAACCAATCTTCTGGTTTACATTTTTAAAACAAAAGGGACTTACCATTTTTTTTTTTTTTAAATTATTCTATGTGTTTGGGTTGTCTGCCTGCATGGATGTTTGTGTAGCATGTGTGTGCTTGCCCAAGGAGACCAGATGACAACATCCAATCCTCTAGAACTGGAATTACATACAGACTGATTGGTGTGGGTACTGGGAATTGAACCCAGGTCCTCTAGAAGAGCAGCCGGTGCTCTTAACCACTGAGCCATCTCTCCAGAAATGGATATTTAACAGAGTATTTAAATTTTATGTTTTGACATTGTTTAAATTATTTTGGATCCTCTTTGAGTTAAAAAGATCCTTGCATTATTTGGTGATTGTCTGTGTGTGTGTGTGTATGCCCGCAAGTATGTAGGACAAAGAACAGCCTTAGGTGTCATTCCACTTTAATTTTGAGGGACAGTCTCTCACTGGCTGATTAAGTTCTAGCTAGTCTAAGAGTTCCAGAAACCCTCCAGTCTCTTCATCTCCTCTTCCTCTTCTTCCTCCATGCCGGAATTACAAGCATGTGCCACCATTCCTAGCTTCTCTTATGTGGGATCTAGCACAATGTCCTCATGCTGGCCAACCAAGTACTTGACCTACCAAGCTATCTCCCCAGTCCTGAATGTCTGTGTATCTCTTGATGGCATAAGTTCCTGATGACTTGGAGCTTGGGAAGTATTCTAGTATCACTGATGCATTAAGAAGTCACCAATAAGATCAGCATTGGGGTACCAATACGGTAGATACACGTGGGTGTGTTGAGCCTGTGTGTAATTATTACCAAAAAGCTCACAACTAATTAGAGCATCAATGGAATGGTAGGTTTTACACGCTGACTCATCACGAGTCAGCGCTGTCAAACCTTGAGGTACTCCAGTGTCAGAAGAGAACGGGCTTGCAAGAGCAACAATGGTTATTACTAAACAAACTAACCTTTTTTCCTTCTGAGCCAACACTGCCTTTATTTTATGGAACAAGAGATCTTCCATGTGCTTGGTTGGTATTTTAATTTCTTGATGTCATTTATTATTATTGTATGTCTACATAATATGTGTCTAAGTGCATAAGAGTCTGTGTGGCAGCTAGGAGAAATTTTGGAAGCTGGCTCTTTCCCTGTAGGTTCTAGGGATCAAACTGAAGTTGGCCGGGCAGTGGTGGCGCACGCCTTTAATCCCAGCACTTGGGAGGCAGAGGCAGGCGGATTTCTGAGTTCCAGGCCAGCCTGGTCTACAGAGTGAGTTCCAGGACAGCCAAGACTACACAGAGAAACCCTGTCTCAAAAAACCAAAAAAAAAAAAAACCCCAAAAAACAAAAAACAAAACAACAACAACAACAACAACAACAACAAAACAAAACCACCACCACCAACAAAAAAACCCTGAAGTCACCACAGAAGCTGGGACAGTTCGTAATTGCAAGTCCTCACTACTTCTTTGTTGAGAAAAAGGAGATGATGTATCCACCACAGGGTATAATATTCCCATGAGAAGTGTCCAACTGTAAATGGCTGATGCTACTGACTGACACAAGGCTCTCCTACCCTCCAAGTATCTTCAAAGGCTATGTTGGCCCATAAGAAACAATTTCCAGTTGAATGTGGGCACAGGCCTGTAATCTTAGCATATGGAGGATTAGTCAGAAAAATCCTGGGTTCAAGCCAGACGGAACTACTGAACAGTTCCCAGAGAACTATTCTGACAGAAGGTTGTCTCCTCCTCTCCACCTCCTCGTCACCACTGTATCCATCCTTATTAGTGAGAGAGCTACGGAGAGAAACCCAGGTCATAAAGGATTCTATGACTTAGCTTACTGGCATTATATTTTATCTGCTATTGTTAACTGTTATGTCTGTAAAAACTGCATTCATCCACACCTTACCTCTCTGGCACCTTTCTCTCATTTTACAAAGAGTATGGGTTCTCTCAGGCAGTGACAGAAAGTATTCAAGAAAAACACCAGAAAGTCGTGCCTCACCGTCCTGCCAGGCCATGCCACCCGACCTCCCAGTGCCCTGTGTTTTGGAGGTGACTGAACACAAGAAATCAGCATGCAATTTGTTTAAGTTGGAATTTAGATGTATTGGTCTAGGCTACATCCTGCCTGAGATCCTGCAGGATCTGCAGTCCTGTGGCTGCTGCACGGTTCTCTGTAAGGAAGGCTGGGACTACTGGATCACCTCAGTGTGACTGTGTGCACGAGCATGTGAGCACTCCAGCACACCTTTGTGCATACTGTAGACAGCTAAAAATATTCCAGAGGGCTTTAGATGACACACTGGCCTCTCTGCTCTCTCCTAGAAACATTATTTCAAAAGGACCATTTGGCTCTCCCCAAAACTTTACCTTTGTTTGAAATTTCCAAAATTAACCTTTTTTTCTTGCAAAATGAGAGGATGTGCAAGCCCTGGTCCACCTCGTGTTTGAATGCTCACGTGTTCAGAAATAAGAGGCACACAGCCTCGTGTTCCCTCGACCCAGGCTGCTGGGGGAAAGCAGCAGCAACTGGCACACAGAAGGAAGCAACTTCAGTCAGAATGCAAGCCAGGGTAACTTTCTGCCATCATGGGAAAGCTTTTCAGGTTCAATAATATGAAGGGTGAGAAAGGAATGGCATTATAAGACTGAGACAGTGTTTCTCTGTGTAGCCCTGGCTTGGCTGTTCTGGAACTAGCTCTATAGATCAGGCAGGCCTCAATCTCAGAGTGCTGGGATTCAAGGTGTGCATGCACCATCCATCACCTACCTCTCAGTGTGACTTAGTTTCCTGCTAAAAGTATTTACGATAACAGCATTTACTTCTTAGCCTACCTGAGAGGTTGTTTTGTTTGATTTTTGGTGTTTTGAGATAGAGAGTCTGGCTCCTATCTAGCCCAGGTTACCCTAGAATGCATAGGGTATATAACAGGCAGGCCCCAACTTGAAGTGACTACCCGGCTTCTTCCTCTCAAATGCGGGGACTCGGGGCATGCACCACCACATCCAGCTCTTCTTAAGAGCTTTCCACTTTAATAGCTATTTATAAAGTGTGGGGGAAAGCCTCCACAGACAGTGGGACAAATTAAGATCTTTTCTGTTGCAGAGGATGAAAGCTTCACTCACTGATAAAAAAATCAAGAGTGATCAGATGTGCTACACAATAAAGAAGAAAGGCTACATCCTTAAATAAGTAAATACATAAACATTCTCTTAAGATTTATAAACTATAAACGGACACATTTTATCCTCATGTAAATCACATTCTTACAGTCATTTTCAAATAAATGAGTCATGTTCCCGTTTGAATCAGAAATACTATTACAATCTAAAAAAAAGTTTAAGTTTTAATTTAATAAGTTATATATTACATAAATATTTAAAGTGTTATGATCTTAAATTTTTAAGGAATTTAAGTCTGGCCTCACAGAGTAGAGCCGAGCTTACAGATCTTTGTTTAAAGCAAAGTCCTCCAGAGCCGTCCACAGTCATTCCTGAAATAACTCTCAGAGGGAATAGTGGCCTTTTCTTACTGTGGCACTTCTCACTGCAAATGTAAGCGGCTTTCAGAGGCTCAGCTGGCCCCGCTGACCTGACAGCATTCTTGACCTCACCCACAAGGAACAGAAACGGATTTTCCTCCCCACTTTTCTAGCAAAGTGCAGACTTTAATAGAAGTCTAATAAAAATAAGAATCGCAATCCTAAGCCCTTGGCAAGTTGAAGCAGGAGGATGATGGGTGAGGACAGCCTGGGCTAACAGTGAGGTTAATTCAAAAGAAACAAAACCTCCTTCATTCAGTTCAAACTTTTTAGGGAGTTTGAAAAGCACCAGTCTTGAGGTTGATCTCTAGTAATTTCTAAATGCCAACTTTAAGGTGTCATTTAACTCCTCTCAAAATTAGTTTTTAAGAATCTTCCATCAAACGCCAATGGTTTGAATTATCAACAGCCAACTCCTTGTCTCACAAGGGTCCCACCGAGAAAGAAGAAAGCCTGGTATCATAAGAAAAGGTGTTGTGGACTGGATGCACCATGGCCAGCCCTCTCCTGATCCTGTCTCCTGGCTGTCCACTGGACTCTCCCCCTTTGACTGTAACCCAAAATACACTTCCTCTTTATGTTGCTTCTTTATCAGTGTTTGATCATAGCAAATGAGAAATGTCACGAACACACCAGGACACAAAGCTGGTCTGGTTCATCCATCTCTGCCATGGACTCTCAGATATATTCTCTATACTCACATAGAGAAGATAGAAAAGAAACGTTATGCTTGCTGTAAAGCCAGAGAAAAACATGGAAGCACGGATAAGAGTAAGAGCTTGAGGGGGGGGGGGGGGGAGAGAGAAAGAGAGAGAGCCCACAGACAATGCCCTGTGATAATTATGCATCCTGTGACCAAGGTCCCCACTTCCCAGGAAACAATCCCTTTCTTGAACATTACTGGGAACATTAGTGTCGCTGAAGCACATTAAGCATTCGTCATGTTCTTGCTTAGAGTCAGCATGGCTTTATTTTTAGCAAATATGGGGTACAACTGGTAGTATATATTGTAAAGGTTCCATAAAATATAACTTTGAAGTATAGCCTGACCATATAGGGAAAAAAAAAATCCTCCTTTTCACTTAAAACTTTCAAGTTACCAGTTATCACGTTGGTTTTTCTAGACTGAAATCCTGACCACGACTTTAAACATCTTTTCACGTTTGATTATACAATTGTGATAACAGGTTATAGCGCTAGAGACTGAGAGCACGGTAACTCACCAAGTCTACAGCCAAATATATATAAATCAGAAAAACATTTGTTTTTGTCCCCCGCCAACCCCCCAGGCTACCAAAATGCAACTGCATCCTACTGCAAAGTGAGTATGCTACAAGATTAAAGTTTGTATCACAAAGTTAGCAATTTGTATCACAAATGTCCCGAGTTTAGCGATGCTACTGGATTTAGTCGCAATACTTATTTTTGCTCTAACACAATTCCATTCTTTGCAGATAGAAGAGCTCCACATTATCTAGCGCATAGATCTACAGCCTGACCACAGCCAGCTCAATATGCCACACCAGAATGGCTACACATCACAAGGGCCTATAAAGCAGCCACTTAAATGTCCACACAGATAAATAGGTCCTTCATTTCTATTATTTCTTTAATAACTGGTTCTTATCATATACCCTAGGATCACCACTTGCAGAGACTTGAAGATTTTGGTCTTGGTGGCTAGAAATTTCCCAGGAAATTTCCAGGTAAGAAGCACAAATCACTCTCCTACATGGTGGTTGTTACAAAGAACATGGGAATAACATAGTTATTATTAGAAAGTTGTTCAGCTGGTGAGATGGCTCAGTGGATAAAGGTGCTTGCTGCCAAGACTGAAGACCTGAGTTCAATCTCTAGCACCCATGTGGTGGAAAAGAGAACTAACTCTAGCAAGTTCTCCTCTGGCCTCCACACATACTTAGGGGCATGTGTGTGCACAAATAAGAAACATACAAGATTTTTCAAAAAGCTATCGTACAAACACTCCCTTAAAACAGC